>JAVSCE010019840.1:0-16697 GCA_032199065.1 Smutsia gigantea | reverse complement strand
CAACAAAATGGGTAGAGACGGCAAGTACCTCAACATCATAAAGGCTATATATGACAAACCCACAGCTAACATCATACTTAACGGCGACACGCTGAAAGCTTTTCATCTAAGATCTGGAACAAGACAAGGATGCCCACTCTCTCCACTGTTATTCAACATAGTACTGGAGGTCCCAGCCACAGCAATCAGACAAAACAAAGACATACAAGGCATCCAGATTGGTAAAGAAGAAGTCAAATTGTCACTATTTGCAGATGACATGATACTGTACATAAAAAACCCTAAAGATTCCATTCCAAAACTACTAGAACTAATATCTGAATTCAGCAAAGTTGCAGGATACAAAATTAACACACAGAAATCTGTTGCTTTCCTATACACTAATGATGAACTAACAGAAAGAGAAATCAGAAAAACAATTCCATTCACAATTGCATCAAAAAGAATAAAATACCTAGGAATAAACCTAACGAAGGAAGTGAAAGACCTGTACTCTGAAAACTACAAGACACTCCTAAGAGAAATTAAAGAGGACACTAACAAATGGAAATGCATCCCATGCTCTTGGCTAGGAAGAATAAATATTGTCAAAATGGCTATACTACCTAAAGCAATCTACAGATTCAATGCAATCCCTATCAAACTACCAACAGCTTTCTTCAATGAACTGGAACAAATAATTCTAAAATTCATATGGAACCACAAAAGACCCCGAATAGCCAAAGCAATCCTGAGAAGGAGGAATAAAACAGGGGGAATTACACTCCCTGACTTCAAGCTCTACTACAAAGCCACAGTAATCAAGACAATTTGGTATTGGCACAAAAACAGACCCACAGACCAGTGGAACAGAATAGAAAATCCAAACATTAACCCAAACATATACAGTCAATTAATATTTGATAAAAGTGCCTTGGATATACAATGGGGAGATGACAGCCTCTTCAGCAGCTGGTGTTGGAAAAACTGGACAGCTACATGTAAGAGAATGAAACTGGACTACTGTCTAGCCCCATACACAAAGGTAAACTCAAGGTGGATCAAAGATTTGAATGTAAGACATGAAACCATAAAACTCTTAGAAAAAAACATAGGCAAAAATCTCATGGACATAAACATGAGCAACTTCTTCATGAACATATCTCCCGGGCAAGGGAAACAAAAGCAAAAATGAACAAGTGGGACTATATCAAGCTGAAAAGCTTCTGTACAGCAAAGGACACCATCAGTAGAACAAAAAGACATCCTACAGTATGGGAGAATATATTCATAAAAAACGTATCTGATAAAGGGTTGACATCCAAAATATATAAAGAACTCATGCACCTTAACAAACAGAAAGCAAATAATCCAATTAAGAAATGGGCAGAGGACATGAATAGACACTTCTCCAAAGAAGAAATTCAGATGGCCAACAGGCACATGAAAAGATGCTCCACATCGCTAATCATCAGAGAAATGCAGATTAAAACCACAATGAGATATCACCTCACACCAGTGAGGATGGCCAACATCCAAAACACAAACAACAACAAATGTTGGCGAGGATGTGGAGAAAAGGGAACCCTCCTACACTGCTGGTGGGACTGCAAATTAGTTCAACCATTGTGGAAAGCAGTATGGAGGTTCCTCAAAAAACTCAAAATAGAAATACCATTTGACCCAGGAATTCCACTCCTAGGAATTTACCCTAAGAATGCAGCAGCCCAATTTGAAAAGGACAGATGCACCCCTATGTTTATTGCAGCACTATTTACAATAGCCAAGAAATGGAAGCAACCTAAGTGTCCATCAGTAGATGAATGGATAAAGAAGAGGTGGTACATATACACAATGGAATATTATTCAGCCATAAGAAGAAAACAAATCCTACCATTTGCAACAACATGGATGGAGCTAGAGGGTATTATGCTCAGTGAAATAAGCCAAGCCGAAAAAGACAAGTATCAAATGATTTCACTCATATGTGGAGTATAAGAACAAAGAAAAAATACTGAAGGAACAAAACAGCAGCAGACTCACAGAACCCAAGAACGGACTAATAGTTACCAAAGGGAAAGGGACTGGGGAAAATGGGCGGGAAGGGAGGGATAAGAGGGAAAAAGGGGCATTACGATTAGCAGATGTAATGTTGGGGGGGCACGGGGAGGGCAGTACAACTCAGAGAAGACAAGTAGTGATTCTATAGCATCTCACTACGCTGATGGACAGTGACTGTAATGGGGTTGGTGGGGGGGACCTGATGAAGGGGTAGTTTAATAATAGTAATATTGCACATGTAATTGTAAATTAATGATAATAAAATTATATTAAAAAAAAAAAAGAAACTTGAACTTGATTTATTGTACTTCAATTGTGTATGTGTTTATATGTGTCTATTTTGTCTATTTAATTCCAGATCAAGGAGTAAAACTTGTTTAAGTTTCCTCATGAAAGAGAGTTATAGGAGACTTATAAAAGCCTTTAGGAAAAAATCAGCAGAAAGACCATTGAAGTTATAATGCATAAAACTTTTTATAATATAAAAGATTATTTTTATAATACATTTTAATTCCCCCATGCTTCATGACTTTTTTGAGTGGGACACACACACACACACACACACACACACACACGCACATATGCACGTCTACACATACACACAAGTATATGTGTGTACGTATATATATATATAAGCATACTGTCACCTTATAATTAACTTTTGTAATTAATGGGAATATTTTGTAACATCTATTTCCATTCCTTCCTTCCTAAATGACCCAGAAAACCCAACCAACTTAACGTTAGATATTGTAAAACAGATGAAATGGGAAAATATTGGAAGAAGCTCAGGCTAGAACAGCTGTGGTGAATGAATCTTGCCTCTGAATATTGGCTTTGCTAACAATCCAATTAATGAAACTTAATCAAAGCTTCTCTTGGTAAGGGGGAATAGAGAGAAAACAGACCTCCAAAACATGTATAGAATAACTATTGTTTTAACTTGTCCCTGGCAACTCAGAACAGTGACTGACAGTTGGAAAGTCAAAGACGAAATGCTATATCCTCACTCATTTGAATTTGGTCTCATGCATCCATAAGAGTTGACTCCAACTGAGGAATATGAATTCACTTTTGAAATCCAAATGCTATTTAAAATTAAATGAAGAATTTCCCCCCAAAATCTCATTTGGGGTAAGGAGTACAATGTGAAAACCATAGTGATGTGATCCACAACTTTTGTATGTGACTTTGTTTAAAAAGAAAAACAAACTCCCCAAATCCTTCACCTTTGCACTTCAAATCTATAAATCTTTCCCCCTCTCAACCCACATAATTATGTCATGGTTCATTTGTGAAAGAGAATCAAAAAATTAAAACAGCCTTTCAAAACTACAGTCTCTCATCAAATGAGATAATGACAGAGATGTCACTTGAGCTTCAGTAACAGCCCTAACTTTTTCCAAAGCAGCATCATTTCCACATGATAACATAAGTCCTAACGATCACCTGGAGTATCTGGCTGGGCAAGAGAGGCTTCTCTATCCTTCAGATCATAAACTTTCATCTTTTCTGTCTCTGACTAGGTTTGCTGTTCTGACTTTTGCTCTCCAAGCATTTCCTCAGTAGACACTTTACAGGGCTACATTGCTGTCCTTTTCTACATATGTTTTTCTTGGTAGGACCACATTTTATCCTTAGATAACAAAACTACACCCAGGGAGATCAGCATATTTTTCACAGATGAATAAACTCCACAGTTATGTACCATTAACAAAATAATCATTGCTTCCTAAAATATCTTTTGAGTGTCTTATGTTAAGTAATTATTCATGGCACTTGTGAAAGAACAGGGAGGCAGATTTTATTAAGGACTATCGCAATAGGAATACAGACCACTGCAGTAGGGTTCTGCAGTGGGGAGAGAGATTGGGCTCCACACTGAATACAACAAGGAAAAATAGGAATTTAGAGCCAAGAAGATGGGTGGAAAATTAGGAAGAGGAAACATCAGGGTTAAGGAGGAATTCTTGCCAAACTATTCTAATAGGATTCTTGTTAAAGGCAAGACAGTGTGATGAGACATCACCTGTGGGATTGTAGGAGATGAGAATAATGGTCAGATATCAAGCATGGAGGATTCTGGTGACTCTAATTTGACAGGATTCTTGCTAAAATTGGGCTTTAAGGACATGCCCAAGACCAGGACCTAGTCAAAAAGAGCATAGAGGCACCTGACTAGAATTTGGTCAAGGAGAGTCTCTGTCACTCACCATCTTGAGCCAGGTGTGTATAAATTTGAATTTGAGCAGGAGTAGATAGTATATAGTGAGGAGTAAACATGTAGACTCCAAAATTCTGTACCTCTTTTTGTCACTTCATTGTGTGACCTAACATTTTTTGTTTTCCTAAACCAGTTTGCATAAATCCATAGTTTCATGCCTAATCTATAGAAATTCATGACTCACATATGCTTATAATCTACGTAAGATATCTTGCAGCTAAGATCGTTTCTTATACTGTGATGATTTTTATGACAATAAAGAATCATTGACTTACTCCTAAATATTTAATATTAATAAATATTACTATAAATAAATAAATGTTAAATATTAATTTTAATAAGTGCAAGTTTTAATTTTATTATTTATTTATTATTTTAACCAAAACTGCTATTCACCTTGGGAATGCCCAAGAGATTGAAATGGCATATTTTGCAAGGGAAACTTTAAAAATAATCTATAGGGCAATTCTGGTGCATAGTTCTAGTCTGCCCCAAGGAAATCATAAAATTATTATTGAGTGTGAAGGCCAAGTGCAAAACAAGACAAAAACAAGAATTTCCCCCAAAGCAAAATAAAACAAAACAATTGCAAAACTCTTAATGGTCAAAGACATTATTAAAATAATTATTTGTGTTTAAAAATAAATGGTGCCATCATCTTACCAGTTATCAAGAAAATACACCCAGAATTTTATTACCAGTGTGTTTCCTCTTCACCTGGGCTGAATCATTCTTGTTAAAACTTTGACCTAACTATCATATTCCTAGGGTGACATCAGAGTGGAACATACTGTGCAAACCAACTGTCAGCAGGAGATGGGGTATGAAATGGAAGAAACAACAGAAATACTCTCAGTGCCTGGGAGGTTTTTGGAAGAATTTGACCATATTATGTCATCCTACACTGCCTAAGTGAAAAGGCTTTTTAAAAGCCATGTGTTTCTGTCTTTGACCAGACTGTTTATCAGAGCAAGAGGAGCTAGGATACTGAAGGAAAGGCTTCAAAGTGGTGGAGTGTAGGTAGGAGGGAGAGAAAAGGCCTGAATTTGATGACTGAAATGTGGAAAGGAGTTTGTGTGGTTGGTACCAGGGGGAAGATAAAGATTTGGGGGAGAAGAGTAATATACATGCAGAGTTTTCAAATCAGTTACACTAGTGTGAACTGCCACCTACGAGGTCCCTTGTTCTTTGTATAGGATCATGACCTATATTTTCTTCGAAGTCCTATTTTATTTCCTTCACAGACTTAAACACACCTGCTCAGATACATGTGCACACACACTGCACACACACACACACACACACTCCTGGATATTTGGGAGTCTTCGTAACTTCAGTTGATATGGGACAGTGATAGTGGATTCACTTAGTGAATTTTTAATTGTTACTGATGTTTCTGTGATACATGTTTCAAATCAGTAAGTTTCTTCCTAAGCCTCTTAATTGAAAAATCTCTACAAAGTTTGAATATTCACTTTGGTGTCCTAATGTAAGACCCAGAAAACAGGCCCTGCTCAGCCCCGGGATGGACGGTGACCCAAACACTCACAAGAGCCCGGTCTTGATGCAAACAGCAAGAGGTTTATTGATTCCACCAGCGCACTGGGGTCAAGACTCATGACTCACGCAGGAGCAGAGTCCGACCCCGAGCAGAAATTACAGGAGGTTTTAAAGGAAAAGGGTCCATAACCAGGGGGAGGCGAGGGGGAGGTCTGCTGATGATTCGATAGCAAAAATATTTCAATTAGGGTCTCACAGGGCTTTATCTTCACAGTAGGGTCTCACAGGGCTTTATCTTCACAATCTATCAGTTTTGGGGAGGATTACCTAGGCACGGGTTTGCAAGCTATTGTGTCATTGTGTTCAGGCCGGTTTTTATGACTCAGGCCAAGGGTCAGAGCCTACTTAAAATTTTCCTATTCTTTCAGGTGGTTTCGGGGAAACTGAAACTCAGGCCCTCTGATTTCTGAGGCTTTCTGGGGCCTGTCATGGCGTTAGTTTGGTCCTTTCACTAACTTGGCATTTGATTCTACAATTTTGTCCTTCATAGGGAGAAATTTTTCCACTGTCAAGAGGGCTGTCAGATGCCTCCCAGTTGTCAGTAGGAATCAGGAAAAATGCATCTGAACTTAAACTGACTTTTCTGGTATCCTTGTTGATAGATATTCAAAGGCCTGGTATGAATGTCCTAGTCTTTGGTTGTGCAAATATATGCATTTCTCTATTTCCCTAACACAAACTTCACACCAGGTAACATCTGTTCTCTGGCACTTCAACAATTCTTCTGACAGATAACGTTGAGAGCTACTATTTTATGGAGAGCATTTGGAAGAGTAAGCCTAGTTTGGAAAAGGTGCATGTACCTGAACCTAACTTGACAATGGCAAAATACATTTGTTGGTCATTGGGGGTGAGGAAAACCATCTCTGAGCATATTCACAGAGGAAATGATTTCTTTTTTGCATATGGAAATGAAGTCCTCCAACGTCTTTCATTCACCAAAACTTTATTGAATGCCTTTCACAGTGTTAGGCACCAGGCCAGACACTGGGGATAGAAAGGTGAATGTGATGCTGTACTCACCCTCAAGTCACTCGTGGATCTGGTGGCCATTTGGTATTTTGTTTCTTGTTCTGAAAAATATGTGAAGGGTAGCAGCAGAGTAGGAGCAGGAGTGTAATTGAAAAACAAGAAAAAACTCTAGAGTGAAGGTTTTTTGTTTGTTTTCATTGCTTCAGCTGTTACATAGGCATTGGAAATGGAATATGAGCATTCAGTGTGGGGAGGACTGGTGGGGTCACCAACCACTCTGTTTCGCCCAGGACCAAGGGGCCCCTGGGCTGCAGGACTTTTAGTGCTAAGCCTGGGGAAGGCATCGGCAAGCCTTGGCATTATGTCAAGGTTTTCAGAGAAGGAGGTATCTTGAACTGCTTGTTTTTAAATGGGAAGTCTTTTAAAAGGAATGTTCAGTGAGATGTTGAGATTTAGTCATTTCCATTGGCAGCATATCTACAACACTGAGAATGTATACAGAGTATAACATTTATTTTTAATAATGTTAGCTAAGTATAAGTCTAATTATTGGTGGTGAGTGAGTCCTTATGGGCAATCCTGGATGGGAAAGCAATTTCAACGGAGTAAGAAGCAAGGCGCGGAAGAGGAAAGAACCTTCCAAGTGTTACCTTTTCTTTCAGAGTTTTCCAAATTGGTCCTTGTCACAGTCACTTATATAGATTCTTGGGCCCACTCCCAAATTAATCAGATTCTTTGGGAGCAAAGTGCAAAGCTCTTTAGTTTTCACAGGTAATACTGAAGTTGAGGAGTAGCTGCTTTAGCTTTCTTGTTTTGTTTAGATAAATCATGCAGTTCAATTCTAGGTCTGTTATTCTCATGCTCTTTGCTTTATTTGGTTGTGGGGCACTTTTGAGAAATACTAGATTTTGCAGGGAGGCAAGCTTAAATACTCAAAACATTAAATTGTAACTGTGGAAGATACATTAATCATTTCTTTTTATCTTTCTTTTAATCTAAACATCCTTAGGAATCATTCTCTTTTCTTGATTATTCCTTAGGACATTTTGTTTTAGAGGAGAACTGTTTATTGCCCCTATAGCTCACTCATGCATAAAAATGATACAGGGTCTTTGTATGTTCCAGTAAACATGAGCTCTTTGTTGTTGTTTTATCTTCTGGCTCTGACTTGAAGTTACATTTTGCCTCTTATCTACTTGAAGAAAAATGAACTCTGGTTTCCACTGTCACAGAAACACTTAAAGTTTTCTAACAGTATTCATATTCAAGTTGTAGGAAATGTAAGATTTATACCTGAATCAAGATTTGACAAAACAGATATAAAATTTACATACTAATTAAGTTTGACAAATAGGCAGAAAATCACCAAATTAATCATCACTAGGAAAACACCAATAAATACTTGCCCCTTAAAATGAATGAAACAGTTCTAATTATTGTTAAAATAATTAAATGAAGAGTCCATTAGACTTGGGTAGCTCTAATGCCTTGGTAGCCTACAAAAGCAAACTTAATTGTAAGCCAGAGTGAGTATACTCAAATCTGAGAAAAATGAGACTTAAGAACAAGCAATCACAACCAACTAGGCTTTCCAGAAGAAGGCAACTGCTTAAGTAACGACCAATCAAATGATTTCCTTGTTTCGTTTCCGTATCTTCTGTATATAACTCCTCTCCTAGGTCTTGTCAGTAGAATGCTCCTAACCACCTTTAGTTTTGTGCTGCCTGATTTCAATCAATGTATGCTCAAATAAACTCTTTAAAAAATTTTTAAAATGCCTCAGTTTACCTTTTAACAGTATTTAGATGATGAAACTGAGGTGTGCAGGAAAATATAGTTTAGCTTTCCATACCTGAACATTATTTGTATCTTCACTGCCTATTGGCAGAAAATAGAATCTTATATTTTGCAGCACACCGTATTTGAATAGTCTCATGCTTGCTGAAATGATTTTGTCATAGGTATGACACAGATTTTGCTTTGCTTTGCTCAGCACTTTTGCAGTTCGGGTGTCTTTAGAAATCCCTTAACATGTAATGAAGTAATACTTTAAAATCCTAAATGCTTATGATAGTGAATTTATCTTGCTATGTTTAAGCCAATGATTGTTTAGTGTGATCCCCGGACCAGAGCAACAACTTGGAAACTGTTAGAAAACAAATTCTCAGGTCCCATCCAGGACCTACTGAATCAGAAATTTAGGTGGAGCTAAACTTTGAGTATTTCTGACTTATGCATCTTGTACTATGGTAATATGATGGTCTCAGCCACTCATCACCACTGTTTTCTCTCTTAGGAGATCCAGCATAAAAACAAAAATGGAGAAAAGATGACCAGATACATATTGTCATCATATAGGAATAATATAATAATTCTTCTCTTGTCTTCAGTGCTTGAATATTTTCTGAAATTTGTCATTGGAGTATGCACAGTAGATCCATCTAAGAGAAAATGTATCTACTATAAGTATACCTACTATTCATTAACTTTGAATGACAGATCTAAGAAAGGTTTGACTTCTATCAAAAGCATTGCAACTTATAATTTTTTTTCTCATTGAGACTTTTGGAGTTCAAATTAACTTGGGGGACAAGAGAAGATAAATTGTTTTAAAAATATGCTAGTGAAGTGTTCTTTTAGACAGTGATAAGGTGTGATACCATCAGTATGCAGTGAACAAACTCAGATAAATAATTTACCATTTCCAAAAAGGTGAGGGTAGAGGGAATATTGGCTTATGGGAGACTGACCTTGAATTCTTTCTCTTATTTTCAAAGGGATTTCTGATTTCCATTCCATTCCACAACTGTGAGCTGCACCTCAGTGAACTCTTTAAAAAGAATATCAATAAAGATGCTTTGCTTTGCATTTGTAAGCCACACAGAAGCTACTCTTCTGTTATCTTTCACCTTCTAACTCTTCTAACTATGCTTGGAATCAGCAACAAAGCTACGGCAGCTGATACCAATCAAAGAAGCAATTAAATGGAAAAGTTTCTTTTTCCTCTCGTGCTTACTGGATAAGATATTTTAGACATAGAGAAAATAAACTCTTGAGGGTTGAGGTAAAGCCAGATGCTGGAAATCCTGTGCTCCAAATCTTTAACTGATACTAAGAAACTCAGAGATAGGTGGAATCTTTTGAAAGCATAGAGTAAAAATTTATGGTTGTTTTCTTTCCTGGAAATAGAGAAATAGATGATGAATTATCACATAAATAATAAAATATACTTTAAAATCTAAAGATACACAAGATTTAATATGCTAGTTTGTTGTACTGATTGATAATGGTGTACCAGTAATGGTAATGATATAGCTATCCACATAAAATAATACAGGTGGAGATATATTGTCCACATAATTTCTGGTCAATGGAGAAATATCTCTGAAGTTTAGATTAAGAGTCTGCTCTAAGCAAACCTGTGAAGTTGGAGAGATTGCCCACTCGTGGATCACCACACACAAGCTCAGAGGATTTCAGCAAGTTGGCCAAAGTTTATAGTCTGCGACTTGTGGGTGGGTGTCAAGACTTGTATTCAGGTCTGCCTAACTCCAAGTGTCACACCCTTCCCACTGCACTACAGTGTACTGGAATTCTGGTTATTTAGAGCAGACTTCCCCTAAGAGTTAAAACTACCTTTTTCCTTTTCCTTTTACTCTTTGTTCAACCTAATGTCTTGCTGAGAGTACTAGAGAATCCTTCTGAGATCTTGGTGTAGATCACGATCACAGTGTGTTGTAAACTCAAACTTTAAACCACATTTGGAGTTCATATCTGACATTTGTAAATATTTGTAAAATGCACATAAGTTATTGCTTACACTATTATCTCCATGGGTTCCTTAGATGGGATGAGAACAGAAACCATACTTGGCATTTCAGCACATCTTTCTCTTTTCCTTGTATGACCACAGGGCCTAAGAACTAACATACTGTTACTGAGCTCCACATTGTTCATTAATTCAAAAATCACACTTCTGTATAAGTTTAGGTCTGTGGTGCTTTTGGGAGTCAGCCCGCCAGCCTTTCAATATTGTGGAAAGTCAATGTTGAATATATTTAATATTAAAGGCTTCTGCTCAGGACTTCTTTTGTCAGATGTCATTTTTATTACTCCATAATTTCTGTAATTTATAACTGTGTCAGTGACATTGAACCTAAGCCTTTTAATTTAGCTTATTGTTTGTCAATCTTTTTGTCAGAATTCTAATTGATTACTAGAAAATATCTTTAGTCTTTGCCTATGTGTACCACCTATTATACAGTTGTTATTCCTTATAGACAACATATCCCATCAAATTTACTTTTGATTTCCTCAACCCTGTAATTTGACTTATACAAACAGTTGTATACATTTAGAGCAAGTTCATATTTATTATTCTGCATTTAAAGTAATAGTACTGCAAATGAAATTCATAGTTCAACATTTATGAATTACCATTAACTATTATAACACCCAAGTGCATATCCTAGGGAGAAAATGAAGGGAAGTGTGTGTGTGTGTGTGTGTGTGTGTGTGTGTGTGTGTGTGTGTGTGTATTTAAAAACAGTGGTACCAGTAAACCAAAAATTACATTTAAAATTTATTTTTTAATCTCAGTCATTACATGGAGGAGGGTAGCATTTTCATGAAATCTGGATTTTACTCTTTCACTCTCTCTTTTTGGTTCCTGATATTTATTTTTCACCTGTAGTTATAATCTTCAGTTCATGGCATCAGAATCTCTTCCAGATTAACTAAATTAATTGTGATGAGTAGAGTATTGTTATTAGATGTGGGAAATAATAACTTGGACTACCAAAATCTTTGTGCTATAATCATGTAAATATGACTGGAGAAGACAAAAAAATTAAGTGATCACAAACTAGTAAAATTTACTTTTGAGTTGTTCATTCAAGACCTGCTGATGCGCATAACCACAATTAACTCTAGTTTTTCAGATTAGACAATTTATGTTGATTTGGCTTTCTGTTATCTGCTCATCCATCTTCTACAAACTGTATCCCAAGCCACCCACCATACCCCGCTCTCTTTCTAAGGGTTTTTAGGGGAGTTAGCTCCATTCCTTATTTATGTGTGAATCATATGTCTGGACCATAGATCACCAGCATCATTCCCTGGGCAACAGTGACTGGATCAGGGGTGGGCCCATAGCCCATTCAGAACCATTAAGAACCAATGATACAGTGACATCTTCCTGGAAATCCTGGAAGAGGGTCTCTCATTTTTCTCCCTGGACATTTAGTTGAGAAGAGAAGGTCTGGATTTGATATAACTATAGAAATACAAAAGAAGAACTGTCTAAGACAAAGCTAACACACAGAAGAGACTAAAACTAGGTCAGAAGAGTGTCCTTGTAACATGAAGCTATATCTGAAGTGAGCTCTACTACTCTGAGCTTTCCATTCACAAGAGCCAGTAAATTATCTTTTGGCATAAGATCATCTGAACTGGGCATTCTGTCATATGCAGCTGAGATTCAATATGCTATGGCAATATGAAGAGGGCATGTAAGAGGATGATGATAATTATGAAAGTTCCTCACTTGAGGTAAGAGTCTAGATTCTCATCAGAGATTGATGATAACTTTCCAGTATACCATCAGATCCTGAACCTGGAACAATGAAGACATTATGGTGGAAGAAATGAGAAATTTCTGTTGTATGCAAAGGCACACTGCTATTAAACAAGCAGCAGAGCACAAACTTTTTATTCTTCATATTTCCATGAGCACAAACTTAGCTAAAAGGATTATTCATTTGAGTATACATACACTATATAAGCCAATGGTTTGTTTAGACTTTCTTTTATGTAATCAGTTCTGTTGGTGATATATGGGAAAAGACTTCATCAAAATGCTAAAAGTTATGGTAAGAACTGTATTATAAAAGAACAAGAAGACAACTCTAGCTGTTGATAAGTGTAAGCAAACTCATGGATCATTTCAGGAGCTATGTGCAAAGGGAAACATATCATTTTGGAAGCGGTTACACATGTTCTGTGCTGGGCCCTTTTTGAGCCTCAGAATGGATATTAGAAATGAGGGAAATAGTAAACTAAAGAAATAATGTGGACTTCTGGTTTCCAGTCTGGCATGAAAGGAACTTTAAAGTCACCACTTGTCCTAATAAGTAAAATGCTAAAAATCAATGACTCTTAGATTTGTCAGAGAAAACTTCTGCCCTAAAGTTGAGGAGATAGACACACAAATACAGAGAATCACAATCTGCTGGGGCAGGAGCCCACATGCAGAAACCATAGGAACCAATGGTGTGGCTGGGAAACTTGAGGTATAGTCGATGAATTACTGGAGGCTCAGTGTGACAGTTAAAAACTTGGGGTGGGATGCAGTCATAAGGGGTATGTGAGTTTTACCTCCAGGAAGCTTGACCAGGTTCTGTCAATGAATATCAGAGGAAAATCCTTAGATGGTTCCAGTAGAGGAGGGGAAAAGTAACCACTTTTTAATAAACCAGATGTTCTGTTCTTCTGAAAAGATTTGCCCTCAAGATAAACTATTTTACCGGAGCCTAAAGTACTGTTATTTTCTTCAGAGCCTAACCAAGCTGGGGGAAAGGAAATACTCAACTCTAGCCCATTCTGTCCTTTAATATGTAGGAAGAGAAACACCTAACTCCAGCATGTTCTTGCTATCCTGTCCATGTAAGGGGGATGGAGACAAAAAACAGAAGCACTTGAGAAGTTCACAGTCCAGAGGCACAGGCTAAATAAAAGACTGAGGTCTAGTCAGAGGCATACAGAAGTCTTCTCCTCACCCTCCTCCATGCCTTACCCTAACATTACTAAAGGCCTGTTTAATTCCTTGTCGCCTGTGCATTATGTCCAGCTTCAAGAAAAACCATACACTAAGAGGCAAACAACAACAACCAGTTTGCAGAGTCAGAGCAAGAAACAGACTGAGATGTGGCAGGGGTGTCGGAATTATCACACTGGGAACATAAGACAGACGTGAATAATATGCTGACAGCTCTAATTAATAAAGTGGACACTGCACAAGAAGAGATGGGCCGTGTAAGCAGAGAGATGGAAATTCTAAGAAATATTTAAAAAGAAATACTAGAGATCAAAAACACTAACAGAAATGAAGACTGCCTTGTATGTATGAGCTCATTAGTAGACTAGATAGGCTGGAGAAAAGAATCTTTGAACATAAGGATATGACAATAGAAACTTCAAAAACTGCAGGCAAGTAGAAAAAAAGACTAAAAAAAAAGACAGACTATGTAAGAACTGTAGGACAACTACAGAAGGTATAGCATATACATAATTGGAATACCAGAACTAAAAAGAAAGGAACAGAAGAAATACTAAAACAATAATGGCTGAGCATTTCTCCAAACTACTGTTAAACACCAAACTACATAGCTGGGAAGCTCAGAGAACACCAGCAGTTCAAGTGTCAATAGACCTAGGCATATTACATTCAAACTGTGAAAACCAAAGAAAGAAAAATCTTGAAAGAAGCCAAAGGGAAAAACACTGCACCATAGAAAAGCAAATGTAAGAATTATATCCAAGTTCTCCTCAGAAACTATGCAAGAAAGAAGAGAGTGGTGTGAAATGTTAAAGTGTTGAGAAAATCCCCTAGCCAATCTCAAATTCTCTGCCCTGCAAATTATCCTTCAAAATGCAGGTGGAATAAAGACTCCCAGACAAAGTCGAAGGAGTTTCTTATCAGTAGACTCGCCTTACGAGAAATGTTCCTTAGAGAGAAGGCAAATGATATAGGTGAGAAATTCAGATCTACATGGAGAAAGGAAGACCATCAGAGAAGGAATAAGTGAATGTAAAATAAAGCTTTTTTCTTTCTTACTCTTAATTGATCTACCAGATAATTTGTGCAAAATAATAATAGCAACAATGTATTTAATTATGTACTTACGTATACTGTAAAATGAAATGCAGCAATGCTATAAGGGAAAGTAGGAGGGAAGAATTAGTATCCGTTATTATACAGTACTTTCACTAACCTGTGAAGAGGTATAGTGTTACTTGAAAGTAGATTGGATTAGCTGTATTTTGCAAACTCTAGTGCAACCACTAAAAAGAGTAAAAAAAATAGTATAACTGATATGCTAAAAAGGAAAGAACATGGATTTCTATAAAATGCTCAATTAAAAACCTAAAGGGTAGGAAAAGAATGAAAGACAAAAAATAAGAAAAATGAATAGGGCAATGAATAGAAAACAGTAACAAATATGACAGATATTAATAAAACTATATGAGTGATTACTTTGAACTTCAGTAGTCTAAATGCATGAATAAAAAGAGATTCTTAGAATGGATCAAAAAATAAGACCCAAATATATATTGTGTAAAAGAAACCCGCTTTAAATATAAAGACAAGTATATATTAGAAGTAAATGGGTTGAAAAAGATATACCATGTTAATTTCAGACAGAGCAGAATTCAGAGCAAGGAAAGTTATCCGGGATAAAGAGAAGTATTACATAATGATAAAGTGGTTAATTCTTCAAGAAGATATAACAGTTCTTAATATGTGTGTACCTAAGAATAGAATGTCAGAATAAATGAGGCAAACACTGATAGAATAAGGAGAAATAGATGAAAGGACTATTATAGTTTTAGACTTTAACATCCCTCCATCAGAGATGGACAAATCCAGTAGGCAGAAAGTCAGTAAGTACATAGTTGAACTCAGCAGCACCATCAATCAACTGGATTTAATCAACATCTATTGATTACTTTATCCAACCACAGCAGAACACACATTCTTTGTAAGCTCATATGGAGGATTCATCAAGAAAGACCACATTCTGGGCCATGAAACGTATCTTAAAAAACTGAAAAGAGTAGAAAATGTGTCTCTTTTCAGATCACAAAGGAATTAAACTGGAAAGATAATTCCAATAACAGAAAGATACCTAGAAAATCCCCAAATACTTGGAGATAAAATAAAACACTTCTAATTAACACAGAGGTCGAAGAAGAAATCTCAAGTGAAAACAAAAATATTTTGAACAAAATGAAAATACAGCTTACCGAAATTTGTGGGATGCAGTGAAAACAGTGCTTGGGGGAAAATTTAGAGCACTGAATGCATATATTGAAAAGAAGTAAGATTTAAAATCAATAACCTAAACTTCCACCTTTGGAAACTAGGAAAAGAAGAGGAAATTCAATTCAAAGAAAGTAGAAGAAAGGAAATAATAAAAGTTAGAGTAGAGGTCAATGAAATTGAAAGCCTCAAATTATTGAGAAAATCAACAAAACCAAAATCAGTTTCTTTGAAAAGATGAATACAATCTATATGCCTTTAGCCAGGCTAACTGAGAGAAAAAGAGATGGACGGCATGAGTTACAAATAATAGAAATAAAAGTTGGGTCATTACTACAGAACTCAAAGTCACTGAAAAGATAATAAAGGAATATAATGAATAACTCTGTGCCACAAATTTGATAACAGAGATCAAATGGACCAATTCCAGATCAAATACAATCTGCCAAAACTCACACAAGAAGAAACAGACAATGTGAGTAGTCCTATGTTTATTAAAGAAATTGAATCAATAATGAGTAAGCTTCCAAAATAGAAAGCACCAGGGCCCAGATCTGTTTACTATTCTACAAATAGTTAAGGGAGAAATTATACTGTGCATACCTCCTAACTCATTTAATGAGGCCAGCATTACTCTGACACCAAAACTAGACAAAGACGTTACAAGAAAAGGAAACTTCAGACCATTATCTCTCATGAACAAAATGTGCAACAATCCTCAACAAAATATTAGCAAATTGAACAATGTGTAAAAAGAAATCCAAGAAGGCATAAAAAGAACTATATGTAGGATTTATTCCAGATATTCAAGACTGGTTTAACATTAAAAAATTAATCCATTCCATCAACATGCTGAAGAAG
>JAVSCE010019839.1:600000-811341 GCA_032199065.1 Smutsia gigantea | reverse complement strand
GGGCCTTTGCACGGCCACCTGACTTGGGGGCTGCCTGCCGGGAAGGGCCTCGGGCAGCGCATGGGGGCTCTGCAGATAAAGGTTGTCTGTTGACCAAACTCCCTGCAGCTGGGCAGCAAGACATTCCTTAAAGGACAATGTGGGCGGCCCATCTCCCCGTCTATCACAACCACCTCTTCTACTATTCACACTCTGTTAGCACTGAGTTAGCAAATAAGAAACACTGCTCTTTGGAGAAGTACACGGTTAGGATCCTGTGGGATCCGCTGCCTCTGATCCCAACATTTTCATCATCAGATCAAGACATAACTTTGTTTTATGTGTGTTTCTCTTTAAAGATGCCCTTTAACTGGACTGTGAAAAAGATGCTTGTTTACAGTATGGAAGCTGAAAGAAAACAGCAGGTGGTACCTTGTTTGGCCTCAGAGGGGCTGCTTGTCAGGCAGCCCCAGTGTTTTGCTCTTCTGTGCATGCAGACCCAGAAAGCTCTGTGAGTACTGACTTTTGAGTTTACAAATAAATTTTAGCAGTAAGCAAATTCACAAATTCAGAATGAGGATCAGTTATACATAATATGTTTTTAATCACCTCCCTCCCTTCTTATAATTTAAATATTTACTTTGATTCTAGGTAACATTGATGGAAACATGATTTAATGGTGCAGGACATTTTCCCCAACATACACAAATTTAAATACATTACTGTTAATATTCAATTGTTTGCCTTTATACCCCCTAAAATCTTCTCATGCACCCCCAGGGATGGAGAGACCTCAGGAGTTAGTGCTCCTTTGAGGCTGGATTTTGTGGGCATCAGGGATTTGACATGTGAATGGTTTGGTCTGCCTCAGTCTTAGGAAATCCTTCTCTCTGGTTTTCTGTTGGAATCATTCATTTGTGCGAGGATCACTGAGCTCCAAAGCACTGCTCTTCCATATTCCACTCAACATAAGTTAGGTTCAATCTTTGCTTGCTAATAAATGATTGCTGGTATTTAATCAGATTGATTCAAATAAGAAAATTCAGCAGCTTTCCAAATCCACCAACGTCTTCCTGTGTGGTTAAGTGTTCCCACATTTGATGAAAATGGAGAAAGGAAATGACAAAGGATTTGGATATTATTCTCAAAGCTATTTGTTTGCTTTGAAAAATCTTAATAAAAGATTTTTCTAATTTATTTTTCATAACTTCATGGAAAACAAGAATAATTTCTGTGAAAGAGCTGGGTTTCAAGTGAAAACATCATTTAATCTCCAAGTACACTGTAAATCTGCTTCGAGTGCTACCTGGTATTTGTAATTTGAAATGTGCAGGTTGGTGACATTGCAAAGATGCTCCGGTGGTACAATAATCACAGGAAGAAAAGTGATTGCCTTCAGTGGGGTGTCGAGCTTTCTAACTGGCCTCCAGCCTCTCTACCAGGATGTGATCTAAGTACACTTTCCCATAATTTGTAAGCATCAGTTGATTTTTTTTTAATGCATGAAGCTAAACATTTGTTAGTTGAATGTGGAGATGAGTTAAACCAAACTTAACACAGGATGTACACATCTTTTTAACGTGGAACCTGTTTAATGTTCAGGAGCCTAAGTTCTGTTTCCTTCTTTGTCGTGTTTTCCTTTTTTTAAAAAAATTTAGCTTTGGGGTGTAATTGCCAAATTATAGGCTATTTAAGTTTATAGTGTGATGATTTGACATTCACTGTGAAAGGATTACCCCATCTAATTGATTCACAAATCAATTACCTCACATATTTCTTTATTTTTGTGAGAACATTTAAGTTCTCTTTTAGCAAATTTCAATTATATAACACAGTGTTATTAGTCATAGTCACCACATTTTACATTAGCTCCTCAGATCATATTCATCTCCTACTGAAAGTTTGTACCCTTTTACGAACCTCTATTTCCCTCACCACCCAGCTCCTGGCAACTACTTTTTTTACTCGCTATTTCTATGAGTTGACATTTTTAAATTCCACATATAGTGATAAAATGCAGTAATACAATATTTCTCTTTTCCTATCTGGCTTATTTCACTAGCATAACGCTGTCAAGGCCCATTATACTGTTACAAATGGCAGAATTTCTTTCTTTCTTTTGGCTGAATAGTATTCCATTGTATGTATTCTACTACATCTTTTTTCAAAAATTTTTATTAAGGTATTATTGATATACACACTTATGAAGGTTTCATATGAAAAAACAATGTCGTTACTACTTTTACTCATATTATCAAGTCCACACCCATACCCCAATGCAGTCACTGTCCATCAGTGTAGTAAGATGACACAGATTCACTGTTTGCCTTCTCTGTGCTACACTGTTTTCCCCATGATCCCCCACACCATGTGTGCTAAACATAATACCCCTCAATCCCCTTCTCCCACCCTCCCCACCCACCCTCCCACACCCCTGCCCCTTGAGTAACCACTGGTTCCTTCTTGGAGTGTCTGAGTGTCCTGCTATTTTGTTCCTTCAGTTTTGCTTCGTTGTTATACTCCACAAATGAAGGAAATCATTTGGCACTTGTCTTTCTCTGCCTGGCTTATTTCACTGAGCATAATATATCCCAGCTCCATCCATGTTGTTGCAAATGGTAGGATTTGTTTCTGTCTGTTGGCTGAATAATATTCCATTGTGTATATGTACTACCTCTTCTTTATCCATTCATCTACTGATGGACACTTAGGTTGCTTCCATTTCTTGGCTATTGTAAAAAGTGCTGCAATAAACATAGGGGTGCATATGTCTTTTTGAATCTGAGAAGTTGTATTCTTTGGGTAAATTCCAAGGAGTGGGATTCCCGGGTCAAATGGTATTTCTGTTTTTAGTTTTTTGAGGAACCTCCATATTGCTTTCCACAATGGTTGAACTAGCTTACATTCCCACCAGCAGTGTAGGAAGGTTCCCCTTTCTCCACATCCTCACCAACATTTGTTGTTCTTAGTCTTTTGGATGGTGGCCATCCTACTGGTGTGAGGTGATATCTCATTGTGGTTTTAATTTGCATTTCCCTGATAATTAGTGATGTGGAGCATCTTTTCATGTGTCTGTTGGCCATCTGAATTTCTTCTTTGGAGAACTGTCTCTTCATATCCTCTGCCCATTTCTTAATCAGGTTATTTGCTTTTTGGGTGTTGAGGTGTGTGAGTTCTTTATATACTTTGGATGTTAACCCTTTGTCAGATATGTCATTTACAAATATATTCTCCCATACTGTAGGATGCCTTTTTGTTCTGTTGATGGTGTCCTTTGCTGTACAGAAGCTTTTTAGTTTGATGTAGTCCCATGTGTTCATTTTTGCTTTTGTTTCCCTTGCTCAAGGAGATGCGTCAGGAAGAAGTTGCTCATGTTTATATTCAGGAGACTTTTCCCTATGTTGTCCTCTAAGAATTTTATGGTTTCATGACTTACATTCAGGTCTTTGATCCATTTCGAGTTTACTTTCGTGTATGGGGTTAAACAATAATCCAGTTTCATTCTCTTGCATGTAGCTGTCCAGTTTTGCCAACACCAGTTGTTGAAGAGGCTGTCATTTCCCCACTGTATGTCCATGGCTCCTTTATCATATATTAATTGACCATATATGGTTGGGTTTATATCTGGGCTCCCTAGTCTGTTCCATTTGTCTATAGGTCTGTACTTGTGCCAGTAACAAACTGTCTTGAGTACTGTGGCTTTGTAGTAGAGCTTGAAGTTGGGGAGCATAATCTCCCCAGATTTATTCTTCCTTCTCAGGATTGCTTTGGCTATGTGGGGTCTTTTGTGGTTCCATATGAATTTTAGAATGATTTGCTCTAGTTCACTGAAGAATGCTGTTGGTATTTTGACAGGAATTGCATTGAATCTGCAGATTGCTTTAGGCAGGATGGCCATTTTGACAATATTAATTTTTCCTTCCATGAGCATGGGATGTGTTTCCATTTATTGGTATCTTCTTTAATTTCTCTCATGAGTGTCTTGTAGGTTTCAGAGTATAGGTCTTTCACTTCCTTGGTTAGGTTTATTCCTAGGTATTTTATTCTTTTTGATGCAACTGTGATTGGAATTGTTTTCCTGATTTCTGTCTGTGCTAGTTCATTGTTAGTATATAGGAATGCCACAGATTTCTGCATATTAATTTTGTGTCCTGCAACTTTGCTGAATTCAGATATTAGATCTAGTAGTTGTAGAGTAGAGTCTTTAGGGTTTTTTATGTACAATATCATGTCATCTGCAAACAGGGACAGTTTAACTTCTTCCTTGCCAATGTGGATGCCTCTTATTTCTTTGTGTTGTCTGATTGCCATGGCTAGGACCTCCAGTACTATGTTGAATAGAAGTGGGGAGAGTGGGCATCCTTGTCTTGTTCCCGATCTTAAAGGAAAAGCTTTCAACTTCTCACTGTTAAGTATAATGTTGGCTGTGGGTTTGTCATATATGGCCTTAATTATGTTGAGGTACTTGCCCTCTATACCCATTTTGTTGAGAGTTTTTATCATGAATGGGTGTTGAATTTTTTCAAATGCTTTTTCAGCATCTATGGAGATGATCATGTGGTTTTTGTCCTTTTTGTTGATGTGGTGGATGATGTTGATGGATTTTCAAATGTACCATCCTTGCATCCCTGGAATAAATCCTACTTGATCACAATGGATGACCTTTTTGATGTATTTTTGAATTCGGTTTCTGAATATTTTTTTTGAGTATTTTTGCATCTATTTTCATCAGACGTATTGATCTGTAATTTTCTTTTTTTTGTGGTGTCTTTGCGCAGTTTTGGTATTAGAGTAATGCTGGCCTCTTAGCATGAGTTTGGAAGTATTCCCTGTTCTTCTACTGTTTGGAAAACTTTAAGGAGGATGGGTATTATGTCTTCACTAAATGTTTGATAAAATTCTGTGGTGAAGCCATCTGGTCCAGGCGTTTTGTTCTTAGGTAGGTTTTTGATTACCAGTTCAATTTCGTTGCTGGTAATTGGTCTGTTCAGATTTTCTGTTTCTTTCTCAATCATCCTTGGAAGGTTGTATTTTTCTAGAAAGTTGTCCATTTCTTCTAGGTTATCCAGTTTGTTACCATATAATTTTTCATAGTATTCTCTAATAATTGTATTTCTGTGGTGTCTGTAGTTATTTTTCCTTTCTCGTTTCTGAATCTGTTCATGTGTATAGACTCTTTGTTCTTGATAAGTCTAGCTAGGGGTTTATCTATTTTGTTCATTTTCTCGAAAAACCAGCTCCTGCTTTCATTGATTCTTTCTATTGTTTTATTCTTCTCGATTTTATTTACTTCTGCTCTAATCTTTATTATGTCCCTCCTTCTACTGACTTTGGGCCTCATTTGTTCTTCTTGTTCTAGTTTCGTTAATTGTGAGTTTAGACTGTTTGGATGGAATTGTTCTTCTTTCTTGAGGTAGATCTGTATTGCAATATACTTTCCTCTTAGCACAGCTTTTGCTTCATTGCACAGATTTTGCAGTGTTGAATTATTGTTGTCATTTGTCTCCATATATTGCCTGATCTCTGTTTTTATTTGGTCATTGATCCATTGGTTATTTAGCAGCATGTTTTGAAGCCTCCATGTGTTTATGGGATTTTTTCATTTTCTTTGCATAATTTATTTCTAGTTTCATACCTTTGTGATCTGAGAAACTGGTTGGTACAATTTCAGTCTTTTTGAATTTACTGAGGCTCTTTTTGTGGCCTATTTTATGATCTGTTCTTGAAAATGTTCCATGTGCACTTGAGAAGAATGTGTATTCTGCTGATTTTGGGTTAGAGTTCTGTAGATGTCTGTTAGGTCCATCTGTTCTAGTGTGTTGTTCAGTGCCTCTGTCTCCTTACCTGTTTTCTGTCTGGTTGATCTTTCCTTCAGAGTGAGTGGAGTGTTGAAGTCTCCTAGAATGAATGCATTGCATTCTATTTCTCCTTTTAATTCTGTTAGTATTTGTTTCACATATGTAGGTGCTCCTCTGTTAGGCACATAGATATTTATAATGATTATATCTTCTTGTTGGATTGACCCCTTTAGTATTATGTAATGTCCTTCTTTGTCTCTTGTGACTTTCTTTGTTTTGAAGTATATTTTGTCTAATACAAGGGCTGCAACTCCTGTTTTTTTTCTCCCTGTTAGTTGCCTGAAATATCTTTTTCTGTCCCTTCACTTTTAGTCTGTGTATGTCTTTGGGTTTAAAGTGAGTCCCTTGTAGGCAGCATATAGATGGGTCTTGTGTTTTTATCCATTCATTGACTCTATTTCTTTTGACTGGTGCATTCAGTCCATTTACTTTTAGCATGATTATTGATAGGTATGTACTTATTGCCATTGCAGGCTTTAGATTCATGGTTACCAAAGCTTCAAGGTTAACTTCCTTACTATCTAAGACTCTAACTTAACTTACTTAATATGCTATTACAAACAGAATCTAAACGTTCTTTTTTTTTTCTTCCTTCTCTTCTCTTTATATATTAGGTATCGTACTCTGTACTCTTTGTCTATCCCTTGATTGACTTTGGAGATAGTTATTTTAATTTTTGCATTTGGTTAGTAATTAGCTGTTGTACTTTCTTTACTGTGGTTTTATTACCTCTGGTGACAGCTATTAAACCTTAGGAACACTTTCATCTATAGCAGTCCCTCCAAAATATACTGTAGAGATGGTTTGTGGGAGGTACATTCTCTCAGCTTTCGCTTATCTGGAAATTGTTTAATCCCTCCTTCAAATTTAAATGATAATCTTGCCAGATAAAGTATTTTTGGTTCAAGGCCCTTCTGCTTCATTGCATTAAATACATCATGCCACTCCCTTTTGGCCTGTAAGGTTTCTGGTGAGAAGTCTGATGATAGAATGATGGGCTTTCCTTTGTTTGTGATCTTATGTCTCTCTCTGGCTTTTAATAGTCTGTCCTTATCCTTGATCTTTGCCATTTCAATTTCTATATGTCTTGGTGTTGTCTTTCTTGGGTCCCTTGTGTTGGGAGATCTGTGCATCTCCATGGCCTGAGAGACTATCTCCTCCCCATGATTGGGATATTTTCAGCAATTACCTCCTCAAAGACACTTTCTATCCCCTTTTCTCCCTCTTCTTCTTCTGGTACCCCTATAATGCGAATATTGTTCCATTTGGATTCGCCAGCAGTTCTCTCAGTATTCTTTCATTTTTAGAGATCCTTTTTTCTCTCTGTGCCTCAGCTTCTTTGTATTCCTCTTCTCTAGTTTCTATTTCATTTATTGTCTCTTCCACCATATCTAATCTGCTTTTAAGACTTTCCATTGTATGTTTCATTTCTGATACAGTGTTCCATAATGATTGGATCTCCAACCGGAATTCATTCCTGAGTTCTTGAACATTTTTCTGTATGTCCATGCGCATGTTAATGATTTTTATTTTGAAATCACTTTCAGGCAGATTCATGAGGTCTATTTCATTTGAATCTTTCTCAGGGGTTGTATTCATAATTTTACTTTGAACCAGGTTTCTTTGGCATTTCATATTTGTATATGGTGCCTTCTAGTGCCCAGAAGCTCTACTCTCTGGAGCTGCTCAGCCCCTGAAGGAATGTCGGGGGTCGCAGGGGAGTGGTATTGGTGCCTGGGGGTAGGAAAGAGCTGTTTCCTGCTTCCCAGCTGCTATGCCTGTCTCCACTGCCAGAACCAGTGCACCAAGCACAGAGGTATAAGCCTCTGTACTTTGTGTTTGTAGTTGCTATAGATGGTGCTTCCCTCTGGCTGGGCTAACACCGGGGTAGGGTTTGCTGGTTTGCAAGCTAGGTGGGGCTGCCCCGGAAAAAGGCTCAATAGCCTGTGTATCACAGAGGAGGTCCTTGGAGCTCTGTAGCCAACCAGAGATCTAGGGCTCCTGAAGATCGTGAAAGTTCCCAACCTCCTGGACAGTGTGCTCCTGGACAATTTTGTCTACTTGTCCTTTGTCCTAAGCAGTAAGCTCTGTGCAATCCTTGCCCCTTTAGCAGCCCTCTTGCTGTTAGGAAGTCTCTCAGACTGCCTACCTTTCTTTTGTCCCAGAACAGCCAGATATGGATCCCTGCTTTCCACAAGCAGCTGGAATTTCAGCCTCTCCAGGTATTTTGCCTGTCTTAGCTTCCCAACCCCCTAATCATGAGAGTACCATGAAAACACCATGATATGTAGGTTTGTGCTCACAGATCAGGTCTCTGGAGTTAGGTATTCAGCAGTCCCAGGCCTCCACTCCCTCCCCGCTCTGCTTCTCATCCTCCTGCTAGGAGGTGGGTTGGGGGAATGGCTTGGGTCTTCCTGGGCCACAGCTTTGGTACATTATCCTGTTCCATGAGTTTATTCTTTTCTCCAGGTGTATGTAGTTTGGCACAGTCCTCTTTCCTGTTGCTCTTTCAGGATTAGTTGTATTAATTATATTTTCATATTATATGTGGTTTTAGGAGGAAGCCTCTGTCTCACCTCTCACACCGCCATCTTTAATCCTTTGCAATCCCACTGCACTCACAGACTCTGTATTCTACCACATCTTTATCCATTCATCCTTTGATGAACACAAGTTGTTTCCCTATCTCAGCTATTGTGAATAAGGGTGCAATCAACTGGGTGCAGATACAGCTCTTTGATATCCTGTTTTTATTTCCTCTGTGTATATACCCAGAAGTGGAATTGCTGGATCATTCAGTAGTTCTATTTTTAATTTTTTGAGGAGCCTCCATACTGTTTTGCATAGTGGTTGCACCAACTTGAATTCCCACCAGGAGTGCGCAAGGGTTCCCTTTTCACCACATCCTTACCAACACTTATCTCTTGCCTTTTTTATGATGACCATTCTAATAGATGTGAGGTGATAACTCTTTGTGGATTTAATTTCATTTCCCTGATGATTAGTAATGTTGAACCTCTTTTCATGTGCCTGTTGGTCATATCTGTCTTCTTTGGAAAAATGTCTCTTCAGGCCTTCTACACATTTTTTAATGGAATTTTTTTTTTTGGCTATTGAATTGCATGAGTTCTTTATATATTTTGGATATTAACCCCTTACTAGATATATGATTTGCAATTATTTTCTCTCATCAGTAGGTTGCATTTTCATTTTGTTGATGGTTTCCTTTGCTATGAAGAAGCTTTTCAGTTTGATGAAGTACAATTTGTTTATTTTTTCTTCTGTTGCCTTTGCTTTTGGTGTCAAACCCAAAAACTCCTTGCTAAGACTGATATCAAGGCGCTTACCCCCTATGTTTTCTATAGGAATTTTATGGTTTTAAGTCTTATGTTCAAGTCTTTAATTCATTTATTTCATTTTTGTCTATAGTGTAAGATAGTGGCCCAATTTCATCTGCAAGTGGCTGTCCAATTTTTGTTTATTGAAGAGACTGTCTTTCCCCTTTCTATATTCTTGGCTCCTTTGTCATAATTTAATTGACCATATATGTGTAGGTTTATTTCTGTGATACTTATTCTGTTCCATTGTCCTTCACTGTGTTTTCTGATGGATATTAATGTCCATGTCTGGGTTTCTTTTGTAATTATCCCCCAGGAGAGAGAAGAAAAGTTTCTACAAATATAACATAATTGATAGTCCAACTCACTAGCCCTGCTCAGCACGAGGGACCAGTCTGAATGTGGATTCCAAATTACAGAAAAGTCTGTGGTCCCAGCCCTATGTCATTTTGTAGGGTCCTTTAAGACAATTCTGCTTCCCCTGGCCTTTAGGGCACCTGGATTCCGTCTCTGGTTTTATCCCATGATGGCAGCCATAGGTTTTGGTCTTCACAGGAAAAAAACCATTCTAATCTAGATGTCAACTGCTTTTTTCTCTGGACAACAGCTTTCCTCTTTGTAAGGCCAGCACACTACTATGTTGCAAACAGGTTACCGGTATATGCTCCTCAGACATCACAGTGACCGGGTAGCCTCCTGGAGTGGTTGGAGCCCCCTGAACTATCATCTCTGGACTTGAATAGCCTCATCCATAGATTAATATACAGTACAAGAATTGTCACTTTCTGTGTGTGCCATGGCATGGAAAACACTGGGGGATACCACTCTAGACCAAAATTCACCATGGCTTTAGTAATCGCAAATGGTTCCTTAATGCCTTTATCTTTAGGTATGTTTTATTTGACTCTCTAGTATCTGGTGACCAGTCCCAAGAACACCTGGCTTATCTTTCAACCTGTGACTGGCCAAGCCTCCTTCATTCCTGCAGCAGAGACTGACTAGGTGTTCACCCAACCCATTTTCCTTCTTGGGCTTAGATACAAACTACGTTTCCCAGCCCTCTTTCATCTAGGTGGGGGTGTAAGACTAGCTTTTGCTGAGGAATGTAAGTGGAAGTGATGTGTCACTTCTGAGTCAAGGCCACTAAGAGTATGTGTCTTCTCCATGCTTTCCTCCTAACTTCTCACTCCAAAGTACCCTGAACACAGCATGTGTTAAAGATGGCAAGTAGGTCCCTAAATGACTGAATTTTGTCCAGCCATCCCACAGCCTCTGAATAACTAAAATGGACTTTGATGTCCATGAGAAATAAATATTTTATTGTTAAACCCTAACAATTCAGGAATTATCTGTTATAACAACTATAAAGCATTTACAGTAATCAGTACAATTTCTTTATCCTAGATATTCCCAGTGTTATGGGCTGAATTGTGTCCCCCCCAGAATTCATGTGTTGAAGTCTCAACCCCCAGTACCACAGAATAAACCATATTTGGAGTTAAGATCTTTAAGGAGGTGATGAATAAGGTTAAAATGAGGCTGTTAGGACACGCCTTCATCCAACATGACTGGTGTCTTTATAAGAAGAGGAATACAGCAGAGGTGCTGGTACACAAAGGGACAGCCATGTGAAGAGGTGGCTGGGACTGGTCCTCTGCCAGCCAAGGGGAGGCCTCAGAAGAAGCCAGCCATGCTAGCTCTTTGATCATGATCTTCCAGCCTCCATAACTATGAGACAATACATTTCTGTGTTTTAAACCATCCCGTCTATGGTATTTTGTTACGGTAGCCTAGCAAACCAACACACATAGCAAAGTCTCCTCATGTGTCATCTTGTTTCCATCTTTATTTCACAACAGGTTCACTTACATGTTTAACCTGGGAGCAGCAGAGATTCCTCAAACATGCTGGTTTCACCGGCTTTCCTGTCCCTCCCATGGGTATTGTTTGTGACTTGCAATCAATTTTGGTAATTCCTGTTCTCATGTGACTCCAAAAACCCGCATATTGCATTTGTTCGATACTTTCCACATTTCATAATTGTCTTGGTCACAGAGGTTTAGTCAGTAAGTCTTCAGGATTTGCATTTAGTCTACCCAGAGGCCCCACAGGGAGCTAGGTGGGTTAGGTGAACACAGCTCAGACCTTTCAGCAACATTGTGTTATTGCTACATCTCGTTCCCAGCACTGCCCCAAAGCTTGCTGCTAATACCTGCTGCATCATCCGTTTCTCTGGCACAGGCTCTGTCTTGAGACTGAGCATGAGCGGTCCTGTCTGGTGTGTGCAAGGCCAGCAGAATTGCCCATTGCCCTCACCCACTGGAGCCAGGGCCTCCTTGAGAATCTATGGGCCTGTCAAATTGGGGCAACTGTCATGCTGAGCCAAAACTGCGCTCTGCCGAAGAAGCAAGAGGTGCCATCTGGGGGGCCCACAACACCCAAAACATCTCAGAACTTTTGAATAAGCAGCCACCTCACTGATACATGGAGCTTCCAGAGTACACACAGGGCCATCTGCTTGGCTGATAAGTATTTTACTGTTCAGTCTGGGGAAGTTGTTTAATACAGCTCCCTCTACTGGGCTTTTATTAGTCACTTTGAAGTTCTTGGTGTCATAAGACTGTAGGAGAGAACAACCCAGTTACCAACTGAGGAACCAGCTGACGGGATCAATGAGGAACCATCATTGCCTGTTGTAAGAAGACTAAGGGGTGTATAAGTGGGATGCTTTGGGGTTTGCCAATCCTTTTTGGGTGGTCTGCCACCTTAGGTCCCTCTTTGCATTTCAGTAACTTGTTATCTGGAAAAAAGAGACAGTAATCCTGACCTGCCTTCTAAGATGTCTGGGATAATATGGTTACAGCATTTTCTATGCAGGACAAATCCGATTCCAAGTTCAGCTCCACAGGAAGTAGACAGCATGAGAACAACAGGGCAAAGGTGTTCCAGAAAGTCAAGCCAAAACACATCTACAAAAGGGGCCCTTCCCAAATACAGACAGACTAAAAAGGAAAGCAGGCAGCTATCCCAAAAGTCTTATCTGGGACATCAGTGGAAACTTCAGGCTCTGACCAAAGGCTGTCTGTGACCTTGTAGAGATGCTGCAGACTCTTACAAAGGCTTGGTGCGAGTTTGCTTCCTTCATCTTGCATGCTTCCCCCTCACCCACCCTGCTTGCTGCAGAACTGGGCCAGCAGGAAGCTCTCAAGCAGGGGATGAGGCCGTGAAAGTCCCTGAAAACGTGCCTGCTCTCTCCACAGACTTCAGTGCCATCCTGTTCTCGGTTCAGCATGTGCAGTGGAGATCAATCTCGGCCAGCCAGAATGGTGAGTCCACCCCGGTCGCACACTTCTATGTGTCTGCCCAGATTTCGCATAAGCATCATGTGTGTTGGAGTTTGAGGGAGTATGATGGACAGCACCTTTCTCCCCTGTCTCAGGGGTCAGGCCCATGGACATCAACATGGCAATACTGATAAAGCTGGGGTGGGGGATGGGGCTTTAAATATGTTCAGCCAAGCAGGCTTTCCATTCTCTCTTCCTGTGCTGAATTTACCAGTTACAGGCAGCCTCTTTCCGGCAAAAGCCTGCCTCTGCCAAGTTTATGGCCAGAGGAGCAGAAGGGCAGGGCCCCCACTGGGAAATGACTCAGTCACACTGTCCCAGTTCCCTCTTCTGAACTCACTGATTAGAAAAGTCATTCCTCCTCCCCTGGAGAAATGAATAAAAGGATAGCAAGAGGCCAGAAGTGATACTCTGGTGAAGGTTTGCACATGGAAGGAGACATCAAGAGAGAAATAAGTGTCCCCCAACAGTCACCTCTGGAAGCTGTCTTATATCTCCACCTCCTTCCCTCTGTGCAGGCACAGGGTTGGGGGAAGAGGGGGCCACACTGGGGCACTCCCCACCAAGACTCAGTCAGGAGCTCCACCTTGGGCTCTCATAGCCTGTGATTACATCTACTGCTGCCCTTATCATTCTGCACCAAAACTGGTTTTCTTTGCTACCACCTGCATTAGACCTTAGACTCCTGGAAGGCAGGACAGGATTGATTGTATTACTTTTTAAATGCATCCCTATATCCTTAATGCCTAGTGCCAGCATGTAGTAAATGCTCAAGAAACATTCTGGAATAAATGGATAAAACAAGTGAACAAAGAATAAAATGGTAACTGAGAGAGAGAGGGTTTTTTTCTAGAGATAAACAAAGGCTTTGACTGGGTCTAAGGGCAAAGCTGTGTCAGGCCTGGAGGGTTATCCTAGAGTGACTGTGGAACCAGAAGCCTCACAGAGGACACCAGAGTGAAGAGAATTGGATCTGAACCAAATTTCTCAGACTGACAGGTGTTCCAGGTTCCATCAGCCTCCCCCTGGACTACCCCAGCCTGGCTGGGGCCCCTCAGCCTCGGTGCAGACTTCCTTCCTATGGTTCCTGTGGGGTCTCTCCCAGCCCCCACCTACTCCCACTGCTTCCCATCCTCCCTCCTATAGGTTGCAGACATTTGAGGCTCTGGATGGACACCTGGTCTAGGGATCTCCAACCTGGAGAAACATAAGACCCTCTCACAACTGAAGTACAACTGTTAATAAAATAACAGCTAAAGACATATATTATGCATACAGTTTTTTTTATTTGTCTGGTGTAGACTTTAATAGCATCTTATCCAGAGAATGTACTCAATACATAGTGGTTGTATGATTAATTGATCAATGTCATATGTTTAATTACACTGATAAAAGGATATAGTTGCTTGGCCTTTGAATGAAGGAAGATTGTGGGAACAAGGTGCTGTAAAACTTGCTAACTTTTCTCTGGGACAGGTAATACTGTGGTTAAGTCATAAGAACCAGCTTGACAGACAGTGTCTCAGTTCCACCACTGCCACATCTTTGACAAGTGCTGTAATTTTTCTAAACTGCAGTTTACTCTTCTGTAATCAGAAGGTAATAATTGTATCTACCACATAGGACTGTTTAATGGAAATTCAGTAAAACACATGAAATGCTTAGCATGGTATCAGGCACATAACACAAATATTTTTTTAATTGTAGATGTTGTTTTTGTTATTTTTATGAATTAAGATTCTGGGGACAGGGCAGGCTGTCAGGGAAAAGATTCTAACAGGTTTCCAGGGGCCTGTGTTGAAGTGGTAAAACCCAGGGTGTGAGCTGTGCTGTGTTACAAACCTGTGAGTCTCCAGATGTTCACAAATGGAATGGTTTTCTGCAAAATGAAGATGAAGTATGGAAAAGGAAACATACAGGATCTCAGAGAAAGAGTTAGGAGCAGAGTATTCAATCACTAAATCAAGATCCAGGAGAAACCCTGCTGAGGAAATGTGCTTTTGCTCTTACCTGGTAAGCTTGCTCCTGGGATCTCACTCAGACTCCGTCCTACAAAGGGTGGGGGAGAGAGGGTCAGAAATAGTAAGAGGCACAGAGGAGCATCCCCTCTCCAGCGGCTGCATGCCTACCCAGCTGTCCCTCAGAAGCTGCTTCCTGCCTCGCTGGTGAGAGGAGGCACGTCCCTCTGCCCAGTAGCCATCAAAGCTCTTAGAGGGATGCCTCCTGGCTGGACTGCGTGGAAAAGCCAACCAGCCCTGCTTTGCCCTGCCTTGCTCTGCTGGGGAAACCTCTTGGGGACACTGCAGGGGGAGAGGTCTGCACGTGTGGTTGTGGGGTGGAGCAGCTCATCCACTCTGGGGCCTTGAGGGATGGCAGAGGAACTTTAGAGTCGGGGAAAAGCCCACGGGCTATTTTAGGCCAGGCCCAGAACTAGTCAGTGGAGGTTTTGTTTATGTAACATCTGCAGAAGGCCCTTTGGAGAAAATAACCCCAGGTCTCCAGGCCAGGGCCGCGGCGAGCCAGGGTGCGGGCTGGAGCTTCCTGTTGTTCTTGGCCAGGCTGCCCAGCTGTTTGCTCAGCTCAGCCGTTGGCTTCTGCACCGCCTGCCCCTCCAATGTCTTCAGGCCCTTCCTCTGGGGAAGCTCAGGCAGGGGAGTTCCTTGGAGGTGGGGACTCTGGCTCTGTGTCCCAGAGAGTTGACCCTGAGCCTCAGGAAGCCTCAGGGGGTACCGCCCGCATATTCTGTTAGCTGAGCAGGTTCACTACCAGACCTAGTGTGGTTAGGGAAAGGGTCGTGGCCTGAGGTCAGCAGGCACAAGCATGGGTCTGAATCCAGATCTGCCATTTGGTAGTTGCTCGATCTAGGGCAAGTCCTATAATCCCTGAATTATTTATGACATGTGAAAATGTATGTAAATACATAAGAGAGAACTAATATACATTAATTTCCTTCCTACCAGGCAGTCTCAATGGCATTGAGACTATATTATTACCTTTTTGAAGCACAGATTCCCTTGGTACCATGTTATGGATGTTTGTGTTCCTCCAAAATTCATGCGTTGATATCCAAACCCCCAAAGATGGTGGCGTGCGTAGGCAGGGCCTTTGGGAGTGCTGAGGCTGTGGGGTGGAGCCTCGTGAGTGGGATTAGTGCCCTTCTGAGAGGCTCCAGAGACATCCTGGCTCCTCCTGCGGTGTGAACACAGCCCAGGAGTCCTGCAGCCTGGAGGAGTGTCCTGACCTTGAATGCACCCTGATTTTGGACTTCCAGCCACCAGAACTATGAGAAATAAATGTTTGTTGTTTATAAGACCCCTGTCTGTGGTATTTTGTTATAGCACCCCAAATGGACTAAAACAATTGGGAAGAGTGGGATATGAAGGCCTTTTTTAAGTGTAAGTAAAAAAAATTGACAAAACTGTACAAATCTTAAATAGACCATTGGGTCAGTCTGCTTACAGATGTACCACCCCTGCAACTACTGTCAGATCAAGATACAGAATGTTTCCACCACTCTTGTGTCTCTTTCTAGTCAATATCTCACACCCAATCTACCTACCTTAGTGTACCAGGATTGCCATAACAAAATACCACAGACTGGGTTGCTTAAACAACAGACAGTGATTTCCCACAGTTCTGGAGGCTAGAAGTCTGAGGTTAGGGTGCCAGCCCAGACTGAGAGCTCTTTTCTTGGCTTGCCGATGGCTCCCCTTCTCACTATATGTCCACATAATCTCTCCTTGGTCCATGTGGAGAGAGTCTGTAAGGTCTCTGGCTTTTTATAATGACCCTAGTCCTATCTTATCAGGGCCCCACCTTCTGAACTCATTTAACCTAATTATGCCATAAAGTCCTATCTCCAAATATAGTCACACTGGAGGTTAAGGCTTTAATGTATGAATCTGCAGGGAATGCAGTTCTGCCCATAGCATCACCACCACACCCTGGTGGTAGCTGCTACTTCACTTATGATACTTGAGAACTGGAAGCAACCCAAGTGTCCATCAACACAAAAATGGGTAAACACATTTATTCATACAACAGAATCACTGCTGCAACAAAAAGGAGGGGGCTACTGGTACATAGGATCTGTTCTGGTTAGTCTCTGAGCAAGTTACAAAAGAAGCAAAATAACAAAGGCCTTTGGACTTGTCACTTTTGATCTCTGCTGAGACTGCCCCAAAGGTTGGTTCATGCAGACCAAGTTTAATTATCTTCTCACCTTTGGAAGCAAAATTTCAGATCTTTCTAACTGCTGGCAGTCCTCCCACTCTGGGATGGATACTCCAGCTCATAGCACAGTGGTTTCCAGTACAGCTCTGTTAGTATGAAATAGAGCTTTCTTAGGGGAGAAATTGACTTTGGACTTTCCATTGTTTTTATGGAAGAACAATAGGGTACCAGTTGGCTAAGGGAGAAACAGTTGTTTCAAATTAGGTATAATTTTGAATTAAGCCAATATTGGCTTAACAGATTTTACCCAAGTTGTTTTTCTATAAGTAGGATGTCTTGCTAAGTCCTAGGAAGATGGTGGTAGATTTTCATGCCCTTCATTATTTGGCCTTATGCTTTGTAAAATACCAAAGTAAGTATATTTTTAACAGTTGTGCTACCAGTTTGGGTTAAACTGTTTAACAGGAGAGACATTTTTATAAAAATCATCTCTTTCGAGGTGGGAAATTTGAATTTACTCAAATAGCACATTGTAAAATAAGGCAGCTAGAACTTAAGATCTGAGATAATAAGTCAATCTGCTTGCAGCTTTGAAAAATGCAGCATTTTCCAGGCAGTAGATTGGGCTTTCTATTCCCAGAGGCTTTATTCTGGTTTCTGTGAGTCTGGTGTTTATCCAGAGGCCATGCTTGCCTGATGTCCCAATTTGCCTTTGGTTTTTAGCACTAGAAGGATATTAAAATAGCAAGAAGCAGAGAAGCCAGTGAAGTATAGAGGAAGGGTCTGTACTTTACCATCAGAGAGACCCTGGTTTTGAGTCCTGTATTCTCCCTGCCTGGTGATGTGACCTTGAGCAAGTTATTTAACTTTTCAAGTCTCAGTTTCATCATCCATAAAGTGGGGATAATACCTGCTGCTGAGAATTTGATAAGAATTTAGAAATAACGTTTGTAGAATACTTAGTCTATAGTACTTGATTCATTAAAAAAATGTTTATTGAGTAAAGTATTTATTGACCATGTGTCAGACACTTTAACAGTGGGGGCAGAGGGGTGAACATAATGATGTCTGCCCTCATGGAGCTCACAGTTGTTCAATAAACAGTCACTATTCCATCTACTATATGAAAAAGGTGCTCCACATTACTAGTCATCAGGGAAATGCAAATCAAGCCACAATTAGATGTCACCTCACACCTATTAGGATCTCTTATCAAAAAAGACTAAAGATAACAAGTGTTGGCAAGATTGTGGAGAAATTGGAATTCCATATACTGTTGGTAGGAATGTAAAATGGTGCAGCCACTATGAAAGACAGTATGGAAGTTCCTCAGAATATTAACAATAGAACTACCATATAATCCAGCAATTTCATTTCTGGGTATATACACAAAGGAAATGAAAACAGGTTACCCAAGAGATATTTTCAGCCCCATGTTTATTGAAGCATCACTGACATTTGGAAACAACCTAAACGTTCATGACAGAAGAATGGATAAAGAAAATGTAGTTTATAATATAATAGAATATTATTTAGCCTTAAAAAAGAAGGCAATCCTACAATACGCAACAGCATGGATAAACCTTGAGGACATTATGCTAAGTGAAATAAGCCAGTCACAGAAGGACAAATACTGCATGATCTCATTTGTGTAAAGTATCAAAGTATCAAACTCATAGGAACACAAAGTAAAATAGTGGTTTTCAGGGGCTGAGAAGTAGAAATGGGGAGTTGCTATTTAGTGAATATAAAGTTTCAGTTATACCAGATGAATAACTTCTAGAGATCTGCTCTAAAGCATAGTGCCTATAGTTCATAATACTGTACAATATTTTAAAAAATTGTTGAGAGGGTAAATCTCATGATAACTGTTCCTACCACCATAAAAAAGAACAATATTCTAGTTTTGGATTATGGTAATGTTTATGTAACTGTAAATTTACATTTACCAAAATTCATTGAATTTTATGTATATAAATTATACCCTAATAAAGATATTTAAAAAGTAGTTGATGGAATATTCTCCAAAGCTAGAAAGAAATGAGCCATGAAAAGACATGGAAGAAACGGAAATGCATATTACTAAGTGAAAGAAGCCAATCTGAAAAGATGACATATGGTACAATTTCAACTATATGACATCCCGGAAAAGGCAAAACTATGGAGATAGTAAAAAAGATCAGCGGTTGCCAGGGGGGTGGATAGGAAGGGAGGGGTGAATAGGCAGGGCACAGAGGATTTGTAGGGCAGTGTAACTACTTTGTATGACAGTCTGATGGTGGATTACGGCATCAAGAGTGAACCCGGAAGGTAAACAATGGACTTCGGGTGATTATAATATGTCAGTGTAGGTCCATCCCTTGAAATAAATGTCCCACTCTGGTGAGTGATGTTGATAACAGAGGAGGCTGTGTGTGCTGGGGAACAGGTGGCACATGGGAACTCTCTAAGTTCCTCTCAATTTTATCATAAACTCAAATTAAGTCAAGAAAAATTTAATGGCCCCATCTCCTTTAAGTTTATTTAATGTCACCACCCCTACCTGCTCCCAAACCTCTTTTGCCTGCTCTGCTTCTTTCCTTCATAATCATCTTCTAATATAGTATATAACTTAGTTACATATGTAACCAAGTGTAAGTGGCATGATTTGTTCACACTTTAACGTACCTGAAATCAAGATGTGTTTTCAAATTGACAGCACTTGGTAGTAGTACTCTTTGTCTTTTTAGTGGCACAGAGAATGATGGGGCATCTCAGGTCATTGACATCTTAGAGATGATAAACTGTGGTGTTATGTTATTGTTTCCTGTTTTTTTTTTCCTCTAGAATATCAGTTCCAGAAGGATAGGGGCCATTATTTTGTGTTCTCCTGTATTCCAGGTGCCTAGAACAGTGCCTGGTACATAGTAGGTCCTCAATAAACATTTGTTTAATGAATGAATGGATGGATGCCATGCCTGCTGTTAATAAACTGATAATGAAACAGAGGAACTGAAATTAAAAGACAAGATGAATTATTAGTAGAACAATGTATTTTCATGATTTCCTCACTGTTCTATCCCCTGGATACCGGGAAAAGAGCCCTACTTAAGAAGAATGCTAGTGAGTCACCAGGGCTCATCACCCAGGGTAAGATAAAACCTTCAGAGACCTTTGGGAGGGTTGAAATGAAGGTTACTATGCCTAGCTCAGTCCCAGAAGCTTCGGCCTGTACTGTCTCTCCACTGAAGCATTAATTCATAACATTCCCCAGAGGGCTGAGAGCAGCCCAGTCCTTAGAGAAGAGGTGAAGGGTCCCCCAACCCTGGTGGTCAGTTAATGTCTTGGTACACATTCCCCAATGGGCTAGGAGTCACTTGTCCCCAGAAGTAGTCTCTGTCTTTCAGTGTTATTGGCCAGTCCTTGTGCTGGCCCTTGTGAGCAGTGACGTGGAGACCTCTGCGGATGGGCTAGGGGAGGGTTTCCTGGACAGTCTGGAAGGGCTGCTCGGCATTCATTACTGATGGCCTGGGGGGCAGTATTTACACCAGGCCTCTGAGGGCATTCGTGCCTGGGAATGTTTAATTTCCCTGTTAGATAGAGCCTCTTCTCTGGTTCACATTAGCTAATTTACCAACCCTGTCACAGACCACCTTTTTGTTTTTCTTTAGTTTTGAAGGACAGACCTTATATTGTCTCTCCCCTTGCCAGCCTTCTATAAGGGACTGAAGTGTCAGGGAGCTGAGAAAAACCATCTGGGGGACAAGTACAGCTTTCCATAGACTTGAGACCCCTTTCTCAAGCAGCTACAAGCTGCTCTCCTTTTCTCTTTCTCTCCACCTCTCATACATTAGGCACAGTGCCTGCAGCCCACGGTATTTCTCAGGGCCCACAAAAATGTTTTCATTACTTTTAAAATGAAAAGAAAAAAACTTTTTAGGGTTTAAAGTTGCTTTTATTTTTGCCTCACAGCAGAAAAAAATAATTCAGGGTCTATGAAAATCTATTACACTTTTGCCTAAAATAAAAAGTAAATAAAATGTTAAAGTATTTACAGATACATCAAAAATAATTTTTGTTTTGTTAACGTGAGAGGGGCCCACAAAAGTCACTTTGCAGCCATGCTTGTGATCTTGGATATTTGGGTATGTGACAAACAGCTGGAATAATTTTCACGGAAGAACGCAGGGTGAGACTCAAGGTTTTTGAGTGCCAGTCTATGGTAAGCCTGGTGCTGAGCATTTTAGATACATTATCTCACTGAAGTCCTTATAACTCTAGAAGGCTGTCTCACCTGAGGGTTTCAGTCTTGGATTCAATGAGACTGGATTCAACTACACATGCTATGGGTAAAAAGCTGCTTATAACAGGCTTTATTCTCAGGCCGATGTGTCGGGAGCTGGAATCCCACCTGCCTCTGTTTCTGCCTCCTGCTCAGCGTCTCTCCCAGGCTCTGCCCTCACCTCCAACCTCTGCTCTCCTTTCTCCTGATCTCTCCTTTGGGCTCTGCTCTTAGCACAGGGGGAACTCTTTTTAAAGCAACACAGGCAGTAATGGCTTATCACCAAGTATACAAGCACGTGCCTGCGCGGTAGGCTGAGTATTACATCACTGCAGATATACAATGGGTAGATTAGATTAGGATCAGGTGGGGATCCTGGCCATGGAACTTCCATTTTCCCTACAGAGGCTTTAAGGAACTACTTACTACCTGGCCCTCTAACATCTCTCTGTGTATTTCCCTTTCTTAAGAAAATCAATTCCCATGTTTATGAATCCTTCTTAATTAGCTTATCCAAATATTGTGTTAGAATTTTTTTCCTTAGTGCCTTTTGCTTTTTGATCTTTAAATTAAAACCGGAAAATGGATTTTGACAGTCAGGGACCTGACTTAGGTTCCAAACTAGTTTTGACAGTATTCTAAGATGCACCTGGGGTTTGGCGGTGCTTGATTACCTAAGGCAACCTGCCTTGGAGAAATGTGCAGTTTTTACTTATTTTCTTAAAGAACATGTTTCAAATGTCCAAAGGTAATTTAAAAAACAATTCCACGATCAGATTTTGGTTGTGCTGGCTCCCATGCAAATGCCCATGCTGTCCTTAGAATGTGGCCTACGGGCCATTCAATTAGGAAAAACAGAAAACAAAGCTCGCCTACTGGAAACAAAATCTTGCAAAATCTGGCCCTAGAAAAGCAGGCGGTCCTGACTTGGGGAGCTCTAGTTTCTTGATTGGACAGCTTGGTTCATCATTTATTCAATGTCTTTGTGTGCCTGCTGTGTTATGTGGTGGGCACTGTGCTAGCAGCTGAGGATTAGAACATAGGGGATTTAGTCCCAGCTCTCAAGTCACTCCCAGTCTAATGGGACAACCATCCTGGCCCAAGCCACCATAGCCTTTTCACCTGCACTGCTGCCATGGCCTCCTAACTGATCTCCCTGTGTTCACACTTGTCTGTTCTCCACACACAAGACAGAGGGATCTTGTTTAAACATGTGTCATATCATGCTCTCGTCTGCTAAGCACTCCGTTACTATTCTCTGACCTGTCTCCTGCTTCTCTTTTTGCTCACTGTGCTCCAAGCACACTGGCCTTCTTGCTTTCTCAAAAGCAGGCCAAGAGCACTCATGTTCATGGCTCTCTACTTGCTATTCCATAGGCCAGGAATGCTTGTCCACCAGAGATCCACATGGCTGGCTCTGTGCTTCCTTCAGGCCTTCATACAAACATCATTTCAGCAATGCTTTCCCTGATTGCACTATTCAATATGGCAGCTCCCACTCTGAGCCTCCATATACCTCTTCCCAGAATTATTTTATTCCATTGCACTTACCATCATCTAACCAAACCACACTGTGTGTTTTGCTTATTTACTTTGATTGTCTATTTCCCATTTGCTTCTTGACAGCAAATATTTTATACCCAACCCTACCCTTAGTACCTAGACTAGTGCCTAAGATATAGTAGTTGCTCAATAAGGATTTATTTTTTTAATAAATGAGTGACTAAATGAGACATTCATGTAAAACAAATGCTACACAGATATGGTTTTTAAAGAGCACAGAGGGAAAATCCCACCTGCTTACAGAAATTGGGAAGGCTGACTCAAAAAGGTGACTTTGCACATAATTGCAAAGGATAAGTAGCACTTAGCTAGGTGAAGAAAAAGGGGAAAGTACTCGAGTAGAGGAATAGTGTAAGCAAAAGAATGTGTTTGTTTGAGAACTGCAAGTAGTTTGGGTACAGCAGGAGTGTAGGATGTGTGGGAAAGGGCAGTAGCATGAAATAAGGCTGGAAATGTAGACCAGTTCCAGCTCATGTCCAGCTAAGGAGGTTGACTTCTTTTGTCAGGTGATGAGGAGCTATTGAAGGCTATTAAGCAGAAGAGAGACACAATTGGATTTATATTTTAAGAGAGCTCTCTGAAAGCCCTATGGGGAGACCAGCTTCAGAGATTGCTTCAGAAGAAAGATGACAAAGACCTGCAGTCATTTCTGTGGGTGTGACAGAGGACAGGGATTTAAGAGATTGGGGTAGCAGACTCTGAAGGACCTCATGACCCATGGTTGGGAGGAAAGGGGACTGGCTTGAGCACAAAAAGATTAGAATGACTCCCCCAAGTGCCTGTTGGGTAACTGAGGTAAATATATAAATTTATCCAACAAATATTTATTGAAAACCTAGTAGGTACCACGCACTAATCTAGGCACTGGGAATACAGCTTTGAACAAAATAGAGAAGTCCAAGTGAAGGGATCATCAGTAAGTAAATACATGAAGAGGCAGTAGAGTGTCAGATTGTGATAAGCCTTATGATGAGAAATAAAGCATGGTAAAAGGGTAGAGCACAATTTTATGCGGAAGTGAGGGCACTGTTCTCAGAGGAGGTGATATTAGAGCACTGGAAAGCCATCTGAAAATCTGGAGGCAAAGATATGCAGGTAGGGGGATAGTGGGCGGAAAGGACCTGTGGCTGAAACAAGGAGGCTGGTTTGACAAACAATGAGAAGGTCAGGGTGGCTGAAGCCCAGTACATTCAGTAACAGGATGCAGGAGGGTAAGCAGGGGCTGGATTCCTACAGCCTGGAGCCCCATCACAGTGAGCATAGGTTTCATTCGAAGTGGGATGGGAGGCATTGGATGAGTTGGAGCAAGGGAAAGACATTATTTGACTTACATTTTTGTCATTGCTGTTTTTAAATCATTCTGGTTGTGGGGTATAGAATGAATTCCAGAAGTGCAAGAATGAAAGCAGTGGTCCAGGCAAAAGAAGTCCCGTGGCTGAGACGTGGGCTATAGCAGTGAACATGTTGAGAACTGGATGGCCTTTTTATCTTTCTGAGGGTAGAAAAATCAGGATATGCTGATAGATTGAATATGGGGGAAAGCAGAATCAAGAATCACTCCTAGGTTCTTCCCCTGAGAAAATAGGTGTCTGCTGGTGCTCTTTACTGAGGCTGAGAAGTTTTGGGGAAGAATAGGTTGTAAAACAATGAAGAGAGGGAATCAAAGGTTTTGTTTCAGACACATTTCACTTGGAAAGCCTATTAAACATCCGAGAAGAAATATGGGAAGACAGTTCAGTACACAGGTCTGGAGCTCTTAGGGAAGGCTGGAGCTGAGATAAAAATTTGAAGGTGTTTGATGATAGGAGTTTGAATGAGATCATCAAGGAGCTGAATATAGAAAGGAAAGAGAAGGTGGTCCAGGGATGATCCTTGTTCACCCAAGATAATAGTGGTTGAACAGAGAGGGAGGAGTAGCCAATGAAGGAGAAGAAGGTGCTTAGGAGAGACATTTGAGAGGGTGGTGTCCCAAGTGCCAAGTGAAGACATTGTATCTAGAAGGAAGGAGTCATCTTCTGTGCCAAATGCAGCTGAGAGGTCTAGTAAATGAGCCTGAGAACTGAGCCTTGGACATGACAAGGTGGAGGCCATCAGCAGCCATGACAAGTGCTGTTTTGACAAAGTGGTGATGACAAAGCTCAGCAGACCACTAGGAAGTGAGAAGGTGAAAATAAGGATGGTGGATGAGACGTTCGCGCATCTCTGCTTTAAAAGAGCATGGAGAGAAGAAGTGAGAGCCGGATGGGGACAGAGGTCAAGGTGATTTTATTCTGTTTGGATTTGCAGCATATTTATGTGCCGATGGGAATTATTCAGTAGAGTGGGGAACTCTAATGACACAGGAGAAAGGGGTGAATTGGAGAAGTCAAGCCCTTGACTATGCAGGAGGATGGAATACAGTTCACAGTGGAGGGGTAGGTGTCAGGAACAGGTATGAGCCCACCTGCTCTAACAAGGGGAATGGCACCACGTAGTGGGCAGAGGTGCTTGGTCCTACCAGGAGGAGTTTGCACCAGGTTTTTACTTTTTCACGAAAATAATCAGCTGAAAGTGAGGAAATAGAAGGGTTGTTAGAATTTTGAGAAGTGGGGGGGAAGGTGTGAAGAATAGGCACAAGATCAGGAGAGTAAATTGGATGATGGATATATGAGGATTGCCAGGCAAGGATTTATGACCTAAGATTATTTTTTCCAGCTTTATTGAGCTATAACTTACAAATAACATTGCAGAATTTAAGATGTGCACATGTTAATTTGATACACTGACATACTGTGAAATGATCACCACAGTTAGCATTAGTTAATACCTCCATCATGTCCCATAATTACCATTTCTTTTTTGTGGTGAGAGCATTTAAGAGCTGCTCTCTGAGCAACTTTCAAGTGTGTAATACAGAACTGTTCACTGTAATCACCATGCTGTACATTAGATAGCTGGAATCTATTCGTCTTATAACTGGAAGTTTGTACACTTTGACCAACATCTTCCCATGTTCTCTACCCCTACTACTGGCAACCACCATTCTACTCTCTGTTTCTTTCTGTTTTTTTTTTAATGAAAGGTTATATTATGTGACTTGCAAACTGGCAGCTTCAAATTACTTCCAAACAATTTATTGTCAGCACCAAGAATAAATTAAGTGAAATAAAACAACTATGAGGAAGGGCCACATAAAATATACATCCTGGTTTCCTTTCTTAAAAAAAGTTATTATCCATATTCACATAGACCTGTGTATCTTCTTATTCTTTTTCTATGTCTGATCATCTTCCACAAATTGCTGAGTGTGTAAAGTTAAGAGCCAGAAGTTATTTACAAGTTCCAGTATTTTCACTGCCACTGGCTCTCCAGAGCTCTACTTTGTTTCTGAGTTTGGTTTTTGTAGACCGCATGTAAGTGAGATCATACAGTGTTTATCTTTCTCTGTCTGATTATTTCACTTAGCATAATACCCTTAAGATTCATCCATGTTGTTGCAAATGGCAGGATTTCCTTCTTTCTCATGGCTGAATCATGTAGTTCTTAATGTAAAGTGAGATCAGTTAGTTTGGTTGTATGTGTAACTCCAGCCTGTTAAGCCCCATGGGGGCAGGTGTGAAGTAGGCAGAGGAAAACAATGATGATCTTTGGTGGAAAGAGATTTTGTGGGTAGGAAGATAAAGAGCTCAGCTTGGCATGAATTAAGTTTGAAATATCTAAGGAGATGCAGGTAGAGCTGTCTGATGGGTAGCTGGAAATGAGTCTGTACTCTGAATAAAGGTTTAGGAATCACTCCTTGAGTCAGCGAACATTTACTGAGTGTCTTGTGTGCCAGATCCTGTTCTCAGCTCTGGGATACAGCAGCAGACAAAAAACAGAATCTCTGCCTTCATTGAAAGCTTGCACGCTGCTGAGGAAAATCATCATGTGTAGTTCAGAGGTTTCCAAAGGGAGCGATATGTAGCCCAGAGATGTACAGGATGGCCCTTTAGTGTGTGGGCAGAAAATATTTGAACTTCCACTTGTATATTTCTTATTTTCTTTAACATCTATCTTTTTAAAGTCTTACTTTATAATATGTTAACAATGTAATACATATATTATTACATAATAAATATGCATATGCTAGGAGATGCATGATCAAAAATGATTTGCTGACAGAGGTGCTTGATCAGAAACATTTGGAAACCATTAACCACACATAGAAGAGGGACTGTAGTGAAGTTCCCCCACAAGTGACACTGCAGAGGATGCGTGTTTAAGTTATTAGATTAGCTTCTGGCAGGGCACAGCCCCTGAATTATCCCATCCCGTGTTGGGAATTAATATTCCTCAGTAATGAGTCTTCCAGAAATAGGACAGAATAAAAATATTCCTGAGCCCTTGATGATGATTGTGCTGTTGAAAACAGAACAAGCTGCCACGTGGCAAGGTGGAGACCATTCAGCAGAGGCAAGATGACTGCTGGTAAAGCAGGCTGTGGAGGAGTGGCGTCCTTGCAGGACCCCACTAGTTTGACAGAGGAGATTGGACCATGTGACTGGCAGTGTCCTGTTATTCTACCGTCAATGGGTGTATGAGGATGAGCTATGAACTTGGAACTGTAATAATCTCTTCATGTGAGCAGATGCATAGAGGAAGGGTGAATCACAGCCTTGCATCTACAAACCAAGGTGTGATGGTCCATCCAGACTGGAGCAAAGGGGGAGCTGGAGAATGTCAGCATTTCCAGCTTACTTCGTGGGAGAGGGTGCCTGAGGAGCAGATGGGAACATTTTGGTTTCTGTGGTTGGTTTTTTCCTACAGTGGAGAAGAGTGATTCATGAGGTCTCCACAGCTTGATGAAAATCCCCTTGGAGAGGCAGCTCAGAGTAGTGGAAAGTTACTCCATGTATCATTGTCCACAGTGTTTACAGTTAAGGAAAAAGAAGCTCGGAGTGGTTAAGTAACTAGCTCAGAGTTACCCACCTCATAAGTGAGGGAGCTGGAACTCAAAGCCAGGGCTATCTAAGTTAAATGATGGAAATCAAAGCCAGGGCTATCTAACTTAAAATCTGTAGTAAATTGAAGAAATGCCTTAGGGAAAACACACAGGGCTACAGGTAGTCAAAGAAGCAAGAATGTGTTAATAAGAACACAGGTGGGCTGCTGCAACAAAGAGAACCAAGAATTACCAAAACCAAACAGTGGTTTAGGCAAATGGAAATATTTCTCTCTCCAGAATTGATGTGACGGCTCCACTGTACTCGGGACCAGCCTCCTTCTAATGAGGTCTTGGCTCTGTTATCCCTTACGGCGTTGCCTCTCTCTGTATGGTTCAAGATTGCATCGCTCCCACCCTGTCCACTGGGCCTGCATTTCATGCAGTAGGAAGAGAGAAGGAGAATGGAGTCCCTATGTCCTCTCAGTCTGACCCATCACTGTACACTTTGCTTCTGCTGGTAGGCCACAACTAGTCATACGGCTGCACCAAGTCATGAAGGAAGCTGGGAAATGTCTCCCTTCCAAGTAGCAAGGTGCCTGGCTGACACGCAGAGATGCTCTTTCTAAAAGAAGAAAGGGGGGGATGGGTATTGATGGGCAACCAGCCTTTGGTGCATCTGTGAGAAGAACAAGAAAAAGCGTAGAGGAGATTTAGACTATTCTACAGCAAAGCAGGGCAGGGGAGGGCAGTCCAGGCATAGGACACAGCTTGGGCAAGGGCAGAAGGCACGGACCTCATTTACAGAAGAGCTTGTAGCCAAGTTTGGTTGAAGAATTTAGCAGTGTCCACAAGGGAACTCTAAGAAACAAGACTACAAGTTTTTGTCACAGGCCTTCAATATATCAGGTGAGGAATTTGTACCACCTATTGGTAAGCAAGAGATTGCCAGTGTAAGCAGAAAAACGGTTACAATTAGGGCTGTATTTTTAAGAGATTGTTCCAGCAGTTGTATGCACTGTGTGTATAGAGTAAGGCAAGATAGCAGGGTGGGATAGGGAAAAAACACTGGACCAGATTCAGGAGGCCTGGCTGCAACCCCGGGCTCTGCCACTAGCAGTGATTGCTGAGTGGTTAAAGAGCCGGCTGTAGAGCCACAGTCACAGTTTTCACACGTCAGCTCCACGCTCCCCAGCCATGTGGAAAAAACAGACAATCTATGAAGGGTACTTAGCTGGCCAGGCACAGTGGTGAGTGTTGTTAGCCTGACTGTTACTCAAATAAATCTTCTTTCCTCAATTAAATGTAAAGCTTCCTTGGTTAAATGTAGATGTCCAATAAGTTGATTTCTATACATTTTCAGGCTCAAAATTCCCTGATTTTATAATACAGTTGCTCAACATTGCTGAAGAAATCTTAAAATGATATTTTAGAATAGTTTTCATTAATATTATAATTAATATGGTCAGTGTAACATATTAGTATTGTTAAACTCACCTTCACTCCCTTGGACCAAATTATAATGATTTGTTGATCAGAGGAAAAGAGAATTATATTCAAATCATATTTTACTTAATGCAGAAAAATGATTCTAGCCTCGGGCATGGAGACAATACTTCAGCCCAGTTATGGGCTCCTATTTCCTATCTTAGAAGAGGAATGGGACTCCATGCAGCCTGTTAGTTTTCTGAATCAAATTGAGATATAGATTATATATCATGTTCTTTTGAGGAAGTTATTAAAGGGATCCCTAGGTCCAAATGTACCTCCTAGACAGATTTTCTACTTCCTGGAGCATTACTAGGGCTTTTTGAATCCCAGGTTTGAGAAAGTGGGGCCGGTGCAAAGGAGTTACACCTCTGTAGCTGATAGGGATGTAAGCAGCCAGTCTGATAGTGAGTTAGACTGTGTCCCCCAAAATCCGTATGTTGAATCCTAACCCCCAGAGCCTCAGAATCTGACCTTGGAGATAGGGTCTTTACAGAGGTAATTAGGTTAAAATGAAGCCATCCGAGTGGACCTTAGTCCAATACAACTGGTACCCTCATAAAAAGGGGCAGTTTGGAGATAGACATACACACAGGAAGGATGTCATGTGAAGATAAAAGCAGAGATCAGGGTGATGTTTATGAGCCAAGAAACCCCAAAGATCACCAGAAAAGCATGAGAAACTAAGGGAAAGGCATGAGCAACTGCCTTCTCACAGCACTCAGAAGGAGCCAGCCCTGCTAATGCCTTGACCTTGAACATTTAACCTCCAGGACCATGAGACATTACACTTCTGTTGTTCCAGCCACCCCATCTCTGGTACTTTGTTACAGCAGCCATAAGAAACTGATACAGTCCACATCACCCAGAAGATAAAATGACCAGCCCTTAGAAAAATACCTGGCATGTATCACATGTTCAATAAATATTTTTTTGGTGAATAAATGAATGCACGAAGGAACGATTTTGAACGAACGAATTGCCTTTCACCTGCCCTCTCTTCAGGAATTCTCCCTCTGTTTCAAGCTGTATATACTGCATCCTTACTGGAGAGCAAGAGAGAGGAGAGGGGGCCATGTGAGTAGGAAGAAGAAGCTGCAGGCAACAACCTACCATTCCTAGAAATTCTCTGCAGGCTGCAGATACCCAGGCCTTGGCCAAGCACGCTTAGTCCAGGGAAATTCACCTAGGAGGCTTATTATTATTTATTTTAGGGCTAAGAAAATACTCAGGTCTATAAATTTAGCTAGTTTTTAAAATCAGAAAAATAGCTTAAAATATGTTTGGAAGGTTTGAAGACCTAGAGTAACCTCTGGTGTGTATTTTCGAGCAGTTTTCCACTTCATTGTGAAAGACATCTGAGTTTCTGGGAAAATATAATCCATATGTTTCTGTCCCCTTTATTCTGCAAACCTCAGGAAGACTTGCTTTGTAAGCACCACGTGAGAGAGCAGAAATGCTGGAGGACTTTCAGCCTATCCACTTTGAATGAGTTGCCTTTCCTTTTGCCAGCTTCACTGGCCAAGTCCTTTGATTCAGTCCTACCCTGTTTCCCAATCTGCTGTCAGAGCGCACTAGAGAGCTTTTCGGTTTTTTATTTTTCCTCGCAGACCCATCTCCCAGCTCTCAGCCATGCGTTGAGAGAAGCTCACATACAGGTCATAGGCCCCCAGCTCCAGTCCATGCTGTCATTTCCTAAACAGCAGAGATTTGCTTCTGTTCTCTGACCACCTCTCTCTGATGCATGTCTTTATGGAAGGTGGTAGGTGATTTCTCTTAGAGTTTGGGTTATTTACAAAAATCATGCAAGAAACACACACCCAAAGACCTGGAAAGGGCGAAGACTTGCTTGGTATTATTAGAAATAAAATATTTGTCCTATACAGGTCAGAATAGGAGAATTTCAGAATAAGTTATATGTCTCCTGTTCAGAGAAATGTGAAGCTCTATTCCAGGAATACTCCAAAATATATGAACCACCTGGGACTGAGCTCCTTCTGTTCAGTGCCTCCTGTGACTGGCCTCCTTACCTGGGGGTTTGTTTTATTCAGTTGTTCATTGCTGTATGTAGGTAGCTAACTTTATGGGCTCTTGAAAAGCCCATCATTGCTCTTAAACAATAAATAGAAAGTTAAATGAGAGTTTTGTCCTTGGATTGAAAACATTTTATTGGTCAAAGATATAATAGGGAGACAAGCAAATAATGCTAGGGACAGAAAACCTATCAGTCTTGGGAAAAGAACTTGGAACATAAACTGCAGAGCCGGCTGACAGCTGTGTGGCTCTGCTATCAGGCACCTACAGGCAGGGGATGTCACACCACTTCAAGAGGCACTGGGGCTTGCAGTCTTCAGTCTTCTTCTCAGTCTTATCTCCTGAACCATCTACCTAGCCTGACCCGCAGGTTCCCCACATGAAGAGTGAAGTCAGAGTAAACCCTCCCTGCTCTGACTCATGGAGGGAAAGAGCATTTGAGTTAGAAAAAGTACTAATGTGCTTTTTTTTTTAACCTCACATGTCTAGTGTGAATTAATTCACATTCCTCATTTCATGGTGCATTATTATAGTTTGTCTTCAGGGAGTCCCTTCCATTCTTTCCTTCCTTCTTTTCTTCTTTGCTTCTTTACTTTTATCTCCTTTCTTCACCACCATCCTTTTTAACATGTTTAATATGTATTTTAATATGTGTGTTTGCTTGCAAACTGAGTTGCGTGCTCTTGTGCATCTGCATTCTGTGGTCTGCATACTGTATTGTGTTACAGATCGTATGATATTCAACCTCAGTACTTAGTCATCCACTGTCACAGAGATGGATACACAGATCACCTCAACAACTCAACCCACAGATATGCTGCCATGAATTCATTTACTCAATACATATTTCTGTGAGCAACTACTATGTTCGAGGTACTTAGGATGTATCAGAGCACAAAATAGATAAGAGTTCCTCTACTTTTGAAGTTTACAATCCAGCAGAGGGAGGTAGAAAAAGGTAATAAATAAGTAAATTATAGAGTCTATTAGAAGATGACATACAGTATGGAAAAAGAAAAAGTAGATCAGAGTATGCGGATCTGGCATTGTGGGGATGGGGTGGGCAGCAATTTAAATAGCTTGTCAGGGTAGGCGTCGGACTGGAGGGAGAGGGGGTCCTCACCATGCCGAGACCTGGGGCCGGAGCCACCCAGTGGGAGCAGCAGCCACTGCAAAACCCTAAGGCTAGAAGGCAGCTCCTGTGTTCAAGGCCCAGTAAGCAGGCCAAAATGCCTGTAGCAGAGTGAGCAAGGAAGGCACTAGGAAATGAAGACAGATCATGCTGGGCCTTGGGGGGCATTTAGAGGACTTTGATTTTTATTTCGGTGGCAAACCTTTGGAGAGCTTTGAGCAAAGAAGCATCATGATCTGATTTATGTTCTAAAAGGATCGCTCTGCTGACAGGTTGAGAAAAGACTACATGAAAAGCAAGGGTTAAAGCAGGAATCCTGGTTAAGAGGCTTTTGTTATAATATGAGCAAAAGAATGCTAGATGGACCCAGTGTGAAAGCAGTAAAGATAGTAAGAGGTGATCAGATTTGGGACAAATTTGAAATTTAAAACTAATCAGATTTCTCAAAGTTCTGCTTCTGCTTAGGAGGTAGAAAAACACAAGAGTATGTTTCTCCCATTCCAACAAAGGAAAATTTGGGTAATCTATAAAGTCATAACTTTTCTTAAGTCCATTAGAGAGCTGAGGGCTCAAGGCAACAAAAAAATGGAATTTTAAAAAGTGACAAGATTCTCTGAGGAGAAATGAGATACACAGACTGTTTCATTTTTGGCAAGGCACAGAGAGAAGAGGCTGCCATAGACTCAAGTAAGAAGAAACAAACTAAAATCGTAGCAAACTCCTAAAGACCTCACGTGGCTGATATACTTACCAGTGTAGAGGAACTGCGAGCCACAGACAGAAGGGGAGCTCTCACTTGCAAGCTCTTCCCTGTGGGCTTCTAATAGGTTTTTGCAAAGCTTGAGGGCAGGACAGGAGACCAGAGATAGTACCCTTTAGTGACCCAGGTATGTAGGAAATCATTTGATATCATAGAGAACAGGTAAAAAACCACTGCTTGCTTCCCCCACCCTTTTGTCATATAATGCTACTGGGGCCAATGCAGGAAAAATATTTCACCCCAGAGCTCTTGGGGGAGGGGGAGAAGGAAAATCCCTCTGCCTTTGGGTATGGGGATAAAAGCTTCCTTCCTCCCCCCAACACCCCTCACACCCAGGAACCAGGCAAAGACCTGCTGCTTCTGGAGGAAGGATAGAGGCACAGAACGATCTGCCCTAGAGGAGGGGCAAGAAAGCCTCTTGGCCTCAGGATCTTGCACCAGTACAAAGCAGAGGTCTTTTACTGCTTGGGAAGGGGCAGGAAAATTTCTCCTGCCCAAGAGTACACACCAATATGAGACAGAGCTTTGCTGCCATGGGTTGGGTGACAGAAACAGAAAATTACTGTAGTACCCAAGGCCTCCCACTAAGCAAAAGGTAAAGACAGTATGCCCCCCAGAAGATCTGATGATTTTGGCACAGTGAAGGGAATGACAGTAACTGTATGACACAAGCTTAGCTCAACTACTGAGTAGACTGGCTCGGTTCCCTCCACACTAATGGCCTCACAGAAGACCAGGCATGGCCATTTCCAGGAGTGAGTTTCACTGGCCTTAGTGTTCTTCAAACATAATGCTGAGCAGTCAGTGAAAATAATGACACACACACGCACACACACAAACACACACACATCGAAGGGAAAAAAAGACCCTTTTAAAATTTTTGTTTTATCCCGTTTTACTGAGATATAATAGACATATAAGATTGTACGAGTTTAAGGCATACAACATAATAATTTGATAAATGTATATATAATGATTTGATACAGGTATATATAATGATTACCACAATAGTTTAGTTGACACCATCATCTCACAGATTTTTTTTCTTGTCATGAAAACTTTTAAGATCTTCTCTCTTAGCAACTTTCAAATATACAATACACTATTTTCTTTCTTTCTTTCTTTCGTTCTTTCTTTATTATTTTTTAATAATTTATTTTGGTATCATTATACTACAATTAACATGTGCAATATTATGGTTATTAAACTACCCCCTTCATCAGGTGCCCCCCACCAACCCATTTACAGTCACTGTCCATCAGCATAGTGAGATGCTATAGAGTCACTACTTGTCTGCTCTGACTTGTAAAGCCCTCCCCATGCCCCCCAACATTACATCTGCAATCATAATGCCCCTTTTTACCTCTTATCCCTCCCTTCCCACCCATCCTCCCCAGTCCCTTTCCCTTTGGTAACTATTAGTCCTTTCTTGCGTTCTGTGAGTCTGCTGCTGTCTTGTTCCTTCAGTTTTTTTCTTTGTTCTTATACTCCACATAAGAGTGAAATCATTTGATACTTGTCTTTTTCGGCTTGGCTTATTTCACTGAGCATAATACCCTCTAGCTCCATCCATGTTCTTGCAAATGGTAGGATTTGTTTTCTTCTTATGGCTGAATAATATTCCATTGTGTATATGTACCACCTCTTCTTTATCCATTCATCTACTGATGGACACTTAGGTTGCTTCCATTTCTTGGCTATTGTAAATAGTGCTGTGATAAACATAGGGGTGCATCTGTCCTTTTCAAATTGGGCTGCTGCATTCTTAGGGTAAATTCCTAGGAGTGGAATTCCTGGGTCAAATGGTATTTCTATTTTGAGTTTTTTGAGGAACCTCCATACTGCTTTCCACAATGGTTGAACTAATTTGCAGTCCCACCAGCAGTGTAGGAGGGTTCCCTTTTCTCCACATCCTCGCCAACATTTGTTGTTGTTTGTGTTTTGGATGTTGGCCATCCTCACTGGTGTGAGGTGATATCTCATTGTGGTTTTAATCTGCATTTCTCTGATGATTAGCGATGTGGAGCATCTTTTCATGTGCCTGTTGGCCATCTGAATTTCTTCTTTGGAGAAGTGTCTATTCATGTCCTCTGCCCATTTCTTAATTGGATTATTTGCTTTCTGTTTGTTAAGGTGCATGAGTTCTTTATATATTTTGGATGTCAACCCTTTATCAGATACGTTTTTTATGAATATATTCTCCCATACTGTAGGATGTCTTTTTGTTCTACTGATGGTGTCCTTTGCTGTACAGAAGCTTTTCAGCTTGATATAGTCCCACTTGTTCATTTTTGCTTTTGTTTCCCTTGCCCGGGGAGATATGTTCATGAAGAAATTGCTCATGTTTATGTCCAAGAGATTTTTGCCTATGTTTTTTTCTAAGAGTTTTATGGTTTCATGACGTACATTCAAGTCTTTGATCCACCTTGAGTTTACCTTTGTGTATGGGGCTAGACAGTAGTCCAGTTTCATTCTCTTACATGTAGCTGTCCAGTTTTTCCAACACCAGCTGCTGAAGAGGCTGTCATCTCCCCATTGTATATCCAAGGCACTTTTATCAAATATTAATTGACTGTATATGTTTGGGTTAATGTTTGGATTTTCTATTCTGTTCCACTGGTCTGTGGGTCTGTTTTTGTGCCAATACCAAATTGTCTTGATTACTGTGGCTTTGTAGTAGAGCTTGAGGTCAGGGAGTGTAATTCCCCCTGTTTTATTCCTCCTTCTCAGGATTGCTTTGGCTATTCGGGGTCTTTTGTGGTTCCATATGAATTTTAGAATTATTTGTTTGAGTTCATTGAAGAAAGCTGTTGGTAGTTTGATAGGGATTGCATTGAATCTGTAGATTGCTTTAGGTAGTATAGCCATTTGGACAATATTTATTCTTCCTAGCCAAGAGCATGGGATGCATTTCCATTTGTTAGTGTCCTCTTTAATTTCTCTTTGGAGTGTCTTGTAGTTTTCAGAGTTCAGGTCTTTCACTTCCTTCGTTAGGTTTATTCCTAGGTATTTTATTCTTTTTGATGCAATTGTGAATGGAATTGTTTTTCTGATTTCTCTTTCTGTTAGTTCATCATTAGTGTATAGGAAAGCAACAGATTTCTGTGTTAATTTTGTATCCTGCAACTTTGCTGAATTCAGATATTAGTTCTAGAAGTTTTGGAGTGGAGTCTTTAGGGTTTTTTATGTACAATATCATGTCATCTGCAAATAGTGACAATTTCACTTCTTCTTTACCAATCTGGTTGCCTTGTATGTCTTTGTTTTGTCTGATTGCTGTGGCTAGGACCTCCAGTACTATGTTGAATAACAGTGGAGAGAGTGGGCATCCTTGTCTTGTTCCCGATCTTAGATGAAAAGCTTTCAGCGTCTCGCCGTTAAGTATGATGTTAGCTGTGGGTTTGTCATATATAGCTTTTATGATGTTGAGGTACTTGCCGTCTATGCCCATTTTGTTGAGAGTTTTAATCAGGAATGGATGCTGAATTTTGTCAAATGCTTTTTCAGCAACTATGGAGATGATCATGTGGTTTTTGTTCTTCTTTTTGTTGATGTGGTGGATGATGTTGATGGATTTTCGAATGTTGTACCATCCTTGCATCCCTGGGATGAATCCCACTTGATCATGGTGTATGATCCTCTTGATGTATTTTTGAATTCGATTTGCTAATATATTGTTGAGTATTTTTGCATCTACGTTCATCAGGGATATTGATCTGTAATTTTCTTTTTTGGTGAGGTCTTTGCCCGGTTTTGGTATTAGAGTGATGCTGGCTTCATAGAATGAGTTTGGAAGTATTTCCTCCTCTTCTATTTTTTGGAAAACTTTAAGGAGAATCGGGGTTATTGCTTCTCTATACGTCTGGTAGAATTCAGAGGTGAATCCATCAGGCCCAGGGGTTTTGTTCTTGGGTAGTTTTTTGATTACCAATTCGATTTCGTCACTGGTGATTGGTCTGTTTAGTTTTTCTGTTTCTTGCTTGGTCAGTCTTGGAAGGTTGTATTTTTCTAAGAAGTTGTCCATTTCTCCTATGTTTTCCAGCTTGTTAGCATATAGATTCTCATAATATTCTCTTATGATTCTTTGTATTTCTGTGGGTTCCGTCGTGATTTTTCCTATCTCATTTCTGATTGTGTTTATGTGTGTAGATTCTCTTTTTCTCTTAATGAGTCTGGCTAGGGGTTTATCTATTTTGTTTATTTTTTCAAAGAACCAGCTCTTGGTTTTATTGATTTTTTCTATTGTTTTATTCTTCTCAATTTTATTTATTTCTTCTCTAATCTTTATTATGTCCCTCCTTCTGGTGACTTTGGGCCTCATTTGTTCTTCTTTTTCCAATTTCAGTAATTGTGTCTTTAGACTATTCATTTGGGAATGTTCTTCCTTCTTTAAATAAGCCTGGATTGCATATACTTTCCTCTTAGAACTGCCTTTGCTGCGTCCCACAGAAGTTGTGGCTTTGTGTTGTTGTTGTCATTAGTCTCCATATATTCTTTGATTTCTGTTTTGATTTGGTCGTTAACCCATTGATTAATTAGGAGAGTGTTGTTAAGTCTCCATGTATTTGTGAGCCTTTTTGATTTCTTTCTAAAATTTATTTCTAGTTTTATACCTTGGTGATCTGAGAAGTTGGTTGGTAGGATTTCAATATTTTTGAAATTACTGAGGTTCTTTTTGTGGCCTAGTATGTGGTCTATTCTGGAAAATGTTCCATGTGCACTTGAGAAGAATGTGTATCCTGTTGCTTTTGGGTGTAGAGTTCTGTAGATGTCTGTTAGGTCCATCTGTTCTAGTGTGTTGTTCAGTGCCTCTGTGTCTTTACTTATTTTCTGTCTGTTTGATCTGTCCTCTGGAGTGAGTGGTGTGTTGAAGTCTCCTAAGATGAATGCATTGCTGTCTATTTCCTCCTTTAATTCTGTTAGTATTTGTCTCACATATGCTGGCGCTCCTGTGTTGGGTGCATATATATTTATAATGGTTATATCTTCTTGTTGGACTGACCCCTTTATCATTATGTAATGTCCTTCTTTATCTTTTGCTTACTTTCTTCGTTTTGAAGTCTATTTTGTCTGATACAAGTACTGCAACACCGGCTTTTTCTCTTTGTTGTTTGCATGAAATATCTTTTTCCATCCCTTCACTTTTAGTCTGTGTATATCTTTGGATTTGAGGTGAGTTTCTTGTAGGCAGCATATAGATGGGTCTTGCTTTTTTATCCATTCTGTTACTCTGTGTCTTTTGATTGGTGCATTCAGTCCATTTACATTTAGGGTGATTATTGATAGGTATGTACTTATTGCCATTGCTGGCTTTAGATTCGTGGTTACCAAGGGTTCAAGGGTTGCTTCTTTACTATCTAACAATCTAACTTAACTTTCTTGTTAAGTTATTGTAAACACAGTCTGATGTTTCTTTATTTCTCTCCCTTCTTATTCTTCCTCCTCCATTCTTTCTATACTAGGTGTTTTATTCTTTGCCTTTAGTTAGTATTTGGATGGTCTGCTTTCTTTGCTATGATTTTATTTTCTCTGGTGACATCTTTTTAGCCTTAGGTGTGCTTCCATCTAGAGCAGTCCATTTAAGATATCCTGTAGTGGTGGTTTATGAGAGGCAAACTCTCTTAACTTTCATTTATCTGGAAATTGTTTAATCCCTCCATCATATTTAAATGATAATCGTGCTGGATACAATATTCTTGGTTGGAGGCCCTTCTCTTTCATAACGTTAAGTATATCATGCCATTCTCTTCTGGCCTGTAAGGTTTCTGTTGAGAAGTCTGATGATAGTCTGATGGGTTTTCCTTTGTAGGTGATCTTTCTTCTCTCTCTAGCTGCCTTTAATACCCTGTCTTTATCTTTGATCTTTGCCATCTTAATTATTACGTGTCTTGGTGTTGTCTTCCTTGGGTCCCTTGTGCTGGGAGATCTATGAGCTTCGGTGGACGGCGAGACTACTTCCTTCCCCAGCGAGGGAAAGTTTTCAGCAATTATTTCTTCAAAGACACTTTCTATCCCTTTTTCTCTCTCTTCTTCCTCTGGTACTCCTATAATGCGAATATTGTTCCGTTTGGATTGGTCACACAGTTCTCTTAATATTCTTTCATTCCTAGAAATCCTTTTATCTCTCTCTGCCTCAGCTGCTCTGTACTCCTGTTCTCTGTTTTCTATTCCATTAACAGTCTCTTGCATCTCATCCATTCTGCTGTTAAGCCCGTCGATCGCTTGTCTGATTTCTGTATTGTCTTTCCTCAGTTCCCTCACTTCCTCCCTCAGCTCTTGCACATTTCTCTGTAGGTCCATCAGCATGGTTATGACTTTTATTCTGAATTCTTTTTCAGGGAGGCTGTGCATTTCCATCCCTTCAGACTCCCTCTCTGGGGTTGTCTGGTTGATTTTGGTCTGAACCATATTCCTCTGTCTTTTCATGGCTGTATAATTTGGTCACTGATAGTTGCCACGTATGTCAGCTGGGCTCTTTAAGACCGCCTCTTGGGGTGCCGAGTCCTCTCGGGTGTAGCTGCACGCTGTGCGCTTTCCTGTGTATTCTCGTCTCTCTTTTAGGAATAGATGTATTTTCTGTGTTTTCGTAGTTAAATATAGTGTTGGGAGGAGATTTCTGCCGCCCTGCTCACACCGCCATCTTCCCGGAAGTCTCTTGGGTAGTTTTTTGATTACCAATTCAATTTCATTGGTGGTGATTGGTCTGTTTAGTTTTCCTGTTTCTTGCTTGGTCAGTCTTGGAAGGTTGTATTTTTCTAAGAAGTTGTCCATTTCTTCTATGTTTTCCAGCTTGTTAGCATATAGATTCTCATAATATTCTCTTATAATTCTTTGTATTTCTGTGGAGTCTGTCGTTATTTTTCCTTTCTCATTTCTGATTCTGTTTATGTGTGTAGATTCTCTTTTTCTCTTAATGAGTTTGGGTAGGGGTTTATCTATTTTGTTTATTTTTTCAAAGAACCAGCTCTTGGTTTCATTGATTTTTTTCTATTGTTTTATTCTTCTCGATTTTATTTATTTCTTCTCTGATCTTTATTATGTCCCTCCTTCTGGTGACTTTGGGCCTCATTTGTTCTTCTTTTTCCAATTTCAGTAATTGTGTCTTCAGACTATTCATTTGGGAATGTTCTTCCTTCTTTAAATAGGCCTGGATTGCAATATACTTTTCTCCTAGAACTGCCTTTTCTGTGTTCCACAGAAGTTGTGGCTTTGTGTTGTTGCTGTCAGTAGTCTCCATATATTCTTTGATTTCTGTTTTGATTTGGTTTTTAATCCATTGATTAATTAGGAGAATGTTGTTAAGTCTCCATGTATTTGTGAGCCTTTTTGATTTCTTTCTAAAATTTATTTCTAGTTTTATACCTTTGTGATCTGAGAAGTTGGTTGGTATTGTTTCAGTATTTTTGAATTTACTGAGGTTCTTTTCGTGGCCTAGTATGTGGTCTATTCTGGAAAATGTTCCATGTGCTCTTGAGAACAATGGATATCCTGCTGCTTTTGCTTGGAGAGTTGTGTAGATGTCTGTTAGATCCATCTGTTCTAGTGTGTTGTTCAGTGCCTCTGTGTCTTTACTTATTCTCTGTCTGGTTGATCTGTCCTTTGGATTGAGTGGTGTGTTGAAGTCTCCTAAAATGAATGCATTGCTGTCTATTTCCTCCTTTAATTCTGTTAGTATTTGTTTCACATATGCCGGTGCTCCTGTGTTGGGTGCATATATATTTATAATGGTTATATCCTCTTGTTGGACTGACCCCTTTATCATTAGGTAATGTCTTTCTTTATCTCTTGCTACTTTCTTCATTTTGAAGTCTATTTTGTCTGATACAAGTACAGCAACACCTGCTTTTTTCTCCTTCTTGTTTGCATGAAATATGTTTTCCACCCCTTCACTTTTAGTCTGTGTATATCTTTGGGTTTGAAGTGAGTCTCTTGTAAGCAGCATATAGATGGGTCTTGCTTTTTTATCCATTCTGTTACTCTGTGTCTTTTGATTGGTGCATTCAGTCCATTTACATTTAGGGTGATTATCAATATGTACTTATTGCCCTTGCTGGCTTCAGAATCGTGGTTACCAAAGTTTCAAGGGTTGCTTCTTTAATATCTGACAATCTAACTTAACTTTCTTGTTAAGTTACTGTAAACACCGTCTGATGTTTCTTTATTTCTCTCCCTTCTTATTCTTCCTCCTCCATTCTTTATATACTAGGTGTTTTATTCTTTGCCTTTAGTTAGTATTTGGATGGTCTTTCTTTGCTATGATTTTATTTTCTCTGGTGACATCTTTTTAGCCTTAGGGGTGCTTCCCTCTAGAGCAATCTGTTTAACATATCCTGTAGTTGTGGTTTATGAGAGGCAAATTCTCTCAACTTTCGCTTGTCTGGAAATTGTTTAATCCCTCCATCATATTTAAACGATAATTGTGCTGGATACAATATTCTTGGTTCAAGGCCCTTCTGTTTCATTACGTTAAATATATCATGCCATTCTCTTCTGGCCTGTAAGGTTTCTGTTGAGAAGTCTGATGATAGTCTGATGGGTTTTCCTTTGTAGGTGATCTTTTTTCTCTCTCTAGCTGTCTTTATCTTTGATCTTTGCCATCTTAGTTATTATGTGTCTTGGTGTTGTCTTCCTTGTGTCCCTTGTGTTGGGAGATCTGTGTGCTTCCATGGACTGCGAGACTATTTCCTTCCGCAGTGAGGGAAAGTTTTCAGCAATTATTTCTTCAAAGACCCTTTCTATCCCTTTTTCTCTCTCTTCTTCCTCTGGTACTCCTATAATGCCAATATTGTTCCGTTTGGATTGGTCACACAGTTCTCTTAATATTCTTTCATTCCTAGAAATCCTTTTATCTCTGCCTGCCTCAGGTTCTCTGTATTTCTGTTCTCTGATTTCTATTCCATTAACCATCTCTTGCATCTCATCCAGTCTGCTGTTAAGCCTGTCGATCACTTGTCTGATTTCTGCATTGTCTTTCCTCACTTCCCTCACTTCTTCCCTCAACTCTTGCACATTTCTCTGTAGATCCATCAGCATGGTTATGTCTTTTGCTCTGAATTCTTTTTCAGGAAGACTGTGCATGTCCATCCCTTCAGCCTCCCTCTCTAGGGTTGTCTGGTTGATCTTAGTCTCGACCATATTCTTCTGTCTTTTCATGGCTAAAGAAGTGGTCACTGGTAGGTGTCACATATGTCAGCTGGGCTTTTTAAGACTTTAAAAAGAAAAAAAGAGAAAGAAAGGAAAAAAAGAAAAAAGAAAGAATAGAAAAGAAAAAAGAAAGAAGAAAAACAAAGAACAAAACAAAACAAAACAAAAGCCCACTGGGAGTAGATTCTGTGGGCATACTGTAGGTGGCACTGTTGTTCCACCTTTCCGCAGCTCTGGCTCCGCTGCTCCACAGGGCCCTTTATAGCTCTGGCCATGGTGGGAAAGAATGGGAGGCTGTTGATCTCTGTGGGAAGTCTAAGGGTGGCCATCCTTTCCCAGTCGCCAGCTAAGGGGTCTGAAACTCCCTAGGACTCCCAGCCTGCTGGGCTGAGTGTGCCGGGGCCATCTGGCTCCTCCGCTGAGCTCCTGTCTCTTTAAGACCGCTGAAAAAAGTGCGCGGTTTTCTTTTTTTTGTTTTTGTTTTTGTTTTTTTGTTTTTCCTTCCTGGGAGCTGGCTGCAAGCACCCTGGCACATTCCCCGCTCAGATCCTGCACCCTCTGTCTCTCAAATCTCCGATACACCATGCTATGTGTATTAGTGCTCCCTGCGCAGATCACTGGGGCTGGTTATTTCATGGGGTGTACTTCCACTCCCTCCCGGCTCTGAATCCTCTCCTTCCGCCGGTGTGCTGGGGTGGGTGAGTGCTCGGGTCCCACTGGGTCGTGGCTCCGTATCTTACCTGCCTCACGGGGTGCTGTGTCCTCTCAGGTGTAGCTGCATGCTGTGCGCTTTCCTGTGTATTCTGGTCTCTGTTTTAGGAATAGTTGTATTTGCTGTATTTTCATAGATATACATAGTTTTGGGAGATTTCTGCCGCCCTGCTCACACCGCCATATTCCCGGAAGTCCCCCCCAATACAATATTATTAACTATAGTCACCATTATGTACATTATATCCCTGAACCTACTAATCTTATAACTGGAAGTCTGTACCTTCTGACCACCTCCGTTCATTTCCCCCAGCCCTTCATCCCCTGCCTCCAGCTACCAGAAGTCTGTTCTCTGTTTCTATGTGACTCATTTTTAAGAAAAAAAGCAATAGAACCAGCTCAGAGATTCTGGAGTATCACAAGGTATCTTTAAAATAAGTGTGATTAATATGTTATAGGAGCTAGTGGAAAATATGGACTGTATGTATGAACTGATGGGGAAATTGACTATTTCCAGGTTAGGAGGAATGGGTTTAAGATGATCCTTTGAATAGTTACAGTTCATTCCTTATGGTTGGTGGTGGTGATTGGGGTCGGGGAGCCATCATTCTGTAAGTATAAACAGCCATGTCTGTAAACTGAAAAATATCAAAGGTCTACTGCAAGGAGGAATGAGGAAATGATTATGATGTGTGTGTAAGATTTGCATAATGCAATAAGGGAATGGCCACAATGATGACAAAGCCATGTCATTGTATCCCTAGACTAAGGCAGACCTCATACAACAGATGGACAGACCTTAGTAGACTCCATGAAGAAACAGAGTTAGAGAGAAAACTAAAAAAAGGAAATGAAATCAAGCAGAAACAGAGGATGGGAAAGGATCAGTATAAACAGAACAGATGGAAGAAACAAATTAACTGAAAATACAATAAAGGTGAAAACAGGAAAAAAGACAAGCTGCACAGAATTAAAACAAAATTCAGTATCATTTTAAGTTGTATCAATGAGGATATTACTGCAAATAACTGAGAACTTGACTATAGTGGCTTTAAAAAGTTTTTTTTTTCTCACATACCATGAAGTCTGGAATTTGACAGTTGCTAACATAGGTTCAGCAGCTCAGTGCTGTTAGGGCTGTCATCTTCACCATTGCAAGGTGGTTGCCAAAGCTCCAGCCATCACACCTAACTTTCAGGCAGGAAGAAGATGGAAGAAGGTGGAGTAATGTTAGCTGTTTCTGTCGTCTTTTATCAGGAAAGCAAATGTGGCTCTAGAACCACTCCTCTTCTACTTGTGGTCATTGGCTTATCACATGGTCACCTCTACAAGAAGGGAAGGTGGGAAAGCAAGTATTTACTCTGCAAACAAAATCCAGGCCTGTTAGTAAAAAAGAAGAAAGTATGTGATATTGGATGGAAAATATCAAGACTCTGCTGTATGAGTATTCATTGAGACAGTGTGTGCTAAGAAGCTAATATAACTTCTGGCCCATAATAAATGCTTAATATCTGTGTTTTAAAAAGCTAAAGAAAGGGAATTTCTCTGAGATGGAAGGATAAGAGTTGGCCTGTATATGAGAGGTCAGGTTCCCACACTACAAGACAGACAAACTGAAAGTTTATACATTATTTTGTGAATCCTTAAAATACTCAGCAGACATTACCATCCATCTTCAAAGCAGTACTAACAGTGGAGAGTGTGGCTGTCCATATATCCTTAGCTGGTGGGATGGTTATTGTAAACTGAGAGAAAAGAAACTGGACCAGATGCAGAGAAATAGCAATGTCACTGGAAATAAGCAAATGCAGAGGTAGCCTCAGTTCTGAAGACAGTTTTGAGAGGTGGAAGACAAATAGCATATGGAGTCTGTAAGTATATTGTGTATACACACATGTACACTATATAAATATTTCACAGGCTGCCAAGCTATTCTTCAGAATCATGATATAGGTTTCCATACACCAAAACAAATTATCTCAACATATCCCTTCTATCTATTTTGCAAAGTTATTTTAAAAATATTAACTTTTTTGTTTTTAGGAATTTCAAGGGATAACTTTTAGAGTCTGTGTCTACATAGTCTAATCAAAAAGAGGAACTGATTTTAATTCTGAGTTCTTTACCAATGATAACCAACAACTGTAGTGAATTTAAGCTCACTGCAAAATTTTCTTCAGAACAATAAATTCTTTTTTTATATATTTCTTATGGTAACAGTTGTAGAACATAATTTTCATCTCTCTGCTTAATGTCTTGATGGTACATGAGCCTACAAGTCAGAAATATCATGTGTTCCTTCTCCAGGTAGACATTCTAAATCCCCAGTGCCATCTCCTTTTCTATTGGGTAGAAAATGGCAGAGCAGGGTAGCTACAAAGAAATACAAGAGAATCCCTGTAGGGATAGAAGTTTGCAGAACATCTAATTCATGAAGATCATCTTGGTTCAAATAACTGTTTTCAGTCAATATCCAGTTAGGGATCTTAATCAGGATGTGAGACAAAAAAAAAAAGACATATTTGAAAATGATTTTCTTCACTATGTACAAATTATTAACTGACATTACCATACACTTATGTCAAATATTATAAATTACAAATATGCAACATAGAAATGTTTCACTTTGGCCTCCAATCCTTCTTTATGTAGGAAGGTTGCAATACTAGTTTGGATGCAACTGCAAAGCAGGCTGGGAAGTAGATTCATTAGCAGAACTTCCAGGTACCTGGCTTAAATTTTTATTCAGGAGGGGAGAATAGATGTTAGGAGACAACCACATCTCAGCCACAGTTGGAAATGTTCTATTGTCTGGTATATTCATAGACATATCTCCATTTTGTGCATTCTCTCTCTTAACCTCTTCCCTTTTGTATCCCTATGTTTCCTCCCCAGATATTGACTCCAGTCAGTGTAACATGGGAGGAGCAGGGTGCATCCTAACATAGCTGAAAGCATCTATGGCATCCATTGGATGTACTGTTATACCAAAACATCGTCTTCCCTTCAGGGAAGAGGATATAAAATATGGGATGGGATGATATAACTTGCCATGTGAAGGTACATTAGGGGAAAGTGTAGGGTCAAGAAAAAGAATTAAAATGAAAACATTAGAGCTCTTTGTCTGCTGGTGGGAATGATAACCCTTTGTCCTATTTTTTAATATCTCTTACAAGCAGACCTTTTGTGGGGGGTGAGGAGGACATTTGGAGTCAGTTGACTGCCTACATTAATTTACTGTGAGCAACAACTGGCTCTTGCCTCCTGTTTCATGTCTCTTGAAAATGGAATGTCTCCTTCCGCTAGCATTTTAAATCTGGTTCCTACAAAATTGTGCAATTTCCTGCTATTTCCCCTATGGTTATCTAGCCAAGTTCTGCTTTGGGGGACTCCCCCCTGTTGCTTTAAGGTCTCCTAAAAGCCTTCTATTAGCCTTTTATTCTTCCATGCCTTTGAGGGAACACTTTGTTCTGGCACTCATAGAATAGCTTTTCAAAAGTGCATCTTGTTACTTTGGCTCCATTTCAATCAACAAGTATTTACTGAATGCTGTCTTTACTCCAGTGCCATTCTAGATCCTGTAGAATAGAGATGTAAAAGACTGTGAGGTCTGGAAAGCGCCTTAGAGATAACCACTCATTTTCCAAATGAGGAAACTGAGGTCCAAGAATAAAAAAGTTGTCCCAGGGTCATGAGGCTGTTTAGAATAATAACCTCCTGATTGTTCCCATTTCCTAGTCTCATTAAGATTTATACTTGGGGAAGATGAAAGAAAGTGTATGAAATCATAAGGTGCGTTTTCTACACTGCGCATCGTGTTTTCTGTGTGTTACGTACATTGTATTATCTCCCCAAAACCTTAGTAAGATTAATCTGTGAGAACTCAACTTAAAAAAGTAATAACAATTCATTAAATTATGCAGAACAACCCCTCCCACTCTGGGACCCTATCTGCTTGAACTAATAATCCAGATCCTGAACCTACAAAGCTAAGGAGCAGATCATGGAACATCAGGGTGCTCGTACTGTGAAGGGACTCTTGGAGAGCAGCCAGCCAGTCATCAAGAGGATCTGTCTTACTCTTGGCCTTATTTATACTGCTACATGTATCTAATTTTTTGTTCCCAACAAGCCCCTGTGAAATAGATATAACTAACCCCACTTTACAGATGAAAACATCCAAGCTTAATGGGGACATCCTGGGCACGGAGTTTGGCCTGATCACCAAAAACTTGTGATGGAATTCAAGTTTTATTAAGAACCCTTCCTATCCTCAAAATGTTAGACTAAGCCACCTCCCCCTCATCTTTGTACAGCTTCCCAGGGCAGAATGGTGCGAGTGTTGGGGGCAGAGGCACGGAGGTGATTGTGCTGTTAAAATGAACTTGACAATGGGCGCTGGCCGTCACGGCTGACTCCTCCATGCGGCATCAAGGCTTGTGCTCCTTCCTGTACAAGAACAAGGGCTCTTTGGTGAGGAGACAGGATAAGACCTGAATCTCCAGGATGGAGCTGGGCCCTCTGGAGAATTAGCAGGGGCTAGAAAAGCCTGTGAGGATTGTGTTGGGGGTAGAGAAAGGTAGACTAGAGAAAGTGCTCAGGCTGAGTGCCCACCTGACTTGGCTCTGTTTGGAATGCAGTGGGATTCCAGGATAAAGGCAACATTTTATACCTCATCTGGACCCATATGATTGCTTTCTTTCTGGAAATGGGTTTTGTCTTCATAACCTTCCAAATGTTGCAGGCTAATAATGGAGGTATATATATGTGTATAAATGCAAAGAAAAGCGTATTCACAAAGAAAATAATACTCAGAAAGAACATTGTTAGTTGTGATCTTTGAGTGGTAGGGCTTGGTGATTTTTACTTTCTTCTTTCTACTTTCTGTATTATTTAAAATAATGAGATAGAACTCATTTTTAATCAGAAAAAAATGAGATTTTTTTCATTTTTCATTGTCACTTTGGAAACAAATAAACCACCACATGTGCCCACTAGCTTCCAATAGATTGCTGCCTCAAGGGCTCAGAGAAGTTTCAAACTGACCCTGTGTGCAAAATAGTATCCTCTGGCCATACAAACAATTTGAGAAGAGATGGAAGAAAATAAGGTACATACCCAGTTTTGAATCTGAGAGTGGGTCTGTGTTATGCCACTTACAGATTATATCCCTTCTCTGGTTCCAAGAAAAACAGGCTAACTGAAATCTCATGTCCCCATGCAACATCACCTTCTACATTTTCCAGCTGTTTGCTCACTGCTCCTTAGAGCAAAGGGAGCTGTTTATAGCTAATTATGATTACCCAGGATCTAGTAGGAGAAGCTCACAAAACAAATAGGGAAGCTTTGAGTGAAGTTTTTCTAAATCAGAACCTAAGAAGAAAAAGGATGACCATTCCATGTTGAGCATCAGGAAGTGGAACAAGAATCAAATTAAACAAAAATCGAAGTACCCCTTGAGTATTTTAGAGTGAGGCAATTAAGTGTTGGCCTAGGGTACCGAGTCAGGCTGGGGATTTTCTTTTTTGGAGACCTTGTAGCAATAAATATGTGAATATCTGACAGGATTTGTGTATGTGATTGTCCCCATAAAGGCAAAGAAATAGACTCCATCTGTTTCCCAATCTCTGGTCATGCAGAGTTGATTTTCTACTTTATTTTAGGAGGAAAACAGCAACTGGTGACTAGCCTATCTCTCCCTCCCTATCCTGACTACCACCAATTGCAGCATTTTAAAAATTCATCACCTATATCTAAAGGTTGTCGTTTTCAGAGCCCAAGTTATACAATAGATGAGGGCTGGGTCACTGAAAAGGAAACCCAGGTAGAAGGAGCAGGGACACATGGGTCAGATTCCTTTCACTTGGAAACTAAGTCTTCTCTAGGGAGAGATTACCTTCTCTAGACCTGCACTCTCTGATAAGGTAGCCACCAGCCACATGTGGCTATGCAAATTTAAGCTCATTAAACTAGGTATGGCTGTCTCAAGAGACCACACAGATACAAACAGACAGTCCTGAGCATGTGACTAGCCCCTGCCTTTCATCTTTTTGAGATGCTCAATAGTGGTAACAAAAAGTACAGGTCACCTCAAGAACATATGGAAATGAATTTTTCTTTAAAAATAGTCTGTTTTCTTTTCATGTGCACAGAAAAAAGTTTAGAAGGGTAGACACCCAGTGACCAACAGTGAGCCTCGGAGTGGGGCTCTCCAGGCGGCGGTAGACAGGAGGGCCGCAGGGCAGGAGAGGAAGGCAGGGGGACGGAGAGGCCCAGAGACATTCACTTGTTTCTTTTTCTACTTCTGGGTCATTGAGATTTTTTTCTTCAGTGAGGGTGCTTTAAGTTTTAATGTGAGAAACATAATAAAGAGACTTACAAATAAATAAGCAAGCAAATACACACGTGGATCCAAAATTCTAGCCAAGCTCATTTTTCTTCTCTAAGAACAAAGATTGTAAAGAATAATAAACAAACAAATCCTGTCTGCTCTTACCTGCCTTACGTTTGGCCTGGTCCAGAGCAGCTGGCATGGTATTGTTTACCCACAGTGTTTGCCTGGCTTCAGGTCCTGGCTCTGTAGTTTAAAATTAGCACGAGGCTAGCTGAGAACTTTCCCCTCCTTCACCCACAGCGCTCAAGGGGCAGAGATTTGAGTTCTTTGTTTTGCCTGATTACCTTCCTTGCGTTCAAGGACTGACTCTTTGTCTTATTTAGAAGTCAAATGCATGAGATGCTGAGTTTGCTCTTTATCAATATGGTTAAATAGAAATGGAAATGTTCTGTAAAGCTTAGCTGGCCCATTCTGCCCCCTCCAAGTACTTAGCACTGACTTCTAGGACTTTACCAGTAGGTATTTTTCATTCCCTTGGTCAAGTTGTCAATTTTCTTTTCTTATTTAAAAGAAATCCACTGAGTCATTAATCTCTGAAAACAATATTCTGTAATGTTTTCTCAACTATGTGTCAACTTCTGTTTGCTGTTGATGAATTATAATGTTCCATACATACAAATATAAAAAACTTTTAAACTTATTTACCAGTAAGAAGATGAATTATAATGAAAAGTAAGTTCAAAGTTTAAACTTCTTTACCAGTAAAAAGACCTGATAGTTAGAAAGATTTATATGATATGTATATATAACTGTCTATGTAACATGTATACTGAGGGAAAGCCTGTGAAGAGCAGAGGAAGGTTGCTGGAGAAGGTGGGAAGAGCCTGGGGTAGCACAAAGAGTAAAACCTGTGGAAGAAGAGCTGCATGGAAGGGGGACTGGGTAGGAAGCGCTCCAGCCTGCAGTGCAGCTCTGAGAAGGTCTCTCCCAGGCCGATGGGAAGCCTTGAACAAAGCCAGCCCATCAGAGGAGCCCACACTGGGCAGGAATGGCCCAGCTCTAGTTCCCCACGCTGCGCTCAGTCATCAGCGGGAAACAGCCCAGGAAAGCATGGCCTTGATGTGGATACACCGAACAGTGGATCTGACGGTGAGGCAGCAGAGGCTGCCAGTCAGCGATGGTCCCCGTGGTGGGCCCTCTTGAGAGCTGTGTGGTGCTTTGTAAGTCAGCTAGGGCTGCTGTAACAGATGCCACAGCCTGGGGGGCTTACACAGTAGGAGTGTATTTTCCTTGGTTCTGGAGGTAAGAAGTCCAAGATGAAGGTTCCAGTAGGGTTGGTCTCCTCAGCACTGTGAGGGAAGGATCTGCTGCAGGCCTCCCTACATGGCTTACAATGGAGAGTGTTCTCATACCAGTGTTCTCACCTTGTCTTCCTTCTGTAGGTGTCTGCGTCTATATCCCCTTTTAGTAAGGATACTATTCTTATTGGATTAGGGTCCATATTGGATAATGACCTCATTTTGGCTTGGTTACCTCTGTGAAGGCCCTGTCTCCAAATAGGGTCACACTCAGGTACCGAGGACAGGACGTCAACATATGACTTGGGGTGGGGAGGCACGATGCAACCCATACCATGCGCCTCCATGCCCACCACCGTCCCTCTTGTACCGCAAGGCCCTGCTTCTCCACGCTGTGGGAGCAGCTCCTTCACATTTCCCACTGGCCTCTCTTCCTGAGAGGAAACTGAAAACATAGAAGTCAGCAGGACAAACTACAGCCTATATGGGCTGCAACTCTTCCTCTCCCTCCACCAACACCCGTTCTAAGCTCCCTGCTCTGTTGGTGGCTCACCCGATGCTGTGAAGTTTACCCATACTTATTTACCCACCTGGAGGTCACCATTTAGGGCGGGATAATCTGAAACAAAACCTTTTTTATTCGTCACCGAAACTGCTTTCAAGATTTCATTCCCTTAAATTATATCCTTTCTTGGAACATCAAAGAATGAGGATCCTGTTTTCCAGTGCAGATGTGCAGAAATTGTAGCCATTTTGAATTTTTGACCTTCCAAAGTGTCGATGACCATGTCTTCATGAATAATTATATAAAAATTTGAAAATCAGTCATGATAAAAGGGCAGGGCAGAATATAAGTTTCTTGGCCTATCAGGGGGTGAGGGGGCACTTTCAATTCATATTTCTTATTCTCCCTTATTTCAACAAGTAATACTAGGCTTTTGCACAGCCAGCTAAGTTGGACAGCACTTTTTAAAACCAGGGTTCCCATCACTTAAAAAATGAATTCACTTTTTCCCTTTGTACTTTTCTTTTAATATGAGTCATTTTAAAATGGTGAAACTTATCATTAAAAGCCTTTCTTGTGTTTTTAGCTAAAAGAGTAGAAGCAAGATGATTTTTATATATGGAATTTGTTCTCTGTTTCTTCTTTTAGGATTTCTTGGTTCTGTTTGAAATAAAATTTCAAATGACCCAGGTTATAATTAATTAAATTTTCTGGGAGACAGCATAATGTTGTAATGTTTTAGTTAGGTTGCTTTCTACTATAAGTAACAAAATATCTCCATCAAATGTGGTTTTTAACAAAAAGGAATTTAGTAATCTCACAAAACAAGAATTTGAGAGGTAGACAGGAAAGATTGGGGTTGGATCAGCAGATCAGCAATCTCATTAAGGATCAATGCCCTTTTTATTTCTCCACTCTGTCATCTTCAAGGTGGGCAACATAGGTGCAGAAATACTGCTACATTCGAGGCAATGAATATATAACCCACAATATCTGGAAAAGAGCAAGAGAATGAGGGAGAGAGGTTTCTTTCCAAGCACCTTCTTTTATTAAGAGGGAAAGTCTTCCCCAGAAGTTCCCCAGCTGACCTCTCCTATGATCCCATTGGCGAACAATGGGTCAGATGTTCTAGCTGCAAAGGAGGCTGGGTGGAGAATGCATCTCCAGCCTGTTCCAGGAAGGGAGAATGATGGGAGTAAGCAGCCAACAGGTCTCCATACAGAAATCAATATGATCAAAGCCTCTGGAATCCATCTAATTGAATGCTGGCTTCTCTACTTATTGACACTGTAAAGTTGAGCAAGTTACCTAGTTTAGTTACTCAGTGCCTTAGTTTCTTCCTGTACTGTGTGAATTAAATGCAACAGTATGTGTAAAGCCCTTCAAATAGTATCTGCCACATGCTGCATGTTAGACATCATTATTATTTGCATGTCTAGAATCACAGAGCGACTCCTGGTACCTAGGGTTCATCTAAACACTTTGCTAAAAATTTGACTGACAAGTTGGATTTAAGTTGCCTTAATGTTAAATTTTTATGACAACCACTATTGTTATCTTTAACACTTCAGACTTAATGCTTATTATTGTCATAATTTTTTTAAAAAGCTCTTAGTTGGCAGCCTTATCTATTAAACCTATTTTCAAAAAATCTCTCAGAGATAGAAGAGTGTCTTTGAGTCCTATGGGAGGAGTCAACCTCCTCCAAGCTTCCGTGTACTCCTTTCCCACATACTCACCCTTGGTATTTTCACATTGCATTCTCTCTATAGCTTAAAAGTATTTGTTCCACACAGTGGTATACCTCATCTCAGTTCTGTTTCCCAATACCCTGGCGTCAAACTAAGGCAAATTCAGGAACAGAGCATAAGCTAGCTATCAGAATTTTCCTTTAAAATTTGATGCACTGTTAGTGAGATGGAAATGCTGAAATAAAATTGGACACATCAAATATTTAAGTGCATACTTCCCTTGACACAGCAATTCCACTTCTATGGATATAAGAAATAAAGTTCATAAAGCATTGCTTGCATTAGCAAAAGTTTTAACAATTTAAATGTCCATTAATAGTAAATATGTTACATAATTATGGCATTTTCCTATTATGAAATATTGAAACATTTTTTAAAACATGAGGAGGGTCTGTACATACTGACATGAAAAGATACCCACAATATATTGTTGAGTTTAAAAGCAACAAAATATAGACTGTTATATTGTATCAGTTCTGTATAGCTGCATAACAAACCATCCCTAAAGCTTTAGTGCCTTAAAGCAATAGTCATTTATTGACTGATTGATTGCCATATATGGTTTGGCAATTTGGGCTAGGCTCAGCTAGGATAGCTTGGCTCTGATCTGTACGGTGTTGGCTGGGCTCACTCATATAAGTGAGGCCTAAGCAGAGGTGACTAGGGCAGGTCCCTTGGCCTCTTTTTCTACCTTTTCTCCCATCTTCAAGAGGCTAGCACAGGCTGTTCACATAGCAGCAGAATTACCAGAAGGGGAGAGCAGAAAAGTCAAATCTTGCAGCCTTTGCTCAGGGCCCCAACATTGTCATTTCTATCAGTTTCTATTGGTCAAAGCAAATTGCAAGGCTAGACCACAATTAGAGAGTGAGAAAATAAACTCTGCCTTTCACTGGGAGTTGCTGTCTCATAGCCATCATCATCCAAAATGCCCCTCAACCATCCTCAGTTTCTGAGTTTATGCCTTTGCACAGTCCTTTCCCATACTGAACCTGGACTGACCTGTATGACCAAGAGAACTTCCTGAGTGTATGATAGTATGTATCTTCTCAGGCTAGATCTTAATAGGCCTTTTCCTCCTTACTCTCTTGGACCTCTCCCTGTTGGGGAAGTCAGATGCTGTTCCATGAGGAAATTCAAGCATCCTTATGAAGAGGAACTCAGGCCTCCTTCTAACAGCTGGCTCCAATATAGTAGCTATGGGAGGGAGCCACCTTCAAGTGAATCCTCTAGTCCCAGTCAAATCTTTAAATGGCTGCAGCTCCAGCCAACATCTGACTATAGCTTCACAAGTGCCTTCAAGGACCCCAGAACCACATAGCCAAGCCACTACTAATTCCTGATCCACAGAAACTGTGAGAGATAGTAAATGTTTAGTGTTATTTTGAGCCACTAAGCTTTAGAGCAATTTTTTATGCTACATAATGAATAACAGGTGCAAGTAATTTGTGGTGTGTGTGTGTATACACATAAATATACATATATACATACATACAGATATATCCAGCTAGCTATGTAATGATTATCCCTGGAGCCTGGGAAAAGGGTATGTATGTGTACATGAGCATGTGTGTGTGTGTTGTGGGGGGTGTTGATGTTGGACACTAAAGGGAAGGCCAACTTATGTATTTTACTTGAGACCCCTTACTCTTCATACTTGCTTGAATTTTTTCATTAAAAATATTTAGCTATGATTTTTTAATAAAAAATAATTTCTCTTGATATTCCAAAGCATTTGTATGTATACATGTATGTGAGCAATTGGGGTGGAGAAAGAGGTTGTAGACTAGGGTCAGGTAAAGATCCTGGCTATAGGAACTTGACTTTTCCCTACACTCCACCCTTCTAGGATTCTTGCCTCATAATCTATGCAGACTCAACCTTCCATGATGGTCCCTGTTTGAGAAAGCTGGAGCATTGTAACCAGACTCCACAACATAATGATATGTTCCTCGTTCATGACTGAGTGTGTCCATAAGGCCTACAATAGAGGGGATGGCAACATGAAGAGGAGGTATGACTTTATTCAGTTCTCTGTAATCCATGGTTATATGCCAGGAGTCTTCTGGCTTTTTTACTGGCCACACCAGGAAATTAAAAGGGCTATGGGTTCGCTTTATAATCCCCACCTTCTCCAGTTCCTGGAGGATTTCTCTAATCTCTTTATGCCCTCCAGGCAGTTTGTATTGTTTGGTATTAGTCATCATCTGCTGAGCCACAGGCAAAGCTATGGGCAGGTGCTTAGCATGTGCCCTCAGAACTGCCTTCATCACATGTATCCTCAGTCTGAACTTGCCTACAGCGGTCTGCAGCCATAGGTCCTGCAGGATATCTATCCCAAAAATATATTCAGGTATGGGAGAGATATACACAGTATACTCCTTTGGGGGTAGATGCATTATTCCCAATGGGCTTGTTTCACTCTAATAGTCTTACCCTCATATCCATCTATAACAGAGGGGGTCCTGGAAAGCCACTCAGGGTTGCCATAAGTCAGTGAGTATTCAGCTCCTATTGTCTACCAGAGCCAGGACACATTGTACATTCACTGGGGACCAATGAATTTATATTTAAACATGTGGCTTCTGGTCCCCACCTGGTGCCTCAACCCTCCCCTCAGTCAGACAATATCACCCAATTGTCTTCCTGTGAGGGTCCAGGCGAGGTCAGCTCACGCTCCAGCAGAAAGTTTTGAAGACACATAGGCCAGACTCGTGGCTCCATCTCCAGCCTCTGCTTCATTGTCCTCAGTGGCCAGAACTGCTGTTCCAGTTTCAGTTGTTGCCATAGCTCCAGTAAGATTCTATTTGACTTCCCATCTAATTTCTCTCTTTCTGCTCCTGCCCCTATTAAATCAACCCATATCTGGGTCCTCATGACCTTCATGGGGCCCTTTAAGCCTTTCCTCTGAGCAGTGAGCTGTACTCCCTTCTGTGCCCACATTCCTTCAGTCTCCCCCAAATTTGCCACAGCATGGGTAACCTCATTTATGGGTTGCCCTATGTAAGGGGCAAGAATGGCCACTAAGGGCCCATAAAAGGACAAGGGAGCCATTTACAGCACGATATCCCTCATCCCCACTGTAAACAGCTCCTCATCCAGGTCAAAATTTATTGGGTTATAAATGGCATTTTTCATGTCCAACTCCCATTAACACTTGTTGGAGCTTGGCATACATCTGCCATCTAGTGGGGGAAGATACTAAGTCACCCTGACTGGGCCATACAGTGTGAAGGACAGCCATCAGCCATTCAAGAAGGGAATGGATCCTGGGGGTCTGGTGCACTGCCACAGGCAGGATGAGCTGTTAAGGAAGCCAGCTTTCCCATCTCTGATCCAGACAGGATGATGCTATCCACCCCTACATCCTAAAGGCACAGAAGTCAGAAAGAATTTGTCCAGGGCTGAAACCTTCAGGCAAGACAGAGGTACAAACCCATTTGAGAGTTTTTAGAGTTCTTCTGGAATGAATTCTCTGGATATTTAAGTTCTAGCAACTGTGCAACATGCCCCAGAACATCAGCACAGACTTGGTGTACTGGGATGAATGCTCTCTGACCAAGTATAGCATTACTACAGTAATAAGGCAACTACAGTGAGATATAAGCATCATTTTCCTTTTAAATGAGATTTTCCCAAAAGCCATCCAACCTAGTCATTGAAATGCAATTAGTACATACAGCTGGATCTAGTTTAGAACACTAAGAATCTGAAAAAACAAACACAAAATGGGGTCCAGCTGTTTGAACTGGTTTACAAATATCCACATTTAAAAACAAAATGTTCCTATATGTTTTCCATCAGTTTTTCATTGCAATGTGGTTGTAAAAATCAACCAATCCAATCAATTAGTTAATGAAATTGACTGGGCCTCTTTAAAATAAGGCATCTAATGGCCTTTGTCCCCTGAAAACAGAGATAAGTGTCATAGAATCTTGGGATTTTTTCCAAGGTCTGAAATAACTCCATGAATTTCTTTGTGTATTATAATAAACCTGAGTGCCCTTCACATTGTTATTTCCATTCATAATATTTATTACTGCTTTTTACATTTATTTATTAAGTGTTGACAGTATCCTCAGGGTTGGAGGCAAAATCCTAAAGGAGATGATAGTCTGCCTAATAGATGACAGTTTTTTTTTCTTCTCTATGACTGTTCCAGAATGTACAATATTTAGGCTCTTGAAATTTCAAGGAAGTAGTTTTGCTTCCAGGGAAAATATCCTTAACTTCAAAAAAGGCATGAAATAAAGAAATACATGTGTAAGGATGACACCTTCCTAATTGCTGGGAATCATAATTACCAATATTTGCTCAGAATTTCTAATATTTGTGACATAGTGGAAGAGTTTAAATCTATGTGTTCTTCCCACTCTAATTAAAAATTCAGAGATATTGCAAATAAAATCTGATTTTTCTTGATGTAACAGCTCATTTTATTTATCTTTACTGCTTTTAGTCCAACCCCTGCTCCCAATCCCCTTCAAGACCCTAATCTGGGGCATCTAATGTATATAAATATGAAAAAGATAGCATTTCCCCAAAGAATGCAAACCGAGTTTTCACTGTGGTTTTGAGCAAGTCCCCTACATCCTTCCAGCCGTGTTCCCTTCAATGATACGCTTCTCTGTGAGCAAAGCATGATGAAACTATTACATGGATGACAAAAGTATAGACCAGAAATCCTAGATAGGATGTATGGGTGTTCATTTGATTGGGCTGACACAAGGGCAAAGCTTGTGGGTATAAAATTCCTCAACAGAATTTGTCTAGCTTTTGTTGAAAAATCTAGTTTGTAGGAAGACTGGTTTTGGAGACAAGGCAAACACTTGATTTATACACTTTCAGATTCCTGTGTGAGATTTATTTCATACACATTTTATACACAGGTATAGACAAGTTCTTTGTGAAAGATACAAAACATAACACAAATTACTGAAGCTGGGGGGAAGGGAGTATCTCCTTCTGATGGAGGACAGAAATATAGAACCAAGAGGGGATCTTAATATAGGATCTTCTTTCTGAGGAGCTGGATTGAGAACCATGCAGAGCTACATGCTGCCTCCATAAACTGAGACACACAAGAGCCTGACTTCTCCAACCAATGTGAGGGCAGAAAATGGTAGCAAGAAGGAAGACCTGTGTCAACTGGCCTGTTGTCTCTATATGACCTAAAACAGGGAGACCAGAGGCTTCATAGACCCCTTCTCCCTTTACCCAAGTCTCACCATACAAAGTCCAAGAGGCAAAGGGAAAGAGGCCCTTGCTTTTCAATGTAGCAGCCAGTACCTCAAGAAAGGGTGCTCAGGGAAGAACCTGCTGTCTCAATCAGATTGGTCATTACAACACATACTGGGAGCTGGGGAGGCTAGAAGTGTGGTTCTATATTGCTCCTTCCTGGGGAATGAATCAAAGTTTCTTCTAAAATATGGGCAGGAAAATAAATGTTTCCTGGCTCTGCCTCAACACAAATAAATACAACACCTCTGTGAATAAATTATCTCATTGGCATTCCCAATGCTGTCTAATGCATGCTCTCCAGGACCCAAACTAAGATGAGAGGTCAGGGAGGGTGTGGCTGGTGGAGTCGACATATATTTGAAAAATCATGTAAAATATAAAACAGGCAACTCCCGCCTAGAAAGAGTTTTGGTTCTGAGGATTTTTTTTTTTGGTGTGTTGGTTGTTAGAATTTGGAACATATTTTTCTCAATAAACTGATATTCTAAATCTAAGTGGTATTTGGCTTCTTGCCCCCCAAAATTTTTATGACAGAACAGTTTCCACCCTTCCCTATTATCTTCAAGGGGAATGAATTACAAAATCTGACATGGAAATCCAGAAACACATTAGTCCTGGGTCCACACCAGTCCACTCCCTGTTTCTCCCCCAAACTGCTTTCCTGGGCTGTGGAACAGCCCTCCCAGAGTCAACAGAAGGTGGTTCCCCAGAAAGGACATGGTTGGATTCTCTAAGACCAGGGTTACTTGTTAATTCCCTATATTTGCAAAGGAAACTATATCTGCATCTAAACAAGAACCAGTAAGTACCTCTCAACAGCTATTTAAGAAACTCTTCCTTAAGTGATCTGAATTGAGAGGAAAAGACTTTTCTCATTCAATTACTCATTCCTTCATTCAATCTATTATGGACCCTTTTATGTACCAGCCCCTGGACATGTAGTTGTGAGCGAAATAGACACAGTTCCTGCCTTCATGGAAGAAACCTAGTTGTAGCTGGAGGGGTAGGTATAGGAAGATAAACTATATAAGTTATATATTAAACAAATAGGCAAATAAATAATATACTTACAAATTTTATCAAGTACTATAAAGAAGATGGCAACTGGGGGGTGGAGGAAGGGTGTCTAAAAAGTGACACTTGATCCAAGATCTGAAATATGAGGAAAAGCTAGGCAGAAGAGAGTGAGTTTGTGCGTTTTGGGCCAGGTTGGAGGAGGTCAATACAAGTCAATCTAGGAATAGCTGAGCTGTGAGATGGAGAAAAGCCTGGAGTGTTCAAGAAGCTGACAGCACGCCAGTGTGGTGGGAATGTGCTGAAGGTGGAGAGTGTAGCCAAGGCAATGCTGGAAAGGGGAGCAGGGACCAAATCATGCCAAACCTAGTGGGCCAAGTTAGAGATTTTATGTTTCCTACTTAGTGCCCTGGAAAGCCTTGAAGCTTTTAGATAGTCTAATGGCATGATCTGAATTATTTTTTTTAAAGCCTAGCCTGGCTAGGATGTGGAGTATGGATTTGGCCGAAGGACTGAGAGCAGGAAGGGAAGTGGGAAGACCAGCTGGGAGAGCACCGCAGCAATCCAGGTGAGGGCCAAGGGAAGGTGGGCATCGCGGGCGCGGGGGAGAAGGCAGTGGTTGCTGTTGATATGGATTTTGGAGGTGGGGTTGACAGGACATGCTCCTCGGTTGGATGTGTGATTGGAGGGAGAGGCTGAGTGAAGGTGACTTCCTGGCTGGGGCACTCCGGTGGAGGGAAGGGCCGTTTACTGAGATGGAAACAGGAGGAGCAGCAAGTGGAGATGACGGGTTAGCTTTGCATGTGTGAAGTCTGAGATGCTGTGAGACACAGAAATGCAGTTCGAAATTCAGAAGAGAGGTCTGAGCCAGGGTACAGATGTGGGGATTATAGGCACAGAGATGATATTTAGGGCCTCAGAGTAGAGCTTCAGACTCCTCACTGCCTCCCCTATTCATTGGCATGGGTGGGTGAGCTCTAAGTTTACATGCTTAGAGAGGGGAAAAGAAAGCAATTAGGGCCTAATGGTTCAAATGAACCATTTTCTACTTCCTGTTATGATAAATTCATATTCACTCTGAGCATCTTGAAGAGTGAAAATAGGCCTGAGAGAAAAATAGCTCAGGTTTTGATTTCTCTATCTCAGAATACTGAAACATCTCTGTCATTTTATATTCCTCAGATTTAATATCCCTCCTCCAAAATGCATCAAAAATAAGAACATTTTCTTTGTGCACAACTAGGCATGTTACTTTTCTGAGACACTCAACAAATGGGCCATTTTTCCTTGCATGGTGAAGGCATGTGTGCTTTCTCATAATGATCAGGATTTTAATTGCATCTGGACACATCTGCTGAGTTGGAGCCTGTCACTCACCTGGAATGTCCCACACCAAATAGAAAGGATGTTCTAAAATGATGGAGTTGAGCAGACCCAGGTCTCTCCACACTGAGCTCCCAGGGAGTGAGTAATCTGGCTTTGGAGAGGGCACATTTGTAAAGCTAAATTAATATGTCCTGTTTTACGTCTGTGACTTCTCTCTGTTTCCAGTTTTAAATAGTTAGCTGCTGTGGTTACATGACCATGCAAAAAAATTTTTTGGAGATGTGTGTTTATTGTCAATCCCGGAATGGACTCAACTCCTGGAACCAATTCAATCAATACTGATCCAGATGCTTACAAGAATGAAGGAGAAATAAAATCCATCTACCTTACCTTTCTGAATGGAAAACCCCAAGGCTTCTGACAGTCCCCAAATCTATTATCTTTATTTCCTGGTGGTGAAAAGCTGTGAAGCAGATGAGGAACATGAAAGCTTCCATTTTACCAGCTCCTTTCCAGTGTCTTCGTTTTTTGTTTCATAGAATAAGGTCGAAAAGGCCCCTTTGACTGTTATAAATTGCCCTTCCTCATCAAAGACCTCCAAGACCGGGGCCTGTAAACATATCTAGGCACTGTGTTTGGTTGTAAACCACTGGGAAAGAAAAATGAAATGATATCTGAACTAAATGCCCAGGCCCTTTCCAGTCTTCTATATGGCCATAATTTTAGTCATAAGTCTGTCATCTCTGTTGAGAACAAAAAGCTGACCAACCTCAAGTTTAAAGGCTTATGTGGCCCCAGAGCAAAATACCTCTGGATTCCACCGAGCTAAATCCAAGTGTGAAAAGAGTGAGCAGCTGACCTGATGTCACAACTCCTTCATTTACAAGAATAGACCACTTGGACCCCACTGGGGGCATCTCCCTGCCTCCTAGTTAATGGTTTTGCTTTCCTGTGACCAGTGGCCAGCTTCTCCAGGAACTGCCGTGGCACAGGAGAACTAAATGCTGATAATGGCAAGTAAAGATGAGGCCAATAAAACCATAAAATGTTGCAGTATGACCTCAGGACTGAAAACACATGTGCCCATATCTTCCCACTAAGCAGAAGTTTCCAGGCCAGTAACTTAGTGTTGTTCATCCTGTGGACTATTGACTAAAAGAATTTGGAACTGTTAGGCTCCTAAAGTCAGAAGGAAAAACTCAATCAGGCCATGACCAGAGCCACTCCAAGGCCAAGAGATTTACAGGTCACCTCCTTGTGGGTAAATCAGAATCCCAGAGGAGAGCCTGCAGCACTGCTCAGAGTAGAGAGAAGAGGGGATGCCCAGCCTATCGTGTCCTATGTGTGTTCTCTAAATTCACAACTCTGGGGACAGGCTGCTTAACTAACCAGACACCATGTTTCTGTTTAGAGCTAAGAGTTTATGTTAAGCAAGCTCTTTAGCCATCACCAGAGCTGTTAGACGACGGAGGTGCTCAAGCTGGGCACTGGGAAAAGCAAGACACAGGAAAGCACACTTCCGGAAAGGCGACTTTTATATTTTCAACCATCTGGGTCACTTTTCAGGAGGGATTTAATCCCTAGAATCCTCATTTTTTTCATCTACAAAATGGGAATGGTTGCGTTGAAAATTAAATGAAAGAATGCAGGCCAGGTAGTTAGCACAGGACCTGGCAGACAGTAAGTGCACAATAAATGTCACCAAAGATGCTGTTGGCCCTGCTGCTGATGGTGATGTGGCAGAGTAAGCAGAAAATATCCTTATTTAAACACTAATCCTGTATCTTTAGAGTTAAAAGTCTTAACTAGTGTCACTGTAAAGTTGCTCATTCTTTTTCTTTGTCTACTAGCATTAGCCAACGATCAGTTATAGGGACACTGCCCATGGAAAATCTTTGAAAGTTTTGGCAAGGCACTGGAACGGAACAGGATTGCTTGACTGGTCTGGGTTTGATTTCAGTGCACGCTTCTTGGCATATGTAAAAGTAAAAAGATGCCCAGGTTTCTGAGGCCCAGCCAGGCAGTAGCCCCTGCCTACAGAGGAACTGATCCTGGCACGACCATGTCTCAGGCCTAGTGATGACCTGAGGTGCAGTGACCCTGTGTTTATTTCCTTGTTGATTTCCCTTCCCTGGCTCCAAGCTCATTTTCCCATTGCCTGCAGGAAAACAACATCCAGGGGTGCGGTAGGCCTGACTTGGCAGCCCTAGAGGTGAACAAAAGGATCCCGGCTTTGTCAAGAGCAGAAGGAAGTTCAAGAAAGCCCCAGCCCCATCCAAAGCAGAGGAGATGTGTCACCAATGCTCAGGAGTGGCTGCTCTGCGGGGGCTGCTCTCTGGGGCTTCTCTCAGGGCTATGGATCAGTATTATGCGAAGCTTTGCAGAAGGGGCAAGGGGTGAGCTGATAACTCCAAGGCCGAGTGGTTTTCCTGCATGCCTGGAAGACGGGAAGTAAGAGTGAAAAAGAAAGTTGTCTTGGGCTACTACTGAGTCAGAAGAGCTCACCTCCCAAATGGACTGTCCCCTGAGGCCCCACACAGCTGAGGACTGATCCCCAATGCAGAAAAGGTAAGAGGCCTGGTTCTTCCACCAGGTCACATCTCATGCAGTCTGTAAAAACTGCCTCTGACTACTGCAGCCCGGCCTCCTACCCCACCCCTAACCCGCACACACACACACCCAGTTGTTGAGAACAATGTGGGAGATAGAAATACCTAGTCATGTCTGTTTCAAAACACTCTAGAAAGACCTTAGGACATTTATTCTTTTTATGTCCATTTTTACCCCCCCCCCACCCCCCCCCACTGGTCCTCATGGAAACCTTCTTCCTTTACTTTTAATAAAAAATTGCTTTTTATTTTATTTTTACTGGCCAGACAGATCAGTAAAAACAAGCAATCCCACTAATGGTCACTAGATAACATTACTCTTTGTCAGTATTCAAACACATCCCCAGGTTTTATTTCATTTCCCAGTAGGAATAGGCTTGCCATTGCAATTTAATGCATGGAGAGACTTAGGTCCAGAGAAATTGTGATTTGCCCAACAGCATGTAGGTGGGTGAGTGACAGACAGCACACTTTCTCTCCATTAATGCCTCTTTTCAGCAGAATGGTAACTCTATTTTCTCAAGTAAATAGGAGACTACATTCTCTGCCACATATTTTAGAAACTGGAACTCTTCTGAAAAATCCAGAAATAGATAATCACAGTATCCAGTAAAATATTCTACCTTGCTATTTATCCATGTTGGCTTCTATCCCTGGGCATTGAATCCAGTTCAACATATGTTGATAAACTATGTCCCCTGGGCCCATCACTGGGTCATGCTCCAGGGCAGGTGCAGATTCTGTGCCCAAGGAGTGCTGAGGGATAGCAGAGTGGGGGCTAGGGGCTGGGGGCTGACACTGGATTGAGGGGAGCTTCCCACCTGGGTTTACCCTAAAGTGGGCACGGACTGAGGCAGAGAATTTCAGATCAGCGCAACTCCCCATGTTGGAGTTGGCTCAGTGAACATTAAAGCAAGGCTGTGGCAACAGAGTAGGGGGTGAGGAGCCCTTTCTGGGAACTAAACCATCTGAACTTGAATACTGGTTCCACTACCCACTAGCTCTGTGACCTCAGTTTTCAGATATGTAAATGGGAATAATTGCAATATCTATCTAAATGGAGATGTCCTAAGGTTTAGATGGTAATGCATGTGAAGCCTTTGCTGGCACATAATAAGTGCTCAGTAAATACTAACAATTGTAATTACCATGTGCCTGGCTCTGTGGAGATGTTGGGATACATGTAAGAGGTGCCCTGCCCTCAATTTGACAGACCAAAAGATTGTGAGTTAGCTGTGTGCAACTAACTATATGCAGTGTGATAAGTGCTCTGGGATCCTGGCGGAAGGATCTGCTAAGTCTGTGTAGTTTGGGTGAATGTTCTGGGCAGTCCACTGGGGAGATGGGAGGAGGTCTCATGTAGAAGCCTGGTGTCCCAGAAGGTGGGCATAGGACAGTGAAAAGACCTGAAAAGATTTTATTTTGAATCCCAACTTTATCCTCTGTCAGATGCATAGTATGACTGTCTTAGTCTGCTAGGGCTGCCATAATAAAATACCACAACATAGGTGGCTTAGACAACAGAAATGTATTTTCTCATGATTGTGGAGGCTGAAGCCCAAGACTGAGGCGTTGGCAGGCTGGGTTGCCCCTGAGCCTCTCTCCTGGGCTTGCAGGTGGCCGCCTTTCTCTGTGTCCTCACCCGGCCATCCCACTGTGCATGAGCACCCCTGTTTCTTTGTGTGTCCAAATATCTTCTTTTAAAAGGACACCTGTCAGATTAGATTAGGCCCCACCCTAATGGTGTCATTTCCACTTACTAACCTCTTCAGAGGTTCTGTCTCCAGACCCAGGCACACTCTGAGATACTGCGGGTTAGGGCTTCACCATACAAATTTGGGGGCGCACAGTTCAGCTCATACCAATGACGGAGTCACTAAACCTCTCTGAGCCGTCATTTCCTCATCTAGAAAATGGGTACAATACTCACTGAGATGAACCAATTGTGATGGTTATAAAAAGACCATATAAAAGGCCTGTCCCAGTTTCTGACTCACTGGAGACGCCCAACAGGTTTTAAGTTCTCATTATTAGCCTTTGGGACGAAGCCTCAAATGAACAGGGAACCCCCTGCAAAATCCACATGCCAGATGAACACTGAAGAGTTGGCCCTTAGTTACCCCCATGGACTCCCTGGGTGGGCAGACAAGGGGCCCTCCATGTTTCTGCTTCCTGTTCTGGCAGGAGGGCTTCTTCTCAGGCAAGTTAAATGGTTGGCAGGACCCACCTGCAGATAACACGTGTTATCTCCAGTTATCCAGGGAACTGTCCGTTCTTCACTGAATCAGTTAGTTGAGAATACCCATCTCCTGCACCTCAGCAGAGAACCAGCGTGCGGCAGATATACCCTCATTCTGCTTCTGGAGCAGCCGCTCTAAGCTTTGTCCACCCAAAGCAGCCTCTGAGTACCTGGGCCCTGGCAAGTCTGGAAAACATTATAATTCTAACCTAACATATTCATTACATGTAGATGTGTGTGTGTGTGTGTATATATATATATATAATTTTTAAAAATCTCAAACTTATAGAAAAGTTGTAGATGCAGTATAGTTTGGAGAATTTTCCACTATATTTTTCCTGAACCCTTTGAGAGTAAGCTGCCAAAAAATACCTCATCTTCCCCAGATACTTTAGTGTGCATTTTCTATAAACAAAGACATTCTCCCACATAACCACAAAATCAGGAAATTAACTTTGGTACATTACTATTATCTAATCCTCAGACCCCAGGAAGTTTTCAGCAACTATCATTTGATCCTCAGACCAATTCACATTTTTGCCAGTTGTTCCAATAATATCCTTTCTAGCAAAAGAATATTTTCAGAATCCAGTGTTGTATTTAGTTGTCAAGTCTCCTTAGTCTGACTCAATATGGACCCGTTCCTTAGTATTTCCTTCACTTTAATGACCTTGACACTTTTTAAAAATGCCAGTTATTCTGGAAAACTTTCTTCACCTTGGGCTTGTCTGAGTTTCCTCATGCTTGGGTTCCAGTTATGCAACTTTGACAAGAATATCACAGAAATCTTGCTGTGTTCTCATTGCATTTTATCAGGTGGCAGTGGTTTTAAATTTCACTGAGATCACTTGATTAAAGTGGTGTCTGCTAGGGTTCCCCACTGTAAAGTTACGCCTCTTCCGTTTTTAATTAATAAATGTTCTGTACAGAAGTACTTTGAAGTTATGTAAATATCTCATTCCTCATCAATCTTTCAGTGTGCCCTTTTGACATGTTACCATCATTCTTTGAGCATTTCCGTACTTCCTACTGCGATCAGATGTTCTAGCCTTAAAATCAGCTATTTCTTTTAGTGGAGTTAGTCATTAGTTCCTTTTAGTGGAGAATTATTTAGAAGCCAAAGTCTGATTGCCAGGTGTGTTCATTGCTAATTGGAGAGTTGCTATTCTCAGGCTCTCTCAGTGGACAGAGCTAGGATGTATGTGTGTGTGTATTTATTTCTGTATTGAAAACCACAAATTCACCCTGGTACTCCCAATTCCAATCCAATACCAGTGGGTCCATTCTAGTCTTTTCCTTTTCCATCTCTGTAAGTCCCTTCTCTAACACTGTTAGAGTGCCTAGCTCCTGTTGTCCTTGATACATAAGGTCAGTCCCCAGCTGCTGTCTTGACTCCCACCACCTTCCCCTGCTCATTCTGCTGGGGTTCTGACTTTCCATGCCAGGCTGCCTCTCACAGGGATCCCTTCCTCTGCCCACGCAGACGCTGGCACCTGGACTAGGCAGACCTTCTGTGTGGCTAGCCTTACCCTGCTTAGGCTCGGACACCCTGTTTGGTACACTGGTAAGTCCTCCACCCCTACATGGATGACCACCTTACCCAGCCCCACATAAGGTTTGAAAGACTGAATTATTTAGGAAGAGAAGGGAAGGGGAAGAAGGCATTCATTTAATTTTCACATTTTTGAGAAACTCAGAAGTCAGTCTGTGACCCATGATACGCAGGGAGCAGAGCAGACCCCTCCATGCAGAGAGGGCACGTATCCCAGTGCCAGGCTAAGGGACTGAGATTCACACTGTTAGTTCTATTCCATTCAACACCGCTCTCATCTCTATGGGTGTGGGCTGCTCACTGCTCAGGGTACTGATAACACTTCCAGGATGGAATCTATTTGGGCAATCACTATGTACTCTTAAATTCTAGTCCAGGCCCTTGCTCATTTATTTACTCAAAACTGGATGTTAAACCCAAGTACTTGGCTAGGATGGGATTTAGAGATTTAAACCTTGGTCTCTGCCCTCAAGGAACTCTCAATTCACTGTGGGAAGCAGACAGGGGGTCACACAGTTGCAATTCTGTCTAGCACAGTGCAATGTTAGCTGTTTTGACAGCTCGCCTTGGGAGGGCACCTAACCCAGAAGGGGCAGGCAGAGACGAGGGGCCCGAGGGGACTCCTGAATGACTAGGGAATACCAAGGTAGGAAGAGCTGGCACAGAACCAAAGGGAGTGGAGTGTATGGGGGGCCAGAGCAAGGGGGTGGGCGAGAAAGGCAAGTGCAGACTGGTGGAGGTGAGCCATGCATGGCAGGCCAACAAGACTGGAGTTTGGACTTCAGGACAAGAGGCTTTGGAGCCAGACTTTCTGGGTTCAAATCCTGGCCTTGTCAATTACGAGCTGTGTGGTCTTAGGCAGGTTATGGCTCTGTGCCTCAGTTTCCTGGACTAAAACTTGCTATTGTAATAGTATGTACCTCACGGGATTGGTATAAGGATTAAATGAGTTCTTTTACATAGTACACAGAAAAAACGCATAGCATATACAAAGCATATGTAAATATTAGGTGTTATTATTTTCCAATAAATGGATTTTTAAAAGATTAGGGCACTGACAAAGCAGAGGCACCAAAAAACATCATTGATTAAGAGTGAGAGACATTTAAAGAATGTATTTGAACATTTCAAAAGAAACTCTGAAATCATTATCTTGAGAAAAACCAGAATTTTCTTGCATTTTTGTAAGCCTATTTTATGGCTTACTGTTGTTTTTCTTTTGGTCTACTTTTGGGGATAGGAGGCCACCATAACCTTTACATTGTTTTGGCTTCCAAATGTCCCGATGTTACAAAAAAGACCCACTATGGAGGAGACCACTTCTATTGGTCTTTCATTCATTGAGATCTGCTAGGAGTGCACACCCTCTTTGAGCTCCAGGCCAATAGAAATGGTCATGATTGTTCTACCAAACCTAGCATGACCTAGGCTACCCCAAAGATGATGGGGAGTCATCTTGAAATTCAAAGATCACTAAAAAAATTCTGCACTCTGACTGTGGAGGTGAGGGGTGGAAGGATGGACACTGGAGGCATTCTTGAAACTGTCTTAAAACTCTATTTGAAATAGGAGTTGGCAGTCTTTCATCAGTGGCATTCTAGCCCAGTGTCACTGGAGCGGTTCAGCAGTCCTTCCTATAGACCACATCCCCTGAGAACCAGGGAAGCCAAACTGGAAGCTCAGGTATGCCTACACTGAATCAAAATCAAAAACTTCTTTGGTCAGACACAATCAACACAGTGAAAGGCAACCCATGGACTGGGAGAAAATCTTTGCAAACCATATATCTGCTAAGGGGTTAATATCCAGAATATATAAAGAACTCCTATAATTCAACAATAAAAAACATACAATCTGATTTTAAAGTGGGCAAAATAGACATTTTTCCAAAGAAATGATTTGCAAATGGCAAAAAAATGAAAACATTCTCAATCTCACTAATCATTAGGAATATGCAAATCAAAAACACAATGAAATACCACCTCACACCCATTATGATGGCTGCTATCAAAAAAAAAACCATAAAATAACAACGGTAAGCAAGGATGCGCAGAACTTGGAACACCTGTGCACTGTTGGTGGGAATGTAACATGGTGAAGGGGCTATGGAAAATGCTATGGTTATTCCTCAAAAATTAAAAATAGAAATATCATATGATGAAGCAACTCCACTTCTGGGTATATATCCAAACCAATTGAAAGCAAGGACTCAAAAAGATGTACACCCATGTTCACAGAAGCATTGCTCACAATAGGCAGGGGATGGAAGAAACCCAAAAGTCAGCAGACAGATGAATGAATAAACAAAACATGGCATATACATATAATGGAATACTATTCAGCCTTTAAAAGGAAGGAGTTCTGACACATACTACCTGGATGAATCTTGAGGACAGTATGTTAAGTGAAATAAGCCAGTCACACTAAGACAAATACTGTGATTCCACTCAGAGGCACCTAGAATAACGAAGTTCATATAGATAAAAAATAGAATGGTGGTTTACAGGGGCTGGAGGTGGGGGATGGGAATGGGGCTTTACTATTTAATGGGGACAGAGTTTTAGCTGGGGAAGAAGAAAAGAGTTCTAAAGAGGGATGGTGGTGATGGTTGAACGATAATATTAATATACTTAGCGCCACTGAACTGTACCCTTAAAATGGTTGAAATGGTAAATTTTGTGTTAGAGATATTTCACTAAAATTGGAAGCAATAATTAAGAAATGCCAATAAAGCCTGTCTTTTTTCCCTTAGCAAGGTGATTTTGGGAAACGGTTAGGAAAACTATAGAAAGGAAAATCCTACCATTTATAGAGAAATTTTCCACATCTCAGAGTTTCCTAAGAAATTGACAAAGGCCTAAATTTCAATACTTAGATTTTATTTTAAAATTCTTCTTCTAAAAATCTTCTTAAATAAGAAAATAAGTCTTGGTCAAACTTTCACAGACAGTCTGAGATATTTTCTGCTATATCACAAGCCTACGGCCCAACCAATGATATAAAGAGATTGCCTCCCACAAATAAGATCAATGTCTTATTGAAGAAACAAAAATTAGGGAGACCCTATGCAGTACATTTGATTATTCAGTTGTGTGTGTGTGTCTGTGTGCTACTAAAAAATTTCAAGCTTGCGGTTCTTGACTGGTGGTGGGTGAGCCACAGGTGGTAGGTGAGAGGAGTTTGGAAAGAATCTACACTGATGTCTTCTGCTGATTCCTTCTTTGCTGAAAGGTAGAGAAACACACCCAGCATGAGGCTGAATCTGAATTCAGGATCACAGCCTGTGTCAGATGAACACCTGACTTCTGATTCTGGGTCAGCAAGAGGAGAGGAAATGGAGCAAAGAGGGCTTTTCCTCCGTCTTTCCTGACTCCCTGACCTAGAAGCCAGCCCTGCCTACTGGAGCAGTAGCCACCCTTTACAGAGTCCTCCATTTCTAAATTCAGAGGTTCACTTCATCTCCATGGGAGCCTTGATTTACTCATACATAAAATTGGAGCAATAGTGAAAAACTAGTGGGTTTCGGTGTTTTATAAACCATAAAACGTGTTTTTTTATTTATTTGTATACTACATTCCACAAAAAACTGCAGTGGCTACAACTAGAAAACAGAACAGTGGTCATACACTAGCATGATCCATTTCTGGCCAGCACAGTGCTTTTAAGTTTTTTTACATTAGCCACCAACATCTAAAAATCAAATTTCATATAAAAATCCAAATTTCAAATTCTTTTAAAATACAGGAAAATTTTGCCACAGTGGTTCCACATTTATTTGGTAATTCACTTACTCAGCAAATGTGGATGGAGTGAGAGTTCTGCCAAGCACTGTTCTGGATGCTAGGAATATAGCACAGGTGAGACAGACTATAGTCAAGCAGACAGATAAGTAAGCAGGGAAGGCTTCTCTCAGTTTGCCACAGTCCACACCATGCCCCATTACCCAACTCACTTCAGTCATTTACTGCTACCTGTCTGGCATTTGGAGGCATCTTGAGGTGAGCTCTGCAATAAAATGATGGGAAATATAATTAAGAATTCAAAAAATTATGAACAAGGGAACTATAAATAAGAACGGGGTAACAAGACCAGAGTAAGTAAGAACCAAATATGGATATCACAGAGCCTTCATGATTGGTATAGTTTGGCAACAGATTTGGTTGCTTCCTGGAAACTAAAGCAAAAGGGAGATATGTCCAATGAAATCATTTGCATTTTCAGAAAGACAGAAAAATAAAGCTATTCCTTTGTGGATACAAAGCTTTCCTCACCTGTACTTGGAATAGAAATTGACCATGTCAGACTTTATAAAGGGAACTCTGAGTGATACTGTAATCAATATCCTTACCAACACATGCACAAAAGTATGGTATTTCCCACTGTTCCAGTCATTCATTCAAAACACCTTTACTGAGACACTTAACATAAGGGCTAGAGAAGCAAAAATGCCCATTGTTTCCTTTTTAATTTTTTTTCAATATCATAGATAAGAGATGAAGGAATACCTCATCTAAACTAAACTTGGTGAAGGTTGTTGTATGAGAGGTTAAGATGGTGCCATACAGACCCTTTGTTCTGGTGATCTTGATTCACACAGTATTAAGAAAAATGGACAGAATGACTGTCACTCAAACTATCTTCTTTCCATAAATCTACTCTCAGCTGGTTAGACAGAAAGTAAAGAGTGGAATTAATAGTTCTTTGTGACATTCCTCAGTGACAGCCATTCCCTTTACTAAAAGGTAATTCTGTGGCCCTTGAAGTTTTTGACTTAAGTAGATAAATCCCCTTCCATTTTCTGGAATAGCCCAGTGGGGAAATATGGATGGTTATGCACAATGATTCCTTAATGCTGAGGACAGCCCACCTGAGGGAAGGAAATTCATTCATCCCCTGCACAAGAAGACTGCTGGGCTGGCAACCAAAAGCCCCGGAATCTAGCCTGTTTTCTAGAATATTCCTAGGGAGCTCTTTCATGGCTCTAGAGTACAAAACCTCATAAGAGTTCTCTTGCCAAATGACCTGAAGGATTCTTAATTTGTAAATCCCGAGAGTAGAGCATACCTGTTCTTCCAAATGTGTCTCCCGCCACAGGAAACAGATGCAAAAATACAGTTACACCAAATTTTCTGTCCTTATTTTTTGCCTGGATGCTGCCTGGCTGAGTCCTTATCACCTGGATTATCTCTTCACTCATTGGTGACTTTGTGGGCTCACTCTCCTGCAGTTGGCAAAAAATGAGTCTGCGGACCAGAGCCAGAGCATTGCTTCTTCCTCACTTTTTTGAAATCCAAGAACATTTGACTGTGCTGGTTGTAATCCTTACCCAGACTTCCTCCACTCCATTACCACACCTCTCTGATACTCTGGCTAAATATCCCCTTTGAGCCAACCTCACAGAACTGGTTCTCTGGGTTTGCAACAATGACCTTCCAGATATACCCTGAACTCAGTCTGGCATGAGCCTCACAGTCTCTGCTTGGCCTAGTGGTGCTCAAGTAACCACCTGAGATGTTATCCAAGTCACTTGAAATGGAATCCCACACTGTGCTGGAATGGGACAGCCTGAGTTCCCAAGGATTTGCTATGAAAGTCCCAGGTAGTGCTGTTTTCTGACAAGCCTCACTGTGTACATTTCTTTCCATGGGCCATAAACAAACATATAGGCATATGTCTACACACATACATAAATACGTCAATACATTGTTTTAACTTAAATCAGTTTGCATTCATTTCCTTTATCACTAACATGACGTACAGAACCCAGGAGTTAATATTCCCATCGGTTTTGTTTCTGAGGGGCAAGGGTTATTGTTATTAAGACTTTTGGAATAAGTGTTTTTGTAGACTGATAAATATCTGTCACCAACTGGCACAAGTGGCTAGGAAACACAGTGGGCAAGGAGCTCTGTGCTCAGCAGGTGCTCAGTTCCTGGAATAGTGATCACAGACACTCCCTGAGCTCTCATGTGCTGGACACTGTCAAACTCTTCACTTGGCTTGGCTTATCTTGTTTAATTTTCATGATTCTGAAAATTACTGTGGTATTTCCATTTTTTCGGTGGAGAACATGAGATTGAAAGAGGTTAAGTAAGGTGCCCAAAGTCACCAAGCAGCCAGACTGGTTTTGAAACCAGGTTGGGTACACTTCAAAGTTCTTAACAGGAGGGCGGAGGGGAGGGACAGGAAGGTGGTGAGAACCTGGGAGGTCCTGCGCAGCAGCTCTCCATGTCTCCCCAGGCTTTCTGACCAGTTGGCTAAGTCCATACTGTGGTGCTTGTCTCTTAAGGAGCAAAGAGGTGCTTTTTCAGAATCTACATCTGTCATATTCTCTGTTGATTCTGGTTGATACCTGATCAAATCATTAAGATCAAGGTTTCTTAACCTCTCCAACACTGGCATTTGGGGCTGGGTAATTCTTTTTTATTTTTATTTTTAAATTGAAGTATACCTGACATACAATACTATATTAGTTTAAGGAAAACAACATAATGCTTCAACATTTTTATACATTATGAAATGATCACTATGATAAATTTAGCTACCATCTGTCACCATAAAAGTTGTTACATATTAGTTAAGTATATTCCCTATGCTCTATATTGCATCCCCATGTCTTATTTATTTTACAACTGGAAGTTTATACCTTTTAATTCCCTTCCCCTATTTCACCCATCCCATCCATGTAAGTGAAATCATATGATATTGGTCTTTCTCCGTCTGACTTACTTCACTTAGCATAATACCCATGAGATCCATCTTGTTGCAAATGGCAAGATTTCATTCTCTCTCATGCTGAGTAATATTCCATTGTATATAAACATACACACATACCACATATTCTTTATCCATTCATCTATCAATGGACACTTAGGTTGCTTCCATATCTTAGCTGTTACAAATAGAGCTGCAATGAACACAGCGGTGCATATATGTTTTTGAATTAGTGTTTTAGCTTTCTTCAGGTAAATTACCAGAAGTGGAATTGCTGAATTGTACTGTAGTTCTATTTTTAATTATTTGAGAAACTGCCATACTATTTTCCACAGTGGCTGCACCAATTTTGCATCCCACCAGCAGTGTTTGAAGGCTCCCGTTTCCCCACATCCTCACCAACACTTGTTATTTCTGTCTTTTGATAATAGCCAATCTGACTAGTGTGAGGTGATATCTCATTGTGGTTTTGACTTGCATTTTCCTGGTGATTAGTGATGTGGAGCATCTTTTCACATGCCTGTTGGCCATCTGTATGTCTTCTTTGGAGAAATGTCTATGCAAGTCTTCTGCCCATTTTTTAATTGGAGTATTTGCTTTTTTGATATTGAACTGTATAAGTTCTTTATATTTTGGATATTAACCCTTGATTGGTTATATCATTTGCAAATATATTCTCCCATTCAGTAGGTTTCTTTTAGTTTTGTTGATGGTTTCCTTTGCTGTGCAGCAGCTTTTTAATTAAATGTAGTCCCATTTGTTTATTTTTGCTTTCACTGTTTTTGAATGAGGAGACGCATCCAAAAACATATTGCTGAGACTGATGTCCAAGAGCTCACTTCCTATGTTTTCTTATAGGATTTTTATAGTATCCAGTCATACATTTAAGTCATATTTCCATTTTGAATTTATTTTTTATATGGTGTAACAAAGTAGCATTGCATTCTTTTGCATGTACTCGTCCAGTTTTCTCAACACTATTTATTGAAGAAATTCTTTTCCATTTTGTATATCCTTGCCTCCTTTGCCAAAGATTAATTAAACATGTAAGCATGAGTTTATTTCTGGGCTCTCTGTTCTGTTCCATTGATCTGTAGGTCTGTTTTTGTACCAGTACTAGGCTGTCTGGGATACTAAAGCTTTGTAATATAGTTCCAAATCAGCAAGTTATAATGCCTCCAGCTTTGTTCTTCTTTCTCAAGATTGCTTTAGCTGTTCAGAATTTTGTGGTTCCACGCGTATTTTAGGATTTTTTTTCTAGTTCTGTGGAAAATGCCCTTGATGTTTTGAAAGGAATTACACTGAATCTGTAGATTGCTTTGCATGGTATATGGATATCTTAACAATATTAATTCTTCCAATCCATGAGCTCAGTATATCTTTCCATTTATTTGTGTCATCTTTCATTTCTTTCATCAATGTCTTACAGTTTTCAGAGTACAAGTCTTTCATTCTCTTGGTTAAATTTATTTCTAGATACTTTATTTTTTTTTATGTAATTGCAGGTGGGATTGTTTTCTTAATTTCTCTTTCTTATAGTTCCTTATTAGTGTAAAGAAATACAACAGATTTATGCATATTAATGTTGTATCCTGCAACTTCACTGAATTCATTTAGGGACTGGATAATTCTTGGTTGTGGGGAGCTGCCTTTGCATTATAGGCTACTTAGCACCATCCCTGGCTTCCACTCACTAGATGCCAGTAACATCTCCTGAGTTTTGATAATCAAAAAGTCTCCAGACAATGCCAAATGCCCCTTGGAGGGAAAAGCTTCCCCACATAGAGAACCACTGCACTAGATACAGCCAGGAATAAAAGGAGATTAAAGTCCCACAGAGGTGATGGGGAAAATCCTCAGAGCTTCTGTGGGTATGGCTAGGAGTTCCTAGAGAACTTTCAAATGAAGCATCCCCTCTCATAGTCATGGCACCATTCTGACCTCAGACCAAGTGGAAAAGGCCAAGACTCTAACTAGTCCAGAGGAGGTCACAGGCCCTACAAGTTGGCAGGTGGGTGGAGAAGGGGGTCCCTCCAAAAAACCCTAAGGACCATGAGTGGCCTTCCCAGTGTCACCATTCTGGCAAGAAACTTGTATATCTGGGAAATGGTCCTTTCTTTGATAGCCATCTCTGTAGCATTCATCTGACCCCAAGCATAAATAGACAGTAACCATGCCAGATATGACTTTAGGGGAATATGGAGTATATGAGAAGTGCCCCGAACTGGTGCTGGTTTTTCATGGCCTATCACAAGATGGCCAATGCCCAGGGGAGCCCTTTGTCTCAGGCCCCACATTAGGCCTCAAATTTAAAATTTTGACATCTTCAAAGTTATATACATACTGAATTTTTGTGTATGGTCAAAAGCATTAATTTGTTCAATATATACATATAAAATATATCATGTTTTTCATATGTTTATTTTAGAATGTCTTTCATTTTTAGTATCCCAAAAACCTCCAAAAGTAGATGCAGCCTAGGTCTGTCTTAACTTCTAGCATGGCCTGCTTTCATCATTATAAGGCAGAGTAAGCACACCTGGAGTGTGACTACAAGAGCTACAAGGCCCTGGACCCCCAAATTGTCCCCCACATTCTCTGTTTAGTGTGAAATTTCCACAGAAACTTTCTATGCGTTATCTTACATTCCAGGATAATTCTCTAAGTAAAAAGTATCCCTGGGAAAATGTATAATGACCTCTCAAACTCAACTATGAAAAAATAGACCAGCCAATTTAAGAAATGATCAAAAGATCTGAACTGTCACTTTGCCAAAAGAAGATACACAGATAACAAGTAAACACATGGAAAAGATGCTCAACATCATTAGTCATTAGGAAAAAGCAAATTAAAATCAGAATGAGATATCCTTACCTACCTCCTAGAATGGCCAAACCTAAAAAGACTGAGTGTATCACATGTTGGAAAGGCTGTGTAGGAACTGGAACTGGTGGTGGGAAGGTAAAATGATACAAACATTTTAGAGAATAGTTAGGCAGTAAAAAGTAAAATGAATACCCATCATGTGACGGAGACATTGCACTCCTCAGTATTTACCCAAGACAAATGAAAGCTTGTATCAATACAAAGATTTATACACCTATATTCATGGTAGCTTTATTTGTAATCACCCCAAGGAAATAACCCAAATGCCTAGCAACAGGTGAATAGACAGTGGTACATCCATACAGTGGAGTACAGCTCAGCAGTAAAAAGGAATGAACTGTTGATAAAATATGAATGAATTTCAAAATTATTATGATGACTGGAAAAAGCCAGACCAAAAAAAAAAAAAAAGAAGGCTGTCTAACTCCATTTATACAGGAATTCTAGAAAGCATAAATAATCTATAGTTACAGAATTCATATCAAGGGTTGCCTGGGAAGTGGTGATGGAAGGAGGAGTGAGAGGGTGGGAATACACAGGGGCACATGGGTACTTTGGGAGTGATGGACATGCTTATTATCTCGACTGTGGTGATGACTATCCTGATGTGTGGTGGCATATCAGGATGCAGAAATCCATCAGATTGCACACATTAAATATGTGCACTAGGATAGAGCTTGGGGACAGAGGCACAATCATTAATTAACCCACTTGGCTGAATTCTACATTTCCCTCTCCTCTGGCTGAGCCAGTGCTCTGCAGCACTGCCTGGATAGTGTTACTAGAGTGAAGTGTGAGAAACTCATAAAAATGCAACAGCCAATGGGTGGGTGAAAGGCCTGCTGTGGCACCCTCTCATTCTACCTAGAGGGCCTCCTTTATCTGGATAAGTTCTCTTGGAGCCAGAAGAGATTAGGTCAATATACACTGAATGTATTTGCATGGCTAAAAACCCCTCCTTAGAGAGTAGAGAAAGGAGGGTCCCTCTCCCAAACAAAGTGCCCAGAACAAAGTGGCCAAGCAGCTTGGACTCCCTCCAGCATATTCGGACCACAAACCGTGCGGTGTCCTAGTGTTCATGGAGGAAATCAAATGCATGTGTGTGCATGTACACACACACACACACACACACACACAGCAGCACCGCCTCCAGAGCTGGGGTCTGCAGGTGCAAGTTCCAATTAGAAGAGCCAGCCTTCTAAAACCTTTTTATCCGGAACAACAGCTGGACATCAGCCACTGCCAGGGATTGAGGAAGGCCCCGGAAGGACTGCCGCCCGGACTGGGGAAAACAAAGACTATCAAATAAAAGCAGCTCATGTGAGTCGAACCTGAAACCCTAGCTTCATTTTCAAAACCTCTTGTGAGACTTAGCCAATACACAATTTTGTGGAAAATCAGTCACTGGCCACAAGGAAACAAACTGCCTTCCAAGGCCCTCCACATCCTTCTTAAGTCATGGGCAGTTTTCATGTGCAAACCAGGGGGCACAGTATTTCTGTAATCGTATAGCCTCATTGGTTGTTTCTCCCTCAGCTGATATATTTTTCAGTGTTACAGATGCAAGGTGGTCCCTCTGTAACTGGTGGCTCTTTAAAATTAATATCACATCAAGGCTTAAATCTCTGGTAACCCTGTTTTTAGCAAAGAGATGTATGTTTTTGTGCTTGCCAAAGCTCCCATCCTCAGCAAGAAAACACTAACACCACAGACTCATTTTTCCCACTCTTCCTCCACCTCCTACTCCTCCTATTTCTTTCACTGACTTTTTAAAGAAAAGGATAGAAAGGTCAAAGAGCTTATGTGGAGCTCTGTGCTTTCTCTATAATCAGGGCAGCTTGTTCCACAGCCAAGGAAGCTCTCCAAAGGCAGGCCATTGCTGAGGGGGGCCACCTCTCGGTGGACACTCTGGGCTGTCTCGCCACCACCACCGCTGTCTGTTTGGGGCTGCTTCCTCCCCTTCCTGACACCATTGTCTTTAACATGTAAACCTCCAAAGGTATGCCAACAATTAAACATGTTAACAAAAGATTTTTGAAAACCTATATTCTCACTACCACTATCATACTATTGCTCTGTGTTTCCCTCCAGATCTGGTCATTGGCCTATTTTTTTTGTCTACTTAATACGTGTGTTTGTGTGTGCGTGGGTCTGTGTGTGTGTGTATGTGTACACAGACATACACATATATAAAACTCCTGATTATCCCTCTGATTTGACCTCTCACCTGGTTTTTAGTCATGAAAAATGAATGGCTGGTAAGTTAGCAACAGAAGAAATGGTCCTTTTGACACTTTAACATTGAAAACCAGTCCATTCTCATTGGTGGATGTTAACTGCTCCTAGGAAATACAAAGTTAGGTACATTTGAGCCTCTGGTTACCAAAGTTTCATCAGTCAACCAATATATAGTCTTGTTTTATGTGGGTTTCTGTATAAAGACACCTTATTTAGTATCTATTGTTCACTCATTAACACCGAACTCACAACCAACAGCACTATAACCTTTGCCTGCACGAAGCTGATCTAACACACCCATGTTTTCTGTAAAGCACATCACAACCTTCTTGTTCATAGGAGCACTAGACAGTTCATAACTATGCCTGGTAGCAATCTTAAACATCAAAATCATAAATAAAAATCACAAAAATACAAAAACTGTGGCACTAAATAGACCATGAAGAGGACACTTGCTTACAGTATGAGAGCTGAAACAAGAAGGTATTGCCTTGTTTGACCTCAGAGGGGAAGCTGGGCATCGGGCATCTCAAATGTTTTGCTGCCCTGTACATGTCCACAGATGAGTAAGGAAGTGCCACAAGTATTGATTTGGGGGTTTCAATAAATTCCAGTGAGTAAGAAATTTGCGAATATGGAATCCATGAATAATGAGGATTGACTGTACCTATACTATATTAATGCAGTATATTGTGAAGACAGGATGTGGGTGTCCATACATGTTTCCCTTTGAAAATAATTTGCTGTTTCTTACTAAAAATGCCACCTATCATGATAAATAATTTTCTTCTAAAGTGGTGGGAGGCTTCTCTCTTTCTTCCAAGATCATCTTCAAAACTGAAGAGCCGTTTGAGTGCAGTCCATGCGGGTTAAAGCCAGAGTGTAAGTGACGCCTTTGGCTTTGGTCTCCAGCAGCAGCCGGACCCTGAACAATGCATACATTTTCTCATTTGTAAAAGGGAGAGTCTGTAGTTCGTCAATCCCAAGACATATTCTTTTGCACATTAACATATCTAGAAAGGTGTGATCTTTTTATTTTATTTTGGTTTGCCGTTATGATGTGTCTTGGTTTAGTTTGCAGCATTCTGTTTTCTTCCTGGGCAGTACATAAAATAAAGGTGCAGAGTCTAACTTTTGGCCTCTTAGAAGTGATGAAATACAGTAATAATTGATACCTATCTTATGGTATTGCATGTATTAAGCAATACTACCACTTTACATGGTTGTCATGAAAAAATAAATAACATGCAAGCGTAGGTACCATCCAAAGCACTTGCAAACTAAGGAATTATTATCATGATTGGGAGTGTTTTCTTGCTCCTAGATCAACCTTTACTCTTGAGGTTCCCAGGAACTTTCATGAAAATTGCACCATGACCCCCTACACCTCTGATTAGATTTTTAATGCAATGGCTGGTACAAACAGATCAGTTCAGTGGGTCATAAGTTATTTTTTGTCATTGGAAATTGATTCCAAAAGAACTTGAGAACTACTGCTTTGAGGAAAGCAAAACACAAGTTTCTTGGGGACCAGGTTAGTCCTTTCTCCATGCCTATGATGTTGCAACTGTGAGATTCCCTTCCATCTGATTATTGGGGTCCTCTTACTTGCATTATGAGATTCTTTGCCAGTGCAAATTGGATTTCCTCTCATAAAACTGCTCTGGCATATGTTCTGTCCTCAAAAGTAAAACAATTGAGGCAACAGTGCAGTCCTCAATTATTTATAACCCAAGATTCTTCTATCTAGGTCATCCCAGATCATCACTAAATTGCTCTTTTTTAGAGGGGGAGGGAGGATACCTAGATTTTGTGGACACGAGAAAGCTTATAACACCTTGACAGACCTTGACTGTTTCCTTGTATATGTTTTTTTTCTTGATGTAAAGGGCTAATATAAATCTGAGACATTTCTCTGGAGGCTAAATGTGGACAGATGAGGGTTTCAGTAAAGGGCTGACTGCCCGCTGAGAGTGAGCTCCCTGAGAGCACAGTATGGAGGTTGCTTCATCTGCTGTCCTATTGCCCAATTACTGTCCAAGTAAGTGAATAAACAGGAGGAGGTAGAAAACCCAGGATTCATCAGGCTGCTTCTATGTGCCTTTTGTTAGGTGCTCATATGTAACTGTTTCAACAACCTCAGTTTGAGCATTATCATTTCCATTTCACTATTACCAAAACCTGACACTTGAAGGTGAAATGATTTGTTTAAAGTCTCAGGAGTAAGGAACAGAATCACCTTAAACACCCACATCCTGTCTCAAGTCCCTGCTCATTCTTTTCAGGAACAAAAGAGCTAACCAGCGTCCTGGAGACGCTGTTACAATCGCTCTGCCACCCACCTTTCCTGTGATCTTCTCTGAGGAGGATTTCAGGCCTGGCTACTATATTCACATTGCTGCCTTCTTACCACAGTGACAACCATAAGCGGCCGCAATAAAGTTTTGTTGAAATGATTACATTTTTGAAACAATAAAGTTTTGTTTTCCCTCAAGACAGCAAGGATAGACCCCTTTCCCTCCACCACTCCTCCTTTCAAAAAAACCAGAAAGAAGAACTAATAGATGTGCGGTCTCAATGAGATTCCTCTTTGATTTGCATTCTGAATAGCATGTATTGTCCTCAGTAATTGTACTTTTGGAGTGCCGGCCAATAACGATTAGCATCTCCTTTTCTTAAGGGCAGCACTGGAACACAGAGATTTTAAATGACCTGCCCAAGGTTACACAGGAATTAGCAACGGAGCCCGAGTGGAGCCCAATGTTCTAATCCCCCTTCATTGACCTTCTCAGGCCAAACTGCTGTTTTATGCACACTTAGTAAATATTTACAGCTTGAATTATCTTCACAGTGGCATTTAGGAAGCACTTTCATATATAGGGGTATGCATGTAAGCAGATGTGAGAAATGTAAACTTGAATTAAATGGACACAACACCCCTGATAGTAAAAGTACTAGACAAGTAGGAGACCCAGGACTGAAGACTCCTACTTGTCCTTTCCAGTCTCTTGTTGGTTGGTCTTTAGGTGGAGAACAAACCTAAAGTCTGCGGCTGGTTGGAAGTGCCCTGATGAAACAGTAAGGAAAATGTTCACTCTGGTAACTGGCCCATGTTCCTGATGTTTGAAAACATCCTATATTGGAAAAAGTAGCAAAGGACCATCATAAGATGACTTGTTTTAATGTGATGGTCAGAATATTGGTCAAATCATGCCCTACTTCCAAATAGACATGTTTTATGTTTTATATTAAACCATGTATAACTTACACCATTTAGGTTTATTTCTCCTTATAATAATATTAAAATAATTGCAATAGCTTAACACTGAATGGACTCATTCTATTCCAATCACACATATTCTTTAATATAAGAAACTTGAAGAAGGAGAACATCTTCTAAAGGGAAGTTTATATTTTTTTAATTAGGTTCTTTTCAACATTGTAGTGAGTTATGTGAAATAACCCCTTTGGAACTAACTAAAGAAAAGGAGCGATTTCATTGGCTTAGGTAACTGGGAAGTCCAGGGGGGATTTGCCTCAAACAACATTGCTGCTCTCTTCCTCCACATCTGCCTCAGCCTTTTTCTGCCTCAGAGCACATGGGTGGCACTCTGTCTGTCCACAACCCTAGTGACAGAAAAGATCGAGAGTGGGCCTCATTCTAATGGAATGTTTTCAAAAAGGTGGAAGATGCTACCTTTTTTTCCCTCCTATTCCAAGTGCTGGGAAAGGATCCTGACTGACTTCATCAGTCGGCCACCCCATGGACTAATCCTCATGACCAGAGCGAACTGGGCTGTGGTCAGCCAGGGCTGGTCACGTGTCCACCCTTCCTGCAGGGTGTAGGAGCGAGTTGACTGGGCAGTGACACCACATGACCGCAGCCCCACCAGGCCCAGGGAGTGGAGAGGGACGTGCCCCGAGGACAGGGGGCACCAATGCCAGAGAACGATAGAAAGATGAGCTGGGCAGACAAAAAGTACTAAAAATGTTATTGTGACAGACATGATTTACAATATAATCCGTGCCCTAGTGAGTTGATTTGCAATGGTTTCAGTGTTTTAACAAGAATATTAGTAACAAAAGACAGTGTTCTCAGTTTCTACACAGAGTTCCAGTACTTCCCACATAATATTTTACGAATTCTAAGAGGTCCCGTGTGAAGCAGTTGGCCCATGTTTTGCTGTATAGCCTTTCTGGCGATGGAGAGACCAGGCCCTAAGGAGGTTATGCAACCTTCCCTGAGTCCCACAGCCAGTTTGTGGCCAAGCCAGTGAACTCTTGTCTCACATCCTGACTGTGGGGATCAGCTCCCTCTTGTTCCACCGTTTGGCCCAGAGGAAGAAGATTGATGGAGATTAGGGTTCTTATGTCAAGCACCAGTGTGACTGGCTTTTAATGGTCTTTATTTTCATCTTACAAGGAAAAGAGCATATCCTTCATTGGCTAAGCACCGCTTCAGGAAAAGCCACAAAACATCCCCCTGCGTCCTATTTACGAAACTGAACCAAACCTAACTCTGCTGAGCTGACAAAAACTGATAAACTCACTTCAGCTTCCCTGGCTGTGACCCACAGGACAGGATCTTTCTTTCTGAATATTGCTGTGCCTCTTTCTTCATTTATCATGGCTAGAGAAAATGAAAAGCACTACAGAAAATGAGAAGCAGAAACCGTAGGGAAAGGAGATAGTGAAAGGAAGATATAAAAGGGAAGAAAGAGAAAGAATGGAGAGACTGTAGTGAGTGCCTGGGGGACCAAAGAGAAAAATGGAGAACCAAGTTTGGAGAGATGTGGTGTGAAAGTTCCAGGAGGCAAAGGAAGGTGGCATTACTGAGTTCCTACTGTGTACCATGGACTTTCACATCCACTGTCTTGTTGCATTTAATGTCATCATGACATCTTTGCAAGGCATGTGTGGCCATCCCACATTACATAGAAAAGGAAACAGAATCATAGAGTCCAGGTAACCTGATGGATTCATGCAGGTAGGAAGTGAGCAAGTCGTGGCTAAACTCAGACACAGCTGACTCCCAGGTTCACATTCTTTGTCCTACCCTCCCCATCCCCCTCATACTATCTAATCCCTACTCATCTTAGGACAGGTTATCTGGAAGCAGAGCCTGAGACAAGAATTCTTGTATAAAAGATTTCTTAGGGGAAGTGTTCTCAGGAGAAGGGGAGTGAAGGAAACAAGCAGGATGGGAAAATTCAAAGCAAGCATATAGCCTTAATTTCTCTACCTTTAGCCAGATTTGACAGGGAACATGAACTGCCCTTCAGAATTCATCCCACCTTGAGGTAAAGGAGTCAAGCATGGGCAGCCCTGCCAGCCAGCCATTGTCTGTGGGCCATCCTGTTGGCGGGTGGAGAGGGTTATGGGGGATGTAACGTCTCAGGTGAGCACTGTGTAGCAGAAGGCCGATCTGTGGAGAAGAAGAGAGCGGTAAGCCGTTAGCAGCCTTGCGCATGGGCTGTTGGAGGATGGGATGGGAGTTCCAGCCCAGAAAGACAGTCCGCACCAAGAACAATTCTTCTCTGAACTCTTACTGTGGAAGAGAAGGGAGAAGGGGAGCCCTGAAGAGAAGGTACCACTACCCTGGGGGTCACTGAAGCCCCCACTCTGAGTCCTGATCTGATCTCAGCCAATCTGCAGGTAGCAGAATGAATTTTTGTGATAATTCGGCCCTAGATCTGCCCTCCCAACCACACTGCTCCCCTGAATGACCCCCCGTGCCTCACCTCCACAACAAGATTCAATGGATTACAAGAATCAGAGGATCCAGGACCTTTGACCTTACCTTCCACCACATTCATATATTTTCTCACCAACTTTTTCTCCACTCTTTTTTGCTTTTCTCCAACAGATTTTATTTCAAAATTCCAAATACATGATAACGATGGAATCCCACTAAGCCAAGGATTCTCAAGGACTTTAAAAAATATATACCAATACCCATGCTCTCTCTACCTCAGGAGATTCTGACTTAATTAACCTGGGAATTCTTTTAAATCCTTCAGTGATTCTAATTGAAGCCAGGGTTGAGAAAACTGTACCAGGCATTTCTTAGTCACTTTGGGCCTATATATTAGAATCACCTAAGACATTAAAAAAATACCCATGCTTAGGTTCCATCCCTCAGAAATTCTGGTTTGATTGATGTTAAATGGAGAGTCTGACATTGGGATCTTTTAAAGCTCCCCAGATGCTTTTAATGTGCAGCCAAGGTGAAGAACCACCGGCTTGGGATTTTTTGAATTGTGCCATGGGGAAGTGTGTCAGGGTCGGGGGTTTTGGAACTGCACTGGGATCAGTGTCCTAATGCGAGAGGAAAAGAGGCCTCCATGAATAGTAGCAGCCAAGGTGAAAGAAGAGACAGACTCTCACTATTAATTTGACAATGAACAGCCAGTTTGATCACATTTCCTTTCAAATGTAAAGTGGAACTGGATTTTTCTGAAATATTTTTTTTTCTTTAGGTCTCTAGCACTCTGTTGGAGATCTACAAGGTGGCACCCCTCAAAAATAATGGGTGGAGGAGATATTGTACCTGAGGTTAAACCAAGAATTAATTCACCCAGTCAAGACTGCTCAGGCCTTATCCCGCCCACTCCTGATTCCTCCCCCGACCAGGTGCACAGGCCGGCAACGTGCAGCCCTTGAGTACTAAAATTGTTTCCAAGCAGCTGCATTCCTCACATTCATGGCCCTCTGCCTCCCTTCCCCACCCATCACATGCACACACTTTTCCAAACTGACACAAGCCACAGGACCATACTCCAGTCCAGTGGGCCGTCCTGCAAGGTCCTCACTAGTTGCCCTTGGTGGCCCACCTGGACTGGCTCGCCTGAACTGGCCTCTGCAGCCAGGTGGGCCTTGACCCATGCTAGGTTGGTTCTCATGCCCTATGCTGATTGTCCCTTCCAACATGTAAAAACTGGTCTAGTCAATTTTCAATATCCATGGCAGTCATGTTCTATAAAGTCACTGCAAACACTGAATCAGCAAGTGCTGAGCCCCGGCTCCTAGAGGGAATACAGGTCTGCTTCCTGAAAGCTTCTGGTCATACTGAGCGACCTTTCTACATATAACTGTTTCATGCGTGTTCCATTTACAAACAACTTATTTAATCTATCATATTGATTCGTTAACATTGAACTCCAACTAATAGTACCTCACACTAATAGTAATTTAACTAGTGCCTTAATGACGCTTATCTACAACAGATATGTTCTCTGTAAGGCACACCATGGCCTTCCTGTACTTGAGAGCACTAGACACCACTTCAGCACAATGCTTAGGACGATTTTAAACAGCAAAATCACCAACAGAAAGCACAAAAATACATAAACTGTGGCACTAAATCGACCATGAAAAGGACATTTGTTGAGCTGAAGCAGGGAGGCAGACACTTCGGCCATGTGCACAATAACTGGAAGTGCCGCAGGTATTGAATTTGGCCTTTCAAATGAATTTTAGCAAGTAGGCAAATTCACGACTTTGGAGTTGATAATGAGGATCAACAATATAAGCATCTGGTTCTGGGCCTCAAGATGTTTTAATGCCCTGCTATTAATTTGAAAGCCTGTTTTAAGCAAGAACTCCCAAAATACCATGTAGCTCAGGTAAAGAGAAAGCCCATACAGTGCTGTAACCAAGAAACTTTTTGTGGGAAAATACTCATATTTCCAAAGATGACTGAAGTTTTTTTTTTTTTCCCCTGGACCAATGAAACACGAGAGGAAAAAAACCAGTATAGGTACGTTGTTAGATTTTGGTTTTTCAGTGGAACAGTATTTTGGAGGAATGAGAAAAATAGTCATATTGCTGTGGGGACACAGAGAGGATTTTTTTTCTTTTTTTCAAAATGGTATCATCCATTTAAAAAATCAAACAAGGAAGGTGTGCCTGTAAAACATAACAAAACACAACAAAGGGCTCTATCCAAGCTAGGGGTGTTGGCCTCCATGTTGTCCATCTGCCATCTGCTGAGAAGAGGCACAGACTAACTGCCACCATCCTGATCACCCCAAAGATTGAGCGAACATGGAAAGAGGGTGTCTTTTTTCCAGTATCTCAGGTCTGGGCCTGTTCAGCTCTGTTGCTACATCCGTGGGGAAACCACTTCACTGCTGGCTCAGAGCAGCCCTGGGCAGGGCTGGGGCCTGTGTGCAGACAATCCATTTGGAGAGACTTCGTCTTTCACGATACACTTTCTCTCCAAATCTCAGAGTGAAGCTATGCTTTGGCACTGGCTGTGACATTTTTGAAAGGATGGGCCAAAGCAAGGGCAGAAGGAGTCAGAGTGGGGTCTTAGCAGTGGAACTCTGCCCCTCTGCTAGAATCGGCATAAATGTGGTCTGTTTTCTTGGTGGGTGGGACCTCATAGCCATTATTCTGGCTTCTGTTAGAGTAGCTTCCAGTCCTGCTTCCATCTGTGGATGCACTGAGGGACAGCTGGAGGAGGAAGGAGAGGACTTCCTACCCTCTCATCTCAGTAGCCCCCTAGTCAGCCCAAACATTCTAAATCTATGAGCCTGCCATTTGGACACAACTTCAACCTTCCAACCCTACCCTCTCATCTCAGTAGCCCCCTAGTCAGCCCAAACATTCTAAATCTATGAGCCTGCCATTTGGACACAACTTCAACCTTCCAACCAAATGGCTGCCTCCAAGCTTTGCCTAGTAGAAATCTTGGTGATGGCTCTGTTTCTAGTGAATTTTCACTCCCACTTGAAAACTTGAAGTGGCATTAAAGAAGAATGCTGTCAAGTTGGCATCTTTTAAACTGTTACCCAGGATCTTCTCTTTTAGTTGCTTCCTAAATGCAGTTTCCTCAGAGACTTGTGAAGTCAGAATTATGTTAAGTCCCGAGTCTCCTTGACCCAAAGCTGACCACTTCCATTGGACACCCATCCTGGGAGCCTCCCGCATGAAGTGCAGGCGGATTAGCTAATGAGGAGGATGAAGGACTCCTCAACAAAGTGCCCCCAGATCCTTCAGAGGAACAGCAAGGCCAGTGGAGGCTTCACAGCTTCTGGTCAAGCACAGAGCATTAAATATGAAGACATTATAGCATCCATCTTCAGAGATATGCTAACTCAAGACTGACCTACCCGTAAGCACATTTAAAGAGGAAAAATAAATTTACTTCCATGTATTCATTCAACAATTATTATTTTTTTATATTTGAATTTCCTTTAGGCTGGGAGAGATCAGTTTGGGATTACTTCTCTCTTTTTTTTTTTTTTTGAGCCAGGGGGCATCAATTCAAGCAGAAAATCTTGTTTTGTTGATGTGTGGTGGGGTTATTTTCAACATAAGTGTTCATCATTAGGAGTAATTCTCATGGAAATATTAATATGAGAATCAACCCAAGTTATTTGGAAGGGCATTAAACTTTCAACAAGATTGTTCAACTCTGTTAGAATCAGTATAAGAACACTTGATTGGACTTTTCTTATAAATGTTAATGAACAGTTTATATTGGGAAGGATGATAAATATATCTTGAGGACCACAGGGTAACTTCAAAGACCATGATAAGAGAGGTGAGAGGATAGGGAAGCTCCTAGGTAGTCAAAAACCCCAAACCTGGTCCCTTTCACAGTATCTAGGGGAGTCTTATCACATTAGCTAAACTTTCCTTCTCCCTGAAGAAGCACTAGCCTGTGAGACAAAGACTGGGTACAAAGCTTGAACTGTCCCATGCCACAGCTCTTAAAATGTAGTGAGTATACCTGGGGCAAATGTAGTTGGAAGGGACAAGGAGGGCTCCTGCAGGAGCATGTGATGCTCCCACATGCCACTCCTGTCCAAGCTGGCCTCAGATCCTTGGCCAACCTTTATATGGTGTTTTTTGTCAAAGATGTCTGAAGAATGAAGGTTCAGTCTTGCAGACTACTTCTAGCTTCACTTCCCATGTTAGACTCCTGGCAAAGGTGGGTGTATGGTATGTTTTTCGTTAGATTTCAGGAGTAAAATTAATGCTCAAGTCATTGGGTTTTATGATTATGAAGCTCTTTTCTGAAGCCTCTAAGAAACCTCAGAGTTTTTGCTGGATCACAAAATTGCTGAGGAAGAGCTTGTTTCCTTCTTTTGGCTTGCATATTTATGGTGAAAAGAATGTAAAGAAATGGCTTTTGACTAAGATGAGATGGGATTCTTTGTATTGGCTAGCTCCCAATTTTGTCAACTGTCCATATGACTTCTGGTGCCCTTCTACTCTGGTCTCTATGCTGAAGTCAGCTAATCTTTTCAAGATGCTCTTACGTCCAGCACCTAACATAGTCCTGGCTCAAAGCATGTTCCACGAAGATTTGGTAAATGAATGAGTGATGAAATGAATACTGGCTTGCAGGTAGCTAATCCCAACTTATTATTTTTCCTTTTCAAAGGCATTACTGAGTTACAATTCATAAATCATAACATTTTCTCCTTTAAAGTGTATTATTCAGTGCTTTTTAAATCATATTTATAAGACTATGTAACCATCACCACTATCAAATTTCAGAACCATCTTCATCAGTCCAAAATAAAACCTCAGACCCAGTCATAGTCCTTCTCCATTTCCCCTTCAGCTCAGCTCCTGAAAACTATTAACCTATTTTCTATCTCTATGGATTTGACTATTATGGCCATTTCTCTTCAAAGGATCCTATGATATGTGGCCTTTTGTGTGAGACTTCTTTCACTTAGCTTAATGTTTTAAAGGTTCATCCCTGTTGTAGCAAGTATCAGTACTTCATTCTTTTTTGTTGGTAAATAAGATATCATTGTATGGATATACCACACTTTGTTTATACATTCGTAACTTCATGGAAATTTGGGCTGTTTCTATATTTTGGCTATTATGAAAAATGCTGTTATGAATATTTTTGTATAAGTTTTATGTAGACATATATATTTTTTTAATATAATTTATTTTATTATCATTAATTTACAATTACATGTGCAATATTACGATTATTAAACTACCCCTTCATCAGGTCCCCCCCACCAACCCCATTACAGTCACTGTCCATCAGCGTAGTGAGATGCTATAGAATCACTACTTGTCTTCTCTGAGTTGTACTGCCCTCCCGTGCCCCCCCAACATTACATCTGCTAATCGTAATGCCCCTTTTTCCCTCTTATCCCTCCCTTCCCGCCCATTTTCCCCAGTCCCTTTCCCTTTGGTAACTATTAGTCTGTTCTTGGGTTCTGTGAGTCTGCTGCTGTTTTGTTCCTTCAGTTTTTTTCTCTCATATGTGGAGTATAAGAACATAGACATATATTTTCAACTCTTGGGTATGTACTTAGGAGTGGAATTGCTGGGGCATATGGTAACTGTTTGATTTTTGAAGAACTGCCAAACTCAAAAGTGGCTGCACCATTTTACATATCCAGCAGTATATGAGCATTCCCATTTATCCATATACTTGCCAACATTGGTTTTGTTTGTCTGATTAGTTCTGTTTTGCTTTGTTTTTTTTACCATTTTTAAGTATACAGTTCAGTGGCATTAAATACATTCACTTGTACAACCATCACCACCATCCCTCTCTAGAAGTTTTTCATCTCATTAAACTGAAATTCTTTACCCATTAAACAGAATCTTCCCTTTCCTCTGTCCCTCAGCCCTTGGAAACCACCATTCTAATTTCTGTCTCTAAGTTTTCTGTCTCCATGACTTCTTTAGGGAAGTCATATAAGTGGAATTCTACAATATTTGTCCTTTTGTGACTGGCCTATTTCACTTAGCATAACGTCTTCAAGGTTTATCCATATTGTAGCATATGTCAGAATTTCCTTGCATTTTAAGGCTGAGTAATATTCTTTTTTATGAATATACCACATTTTGTTTATCCATTTATCCACTGATGGATGCTTGGGTTGCTTCCACCTTTTGGCTATTGTGAATAATGCTGCTATGAACATGGGTCCCATGTTTGAGTTTCTGCATTCAACTCTTTTAGATATATACCCAAAAGGGAAATTCCACGATCATATGGTAATTCAGTGTTTAATATTTTTTGAGGCGCTGTATCCCAGCACTGTACCACTGAACCATTTCCACAGTAGTTATGCCATTTTACAATCCCATCAGCCATGTACAAGAGTTCTAATTTTGCTACATCCTAGGCAATGCTTGTTCTTCTCTTTTCTTTTTTTAAGTAATCCTAATGGGTGTGAAGTGATATCTCATTGTGGGCCAACATTTGTATTGTCTGTCTTTTTTATTTTAGCTATCCTAGTGGGTATGAAATGGTACATGATGGTTTTTTGATTTGCATTTCTCTAATAATTAATGATGTTAAACATCTTTTCAAAATGTGCTTGTTGACCATTTGTATATCTTCTTTAGAGAAGTGTCTATTCAAATCATTTGCCCAGTTTTTAATTGGCTTGTCTTTTTACTGTTGAGTTATAAAAGTTATTTATATATTCTGAATACAAGTTCCTTATCTGATATATGATTTGCAAACATTTTCTCAGATTCCATGGTGGTCTTTTCACTTTCTTGATGGTGCCCTTTGAAGCACAAAAGTTTTTAATTTTGGTGAAGACTAATTTATTTTTCCTTTTGTTGTTTTTGCATTTGGCGTCGTAAGAAACCATTGCCTAATTCAAGGTCATAAAGATTGACTTTTATGTTTTCTTCTAGGAATTTTATAGCTTTTGCTCTTGCGCTTAGGCCAATGATCCTTTTTAAAAACTGATCTATAACTAATATATAACATTGTATTAGTTTTAGGTGGCGATAATTTTATATATTACAAAATGATTACCAAAATAGGTTTTATTAACATCCATCATCACACATAGTTAGAAAATTTTTTTCTTGTGATAAGAACTTTTAAGATCTACTTTAGTAGAAATTTTCAAATATACAATATAGTACTGATAACTATAGTCACAACTCCAATGATCCATTTTGAGTTAAATTTTATATTTGGTATGCCTACAATTTTTAAAAATATTAACCTAAAAAGTATCATTTCTTTAAAAACAATTGAATTTATTCCTTACTCTGCAAAAGAGGGATGTTACTACAATATTGGGCAGTTTCCTTAATCAGAATCATTTTCTTATGAATTCTTTAAAAATATGTAAGTATGTTTTCTTACTATGCTGATGGATAGAGACTGCAATGGGGTGTGTGGGGGAGACTTCATAATATGAGTGAATGTAATAACCACAATGTTGCTCATGTGAAACCTTTATAAGATTGTATATCAATGACACCTTAATAAAAAAATTAATAAATAATATATAAGGATGTTTACATGTAAAAAATGTCTGGTCTTTAGCCATATATACAATGTATTTAAGAATTCAGAAAATGTTTTAATATTTCATTTAATTAAGAATTTAATAAATTTTTGTGTGACTAATGTGTACATGCAACTTTCCAAGAAGTGGATGATCAGCAAGACCAAATGCTGCAGAAAGGTCAAGGTGAGGAACAGCCTGGGAAGACCTCTGGGTTTGGTGGTCAGAGATCATGACTGTAGATCATGGCGATCGTGAATTAGGCCTCTGCTAGTTCGACTTCAGCAGACTGGGAAGGCAGGCAGTGAAGTCCATAAAGTTGCAGCTAAAGAGACTGTTGTAGAAAGGAGAGAAATAGGGTAATTACTAAAAGGTATATAACAGTCAAGCAAAGAATTATTAAATATGAGGGAAACCTCACCATGTATGTGTGGAGAAGAGATGGCCCATAAGAAAGAGAGCCTGAAGAGGCTCAAGAGAAGAAAGAATGAGAGCCCAGTTCCCAGAAGTAAGCAGAAAGAAGAGGGTTAAAAGCATAGCTGACACAAGTAACTTAGAAATCAGAAAAACCTATATTCCTTAGAAGAGCAATGGCTTATGCACATATCTTTCACTGCAAGGTCGTTACTTAAACTAAAAGAAGTTCAAAGCCTAGAATTTGAGCTACAGATGGACATAGACTTGGGTCTGTTGCTCGCTAGCTGTGCAACCCTGGGCAAGCTATGCAACGCTTCTAGGCTTCAATTTCCTTTTCCATAAAATGGGAACAACAATCCCTCATCCCATTGTCTGTGTGAGGATTATATGAGGACTACATATAAATCTCTTGATAGTTATAAATTCAAAGTAACTCTAGCAAACATATCTGTATTACTTCATTTGAGCATTCACTTGATTAAAATTATATTGTATTCCATTATAAACTTTTCCTACTATTTAGTCACAATACTCTTGACAAATATCTGAGAAGTACAGGGTTTGTATAAGAATTGCTCTTCATTCATGCTATATGGAGTTGAATCTCTTTTCCCTTCTGTCTTCTGGAATAACTGAGATGAAGTTGGCCCACATTTTACTCAAGCAGTTCACATGGGCTGACTTGAATATATGCCAGCCATACAGTGTATTCAGCACCACATGCTCGGTCTAGGATGACGGATCCTGAGTGATGACATCAATATGCCATTTTGAAATCTCTTCCAGCCCCAAGCTAGGATAAAATATTAAAGCTCTTTATGACTATCTCCATACAACATTTTCTTAATCTCTGCATAATGGAAGAATAAGCTGTTTCTATGTTTCTTGTGCAACCATATTCACTCTGGGCAAAACTTATTAAAACTCCCCAGTCCAAAGAATATTTCACTTCTAAAAGAAATAAAATTGTGAAAGAAAATGCCAGTGACTTCCAGCCACTAGGTTTTCCTGTGACATAGACATTGGTGAGCAATCTTTTTGGCAACGTATGTGTCAGCCTCACTCTCATACGCTAGTCTCTGCAGTGATGTTGTTTTCCCCAGTAAATCCAAGGAACTGTTATTGATATCTTGTTTTTCTCAGAACGTTTTTCGTTTACACTCTTAAACCTTTTCCCTCTCATGACCTTCCTTCTTTGTTTTCTTTACTGTATCCTGTTGTAATAAGAGGATTTTGTTTTTATAACGATTTGGAAAACTTCCTTCCTGGCATTCAGATTCTCTCTTCATATGTCAGAATGAGAGATAATGGTCCATTGCTAGCACTTGGGTAAGGGAGTGTTGGAGACACAAGGAGAGCTGTAGTCTCCACAGGCCAGTCAGGTTGACATCCTTCATGCGTGAGAGCGGCCCAGTGTGTACCAACAGTGGTTTACTGTTCGCTTCCACGGCACCCGGGCATTAAAATGCAAAGCTAGTGTTTTGAAAATTGTCAGTATTTCCTAATCTACACACTCTTTGCAACGTCAAAGGCCTTCTAAAGAACTTAATCACTCAGAACAATGTTGGATTTATTGCAAATGCCAACTTTCTTGATCACAATCTGCTCTTCCTGGCTTAAGATATACCTACATTTTTCTGAAGCAGCTTCTGTTCTGCAGTTTCCTTCGATGAAAAACTAAATATACAATAAATAATGTTCTTTAAAATATCTATGGAAATAAGGGAAACATATAGCTTACTATGACTTGTCTATAAAAGAGATGTTGAAAACTGATTATCTTCCAGAGGCCTGTTTAAATAAAACCTTAATTTCCAAAAGTTGCCTACATACCAACAAATACTAGGATTTTAGTACTATTTAGTTAAAAAGATGTATGATGGGGTTTGGGGAGACCTACGGGTTGCCTAGTCCAACTCGCTCCCGTGTGAATGAGGAGACAGAGCCCAAGGAGGGGAAAGGAAAAGTCCAAAGCAGCTCACAGCTGTCAGCACTGTACTTAGGACCCAGCTCTCAACTCAGTGTTCATTTCATGTCACTGTCTCTTTTTTTTTTAGGTAAATCTGGTACATCAAAATATGAGAAATCATAATGTAGACTTTTCAGAAGAGAAACTAGATTTTTTTTTAACCCCTAGCCACTTGCCAGTCTCCTCTTCACCTAACTTTCTGTCTGATTCCCTCTGACACTAATGAACCAGATGGCTGACTAGAATTGTATGACTGTGACAGAGTGGAATTTAAATCCTTAGGTAAAACTCATGGACGATGTAGTATCTACAGTGGGTATTTGGCACATCTCTTTAATCCGGCCTTTGTTTCAATGATTGAGCATCTGTTATATGCAAGGTAGCAAGTAGGTCCTGAATCCCTGCACATTACAGAGAAAAATAAACAAGTCCCCCTGCTTGAGAAGCTCGCAATCTGGTACTGAAGACAAACTGGTTAATATACAACCCTTAGCCAGCACACTGTTAAGGAGGGATGTCCAGCCCCTCGGCTCAGAGAAGGCAAAGAAGGGAAAGGCAGCAAGTGCTGCACAGAGACTATAATCTGGCAGTTTAGGAGAACTGCTCAGCCTGGTTCATCAGAACCGAGCTTCTAAAACTTGAACATGTGCACAAATCACTGGAGTTCTTGTTAAGATACGGATTCAGATCCATAGGTCAGGAATGAGCTCTGAAATTCTGCACGGCCAGCCAGCTCCCAGGTGATGTCCATGTGCTCTGCGTTCTGTGGTTTGTGACTCAGTAAGTAGTGAAGAGCTATAGGGGAGATAGGTGGGGCCATAAGCAGGAGCAAGTTAGTAAAGTGTTTGGAAAGTCATGCTATAGAATTTGGATTCTCTCCTAAAAGTAACAGGAGTAACAAATATACTTGAATAACCCCAAACTGATGTTGGCTTTCTAACTTTACTGAAAGTTCCAAAGTCATTTCCACTAGGAAGCTGTCTCTCCCTTCCCTGGGTGCAGCGTCCTGTAATACTTTAATATGGAGCCTGTTGCATTGTAAGGTAATACCGATTCACCCATCTATCAGATTCACTTGACTTTAAGCATCAGGAAGAATTTAACCTTGAATCCTCAAGCTGAATGCATCCCACACTTACACTGTATTGACCCACTGGAGTTTTTCCACAAACTTTGGTCATATAGTATGTTTGCTGTAGAACGATGTTTTTCAAATGTTAGCATGCATCTGAAACACCTGGAGGGCTTGTTAAGACAGGGATTGCTGGATCCCACCCCCAGTTTGTGATTCAGTAAGTCTGGGTGGAGCCTCAGAGTCTGCAGTTCTAACATGCTCACAGGTGATGCAGAAGCAAGTGGTGTGGGAGCCACACTTTGAGAACACCTGGCATTGAGGAGCCCATTGATTACTTCCCACCTAACTCCAAGCAGTGTTGACAAAGGAAATAAAAGAAGTTAATGGCTAAAAGCACTGACTCTAAGCTGTGCAATCTTGGGCAAATTAGTTAACCTCTCCAGGCCTCTGAGTGTGCATCCATAAAATGAAGATGATATTTATACCACCCACTCCCTAGGGCCAATGTGAGGATCCAGTGGAAAAGAAATACATACATATATATGTATATCGTTCAGGAATTACAAAACGTATTAATTATTACGGCTAAAGGAACCCACCTCACTCACCTCACTTGCTGATGGCACAGAGAGAATAAAACAAGGCTTTATTGAACAAAATTACAATACATTTCTTTACAAGTAAATTTGGCAAATGTGAGCTTAATCCCTAATCTTTTAAATCTGTAGGAATATCACAGCCCCTGTTGTATTTTTGCAACCAGAGTTTTTATACTTTATGGGTGAAAACACCAGCTGACATCCATCTGATAAAAAGATTTATACTTCACACCCACTGGGATGGCTGTAGTGAAAAAGACAGATGATGACAAATGTTCGACAAATTGGAACTCTCATACACTACTGGTGGGAATGTAAAATGGTGCAACCACTTTGGAAAACAGTGTAGAAGTTCCTAAAAAGTTAAACATAGCATTACCATATGACCCAGCAATTACACTCCTAGGTATATAGCCAACAGAATTGAAAACATACTGTGGAGAAAGTGAAGGTTCCTGTGGTCAGGATTCTCACTGGACCCTGGTCGGCTGGCTCATTACACACATGTGGGCAATACGTTGTTACTGATTCTGTATAAAGAGCTCCACCCAGTGTGCTGGGCTGCTCAGCTGCAGTAGATGAGAGGTTGGAGTAGTGGCACCTCTGAGAACAGAGACGGAGACTGCTGTGGGGGCGGAGAGGCCCAGAGGCAGAGACCTGCTTGCTGCATGCAGACTTGCTCTCAGTGGATGGGATTCTAGTGATTGACCTGCCACCATGGGAATAAAGTTGGGTATAACCCTTTCACCCCAAGAACATTCCATTGTCATTCTTTTCAGTCTCACTGAATCCATAATGAACTTGTCTGGGGCTGAAACCCACTGGCAAGGCAGTTGGTGATATTGGCAGGATTCACTGTAGCTGGAAGAACCAGACAGGCTGCCTTCAAGGGAGGAGTGTTTCAGCAGACTGCCCCTATAGATGGGGAGATATTCGAGCGTCCTCCAGTGGACATGTGGTCTGAGGCGACTTGCCTCCTAGAGGACTGGGTTCCATCCCAAAACTGGGAAGGGGTGGAGGCAACACCTGAGGCAGTAAAGGTGGCCCTCAGCAAAATAGGGAATTCTTTAAAGAAACACAGTGCCCATGAGGCTGTGGGAACTGCGGGAGATTTTTCTCACAATATTGAGAAAGGCCATAAGGGAGAAAGATGTCCTCCTGCAAGAAGCATGAGAAGAGGCAGGACGAGAACATGAGCTGTGAGATGCCATTGAAGAGGTAGTTATGTGGTGCTGTGGAAATGGTAAAGGACGTCACCGTAGCCCAAGAAGCAGCACGAGATTGCAGGCTGCCAGGAGCCCTGGGTCAGGTGAAAGATGTAGTGGAGCCGTCAGCCCCAGACATGGAGGGGCAGAGGTTTGACAAACAGGTGGGGGTGGAGGCACTGCCTGTGCTGGAGGCGTCAGCCCCTCCCCAGTTGAAACCCCACCTGGTGGAAAGCCCAAAAGAAAATAAAGACTCGCAACCGTGGGTTCCTCCAGGAGAGGTGCAGCCCCCTCTCCAGGTCGTGGAGCACTCTATGCTCTGTTCCTATCCTCAGGCGCAAGCAATGAAAGCACAAAAGGAAATACGGTCTGCTACTCAAAGGAAGGATTTAAAGGGCCCGTTGAAGGTCACGAAGAGCCAGATGTGGGTTGATTTGATAAAGGCAGGAGCAGACAGAAAGAAATTGGGTGGAAAGTCAAGTAGAATCTTACTGGAGCTGTGGCAAAAACTGAAAACACAACAGTGGTTCTGGCCACTGAGGACGAAGCAGAGCCAGAGACAAAGCACCAAGATCAACCTGTGTGTCTGTAAGACTTTCTGCTAGAGGGGTTGGAGAAGGTGAGTATTGTAAGGCCCACCCATGGTCCCTTTAGTTAATTCATTTGCGTAAAACTGGTTTGACTACAGCCAGGATGACCACTTGGTGGCAATGGATCTCCTCAGGCTTGAGGGTTATTATAATTTGTCATAAATTTTGTTATTTGTATATTGTAACTTCTGATATTGTAGAATTTGGTTACAATGGTCCAGCTTTCTCCCACAGGGACCATTGCAGAAGAGTGAGGACACATAGATTGAGAGGCAAGAATCCTGGAGGGGTGGAGTGTGGAGAAAGTGAAGTTTCCTGTGGCCAGGACTCTCACCTGGCCCTGGTCGGCTGGCTCACTACACACGTGTGGGTAATATGTTATTATTGACTCTATATAAAGGGCTCTTCCCAGTACTCTGGGCAGCATGGCTGCAGGAGAGCAGAGGCTGGAGCAGTGGCAGCACCGAGGACAGAGACTGAGACGGCTGCAGGCACAGAGAGGCCCAGAGGTAGAGACAGCTTGCTGCATTCGGACTTGCTCTGAGTGGATGGGATTTTAGTGACTGACCTGCCACCGTGGGAATAAAGTTGGGTATAAACCCCTTAACCCCAAGAACGTTCCACTGTCATTTTTTTTTCAGTCTCATTGAATCCATAGTGAACCTGTCCAGGGTGAAACCCATTGGCAAGACACATACGTTGTCATAAAAACTTTTACATGAATGTTCATAGCAGGATTTTTCATAGTAGCCAAATGTGGAAAGAATCCAAAGGTCCATCAGTGGATGAATAGCTAAACCATATATATATATTCCATTGTGGCATATACCCGCACAATGGAATAGCATTCAACCATTAAGAAGGAATGAGTAATGATATACACTACAACGTGGATGAAACTTGAAAATATTTTGCTAAGTGAAAGAAGTGTGATATAAAAAACACATTTTGTGATCCCATTTATATAAAACGTCCAAAATAGGCAAATCCATAGAAACAAAGCAGGCTGGTGGTCGCCAGGGCTGGGGAAAGAAGAGAGTGGGGACTGACTGAAAATGGTATGGGATTTCTTTGCGGGATGATAAAAATGTTCTGGAATTAGAGAATGGTGATGGTTGCACACTCATGAATATTCTAGAAACTGCTGATTGCACACCTAAAAGGGTGAATTTCATAGTATTTGAATTACATCTCAAGTAAAAAAATGTTTAAGACACTATAATTCTACTTGGTAAGAATAACATTTTCATCTTCAAGTTGTACTGTCCAATAAGGTAGTTACTAACTACACGTGGCTCCTGAGCTCTTGAAATGTGGCTAATCCAAAGTGGGCTATGTTATGAGAGTAAAATACACAATGAAACTGAAAGATATAGGTTAAAAAAAAAGGAATATACATTAGCTAAATACATGTTTGATATTGAAATATCTTGGATATAGTTAAAATATAAAACTAACTGTTTATTTTTACTTTTTACAATGTGTCTACTAAAAAGTTTAGAATTCTGTATGTGGCTCAAACTTGTGGCCTGCATTATCTTTCTACGGCCAGCTCTGCCTCCCCAGTAAGTTCGTGTCTTTGTAGAGGCACATGGAAGTGTTTGCATCTGGGGCTTAGTGAATCTAAGATGGGTCCTTTTCCTTTACATAAAGCTCTTTGTGCCCAGGACCTGATTAACTCTGTTGCAGTAGCATGACTCAATACATGTAAACAGGGCAATTCAATGGATATTTCCAGTTTTTGTTCTTTGAGTAGAAGGCCACCTGCAAAAACAGAGCCTTGTTATCTCAAAGAGCAAGGATCTGGGCCATTATTATTTTAGAAAGTACTTTTTGTGTCTCTTGCTAATGAACTACACAGTAAGTCATCTGAAAAAGAAATTTTTAAGGCGTAATTTCTTTCCTCTTAAGAGTGACTTTTTTTCCAGAGCTCAAGTCCTGTGTCAAAATATTCTTGACATGTATTTCTAGATAATTGATAATAAGATTTCTCCCAGAAGGGAAAATTATTGTTAAACAAGCTGAAGATAAGGACTTTTTGGTGGGTGAAGTAGTTAAGGGCAAATTATTTGAATAATGTAGGAATGTCTATGAATGGTAAGGAAGTTAAGTAGGTTGATTGCTTTTTTTAAAACATAATATCTTTTTATTATAAAAACAATATGTTATTTTGAAAAATGTCAAAAACACCAAAAGCAAAGAGAAGTAAATAACCAACACTCCCAATCTCACTACCAGAGATAATCATTGTTAATATATAAAAGTCTATCCTTCCAAGGGAAGAAAGCTCTTGATAAATCAATATTATTCCATAGAGGGAAAATGGGCCCAATTTCTATTGTTGACTATTGGTCAACACATAGTAAAACATTTTATTTTTCATTCAATCAAAAATAGTTCTACTGTCACTCTAAACTGTGAAAAGATAAATCCAGTTTCTATAGGTTTGGTTATATAACATTCCTGTGTTACAATTTAGTGGCTGGGCTGAATGTAATCGTTTAGCCTTTGCTCCAATTAAACAAGAAACACACAATACACACATAGATGTGGGTGGGCATGCCTCTATACATTTTTCTTTTCTCTTTGCCAACGAAGTTGTATAAAAATATTTACCGTGCTCTTATAGGCTCATGAATGTGGTGTAGTGTCCACGTCATGAGGCACAGGATGGATTATTCACTGGCATTTTTATGGACCCATATTCAAGTGTTTCCCCAGCTGTGTTTACAGCTTTGACTTTCTAAGCCTCTTAAGAAGTAATCAGTGGTGATCATCTTAAGTCCCAAAGTAAATTTCTTTTCTGAAGATTATTCTAGTTGCCATCACAGGTTAGTCTGGCCTATTGAATCATCTTTTAGCGCTGTGACCTACAAAAAGGAAAGCAGTGGTTTTGCTTCAAGGAGAAAGGGAGATTGGAAATGTGACTCAGATTCCTCCCTATAAGAGGTGAGGTTTTCAAACTCCTTTGCTCCTTTTTCTTTTTTTTTAATATGTAGTTTTATTCTTTGGTCATTTCATTGTGTAAGTCTGGTCCCTTCAAAATAGTGTAAGTGCATATAGAGTTAAGATTCTTATATGATATTTTTTGTTTATTAGTTTATATGACTTTCAATGTGTAAGTACAGACATATGCTTTCAATAATACGTATTTCTTGACTAAGGAGAAGTATAAGTGATATTTAGAAGTTTTAGAGATGGTAGTTTATAGGCGATTCCTTATTAGGTAACTTTTATAAATGATTATGTTTAACATTCCTTAGTTTAAACCTTCCAGCTATAACCACACAATTAGCCACATTTAGAACCAGAGTATTTGCTAAGAGCTAAGGCTTTGCCATTTAAATGTGTTAGCTTGGGCTCATCAATTAACCTATCTGTGCCTTAGTTTCCTTTCAGAAATGATAAATAACTAGTTAATTGAGTTAATTCATGTAAAGTGAATGGCATGTTGATAAGGTGTCAATAAATATTAGCTGCTGCTCCTGAAGCTCCTACCACTAATATATCTACAACCACTACACTCTAGGCCAGTGAAGCAATTCTGTTCTTCCAGGCTGGGATCTTCGAGAGCTATCTGTGTGAAGAAATAAGGCAACAGGGGAACCCCTGCAGAGCTGGCCAGGTAAGCCAAATCAACCAGACTGTTCATTTGCGGACACATCTGAGAACTAAGAAAATGAGATAAAAGCAGCAACAGCTGTCCTATGAGAGACTTCATTTGGTTAACTCATGCTGACCTCTCACTGGCTATATGGTGCTGTCCTGTGTGCAGGATACTGAAGAGTAGACATAAGATCTCGTGCCTGTCTTTGTGATCCTCTGTCTCCTATGAACTTCTAAGTGTGTAGTACTTAGCTTTTTGTGTCCATGTAGGTAATGTGTTTTTCCTAGATTTCTAAGGGAAAAAATAGAACTAGAAAATAGAACATTATATACAGAACACTAGAAAAGAGAAAGATATACAGATATTGAACTAAAATGCTCAAGCCTCTGTATTAATCAGTTCTTGCTGTATAATAAACCACTTCAAAAAAAACTCAGTGACTAAACCATCAACCATGTATTATTTATCACAATTCTGGGGGTTGGCTGAGCTATTCCTCTGCAGGTTTTGCCTGGGATCACTCATGAGGCTGACTTCAGCTGGAAGGTCCAAAACAGCCTCACTCATTGGTCTGGGACGGGTGCTGGCCAATGGTGAGAGCCTCTTCTCCTCCCAAGACCTCTCATTCACCAGTGGGCTACCCAGGCTTCTTTGCAGCATGGCCACCTCGGGGCTCCAAGAGGGCAAGAGGGGAAGCTGTAAAGCCTCTCAGAGCCTAGGCTCTGGAACTCCCACTGCATTCCAAGGCTGAATCCCCAGGAATGGAGAAATAGCTGTACTTCTCGCTGGAAGAAGCAAATCACATTGCATAGGGGCTGGACACAGCCTCAGTTAACTGCAGCTGCATAACAAGCTGTCCCAAAAGTTAATTTCTTAAAACAATAATTTTCTATTTCTCCATGAGTCACTGGAGACCATGATTATACTAATTTCCCAAGACCTGTTTATCACTCTTTAAATGGTGGCATTTCTCTTTAGTGGCATGTTTCTACCTTCTGTTTCTGTGGTTAATCGGTTTTAAGTGTCGTGACAATACTACGGTCAATGATTTGAGGAAAAAGGAAAACTACATTTCTTTCTCACTCTCAGAGTTTAAAAGTAGATGAATAAATTTAGGAATGGCTTCAAAAGTCAACTTGTGAGGAGATGAGGAGAATGTGTTTTAATAAAGAAAAAGAGCCAGATTCCAAGTCTGTGCCACACCCATAGAGTCTTCTCTGCACTTGGAGCTTCCTCTGCAGGGCAGGAAATTGCCCCATCACATAGAGGCTGAAGGAGGTAGACAGATGTGAGCATGGAATGTAAAAGTAGTCAACATTCTGTAAACATTGAGGCAAGGGACTTATGAGCAGTAAACAGTGTGGGCTGACTAAAGATATCTCAAGTTAGTTTTCTTGGCTTCACATATTTTCCTTCATATTTGATCCTAAAGAAGTCCACAATTTAGACAACTCTAAAATTCTAAAACCTATGACCTACAGAAGGGTTGGTCATTTTTCCAGGTACCTGTGGTGGCACCCTATTCTTTCTGGCTTCTCTGTTATGCAAAGAGAAGAACCATGGCCTGACACCCCTAGAGAATCTGCCCCAAATGGTGTTATTTGCTTTACTTAGAAAGGTTAACCTGGGTGTTATTTGAAGAACAGAAGTATGGACAAGAAGGGATAGAGGTAGAAACTCCAAAGGATATGGATATTTCCAGAAGGATGTTGGAGCCTTTCTGAGTGCTATTTATGAGATGAAACACTATGTCATGGGAGGGGAAGTCAGAATTAAGTACGGGAATCCCAGAATGAGAAATTCTTCCCTGGAAAGTTTTTTTGGTGCCTGGGTTCAAATGGAATTCCAAATCTTCCTGGCCAAGAAGTTATCTGTGAGACAAAGTTCCTCAACCTGGCCAGGTGAGTTCTTTATGTCTAAACACACATTCATACATTTTCACAAATACATGTGAATGTGATTTAATTCAAGCATAGGTACATACATGTAGTCATGTGTGGGTGGTCTTATTTTCCCTTTTTTGGCTTGGCACCTCCTGCACTTATCAATTCCCAACCCACCTACCTACCTGGATAACTCATATTAATAATACAGTATATATCTTTCCCATTTTTACCCAAGCCTATATAATCATACACAGAAGCACACATACACATACACACATGGATACTTTCTGATCATTGTTTTACAAAAATAGATCCACATTACACACTTTTCTTCTGCATCACATATTACTCAGTCAACAGTACTTTGGGAAATTCTTTCTGTCAACTAGCATGACTCTGATTTCTTGATGGCTGTATTAATTCCTCTATGATGGCTGTATCCATCAGAGGGATACACAATAGCTTAATCAGCCATTCCACTATTGCTGGAAACACATCACAGCTTCTACAATTTGCTAAAAAAACAAAACAACTCCCTCCCTCAAAAAAAACACCTTTATATAAATCTTTATGTTCTAGTAACAACTTTACTTCTATTGGAGAGATTTTTGGCCTGAAGAGCGTATATATTTTAATAGCTATCTCCATATTGCTTCCCCAAGAGGCTGGAGCATTTCCCATCCTATCCATGCTGTGTGCAAGTGCTCCCTTTCTTACAACCCTGCCAGCAATTAGCTACAGATCTTTTAAATCTTTCCTGTACAATAGAGTACATATAATCTACTAGATTTTCTTGTAAGAACTTTGCTTTATTTTTGTATTTTTTACTGATACATTTGTACTGTAACTTTGGATCTGCAAGAAAATTGGGATGCAGTAAGGTACTGATTTGAATATAATGGCTTTATAGAAGGCTCTAATAACAGATGAGGAAGTCTCCTCCCCTGCTCTATCTCTATTTTTCCAAAATTACTTGTTTTTTATTTAGTATTTATTTTTCTCTAGGAACTTTAAGATCACTATCCAATTGCCATAACAAACAAACCAAAAATACCCATATTGTTGTGAATTTTTGCAAAATATACACATAATTTGGGGGAGTGTAATATTCGTATGGCATTGAGTCTTCTCATCCAGGAATATCATCTTTCCACTTCTTCATTTTCCTTTACATATTTTACTATGAATTCATTGTTTAGTTCCTTTTCTGTTATATCCATTTCTAACTATTTCATAGGGGTTTCTTTTTCATTATTTCAAATGAACTTTTTTCCATTCTTGTTTTATTGCTAGAGTAAAGATAATGATTTTCTTTTGGCATATTTTGACCCATCTCTTTACCAAATTCTCTTCTTAATTCCAGGAGATTTTCCTAGATTCCTTTGGGTTTTGTAGGTTTACAGTTATATCATCTGCAAAAACAGTTTTTCCTCTTCTTTTCCAATGTTTTTTCCAGTTTTAAAAGTTGTTATAGTGAAGTTCATAATATATTTTCTTCAATAATTTTAGGCATTTTAATATCTATTCTTTCTATTTCTTAATCTTCTATAGTTTTACTTTTTCTTTTTAAAAATCAAGCTTGTTTATCAAATGTATAGATTTTTAATATAACAAAAGTATTTCTTGATTTTCAAGTAGTCCACTTTTTGGTCATCTTTTAATAAAATTTTTATTATTCATTGAATCAGGATCAGATAACATAACCTATAAAATCTTTGCCCTTTGAATTTGCTGATGTTTTCTTTGTAGCCAGATACATGATCATCTTTATCAGTGTTGTACGGACATATAAAAAGTAATGAAAATTGTCAATATCAGGAATATAGGATTTTGATCAGTTGTGTTGGGAAGCAGCATGGCACAGAGGTTAAAAGCAAAGACTTCAGGGAAAATATGACCACTTTCAAATCTTGACTTTACCATGTGACCTTGAGCACATCTGTAAGATGTGAATAATAATAGTATCTATAATAGCATCTAATAATAACAAAAGTAAAAGAACATCATAGGGTTCTTGTGAGGATTAAACATTTAATATTTATAAAGCATTTGGAATAGAAATTAGCACATAGCAAAGCTATGTAATTAGTTGGTATATAAATAAAAAGAATTAGTCAATTCACCTATGTCCTTTCTTTTTACAGAAATGTCTAATATAGTCCAAGGAGAAATAGTGGGTTAATATAAATTTTCTGGTGTTTTTGAGGATGGCTTATAGGTTAAAACATTATTCTGTTATTTCCTTTCTAATTAAATTTTAAGTTATTAAAGTGACAAGTTTTTAAATGTAGCATTTCCTGAGCTCTTTGTTTAGATTTTCAGTGCTCATCTTACTTCCTTCAATTTTTCTTGCTTCACTACTTATTTTTTTGCACCTGACCACACTTAAATTAAAAATTCTTTGCCCTTTAATAAACTTGGTCCCATCTCCTTCTTTCTTAATTAAGTTGCCTTTCCTCCAGTAGTACAAAAATAATCATTCTTATTATACTTTAGAACATTTGATTTCCCTCAGAGCAGCTCAGGAAAGATAAGGGAGCTTGCATAGTCAGATTGGATTAGATGTGTGCCCCTGAGATGGTGTTGAGTACAGTGCATTCTATAGTCCATTCATTTTTACCATTTCCAGTGCCCTTCATTTCTTTGTGTACATCCAAGTTTCTGTCTATCCTTCTGCCTAAAGAAATTCCTTGCAGTTCATGTTTACTGATTATGAATGCTCTCAGTCTTCATTTAACTGTGAAAGTGAATAGGCCCCACTGAGAAGGTGACTTTTGAGTAACAGTTAAAGGAGAGAAGGAGCTGGCCCTGTGGACATCTGGAGGAAGAGTATTCCAGGCAGCAAGTTGTTAGGTGGAGGTATGCTTGGCATATGCGGAGAAAAGGAAGGATGCCATTGTGTTTGGAACAGAGTGAAAGGGAAAACTGATTAGGCCTGAGAATCACCATGAATTGGCAATAGGGGTGTCACTGGTAACTTGACCAAATGCACACAGCTTTGATGGAGGGGGAAGGAAATGCCATGCACTTCATTTCATATGATGGTAGACATACTTGATTCTACATTGTATTCCTTCTCTCCAGTTTGTTTGTTATTGTTTTGACTTTATTCTTTATATTTTTCTGTTTTCCTTATTTTCACAAATTTGATCATTATCTGAGGTGGACACCTCCAGAGTGAATACTTGAGTTCTCTGCTGTCTGGCCCTCATCTCATTTCTGCCTGTGCCTGCCACAAGAAGAGGCAGGCATGTTTAACTGTTCTTCCCTGCAGTCCCTGGGCACAGAGGGAAGAAGAGGGATGTGTGTGACTTTGGTCCATTGTGTCAGTCTGGGCAGGAAACTGTCAAATCAAGTCATTGAAAACAGTTTACTATGGGACTATTCCCAAAGGTAAGCACAGGGATCCTGCAGTGCGTAGTGCTATTAAGAGTGCATTTCAGTGGGATGGGTGGAGCCATTACCACAGGAGGAGAGAAGGAATGACTAGAACGCTGAGAGAGAGAGAGCACATGCTCCCTGTGTTGGAAAATTAACCGCTCCATTAATCTGGAAAGGGAGTTTAAATGCACAAAGGGAGAGCATGTCCTTTCCCCTGGCATGCTGTACTTCCACAGCATCATGTTTTCCAGTCTCCTGCTCCTGCATCACTCTTTTCTTGAGAGAAGTGACCTGCGACTTGCCATTCCCATCCAAGAGGTTCAGGTCCACCCCAGACATGAGCACAAATCCTTAGTCTTGGAGAATTTAGCTTCTAGTTCATTATATAAGAGACAAATTAGTCTGTCTCTGACTTTGGACTGAAATTTATAATTCACTTTCAGTTGCAAGAAACAAACAAATCCAGCTAGCCTAAATGTCCTTCCCTTCACACACCCTTTGGAGATGTAGGTAACCTTGGCCCAAACCCCAATACAACTGCTTGTGAGAATGCAGTCCTGGGGACAATCTCTGTGCGTCCCTGGATCCTGTTCTCATGCGTCTCCCTGCCTCCAAACTCCCACATAGGCATGGACTCTGCCAGTCCCGCCTCTTGCCTGCCTGGCCCTTAAGTCTAGAGATTTCACCAGTTCCTCCCGAACATCCCCATTACTTCAGCATTTTCTGAGCATAAAAACTTTAATAAGAGGTCACTTTTTTGTTTGGTCTCAGTTCGTACTTTTCTTCAAACATTTTCCAGTTTAAGGAGGACTTCCTGTGTTTGTGATAAGAGAACAAATAAATAGTGTATAAAAATGGGCAATGGAGAAAAAAAAGCAATAAAAATTCTTTCCTAGGAAGAGGAGAACAAAAATCAGCAGCTTATCAGCAACTCTGAAAGGATATACTATCAATCTGAAAACTGGCCTCTATCAGTCTCACAGCTCAGGTCGATTTCGTAGTTCCCTCTGCTTCTGCACTGCCACCACCTGTGAGAACTGTTAATATGTATGGTGGCCCAATTTTGCAGTGAAATGGCCATCAGAAATCAATTGTTTTCCATTTGTGAAACCATCGCCATATATTCCAGGCAGTATGGTAGCCCATGTAACTGTGGGTGGTTTTCAAAGTATGTAACAACAAGTGCATCACAGGTGCTGACCAATCAGAATAGACCTGACGCATCAGAAGCAGTATCAGGAGTAAATGCCTGGTACAGCCCCAGGCTGGATACCAGCTGAGTATCTACCCTGCCTGTAACCCAGCAGCAGCTATGCTAATTCTCATCATTTTGTACCCAAATGCCTCTTTTCTCTTTCCCTTTCCAAACTACTTTGTTAATCATGCATTTATTCAACAGACACGATTAGGCTTCACCATGTGCTCTCCCAGCCTTTCTCAGTCCCTGTCTCATTGTTGCTCACGTAGGTATTTTCCCAAAGTCCTCACGTGTTTAATCCTATCTGGCATCTGATTCTGCCGGGACCCAGACTAGTGATAACATCAAGATCACAGATAGCAGAGCTCCCTTGTTACATTTGAATTTTTCCCTGTATCACTGCAGAGGGTAACTTCATTTCCACTACTTCAGACATGTTCATTAATAGACTCTGATTTCTATTTCTCACTCTATCCTTCTTTCCATTATACCAGCAGAATTTAGTCTAAGGTTTCCCCAATGAGGATGCAACTCTGCTTTTTTATGAAATATCATTTCCAGAGGAGGACTATGCTCTGACAGAAGTCAGCTATTTAAGCAGGGGTAAAGAGGGTAGGTGGTATACAGATTCTATAGAATGGGGAGATTTGTAGGAAAGAGGATGAGGACAGGGAGAAATAATGGTAACAAGTTTAGGTTTGGCTTTGAGATGATTGGCACTTGGGACTGACTTGTTGGTGACCCCTGGCATGTGGTTCCTGGTCCTTTTTCCTGGAGAAGATGCTACCTCAGGATGGGTTGAGGGTAAATGGGGAAACTAACATCTTCTCCAACTTCAAGTTCAAAGGATTTGGTACATGCAGCAGGCCTGAGGGGCAGATATGAGGAAGGGACATTCACAGCACAACGGCTGTCCCTCTGCCAAAACCTCATGGCTACATGCCTTTGAAGAATTAGCATCCCACAGTATACATGGCTTGGAGCCACACTGATACTATGGTCACGGCTGTGAGTTTACGGGTGGACAGACACACTGACACTGTAGTCACAGCTGTGAGTTTATGGGTGGACAGACACACTGACACTGTAGTCACAGATGCGAGTTTATGGGTGGACAGAACATGAACAGTATTGATCCAAATGCTACCAAATCACCTAGGAGGACTGGCCACTCTGGGGAGATGCTTTATTGAGAGTCACCCAACATGGGGTGTGAGCACGCCAGTGACAGGACTTGTCAAGGCCGTACTTCCAGTCCACCGCCTGGGGTGACTCAGAGAAAGTGGGAGAGGATTGGAGAGGTGGCCTCTCCGCTTGTCAAATGTACCACTCCACTTAAAGGAGCAAACGAAACTGGAAGGACCAGCCTGGCCACCCGGGGCTGATGGATAATACTGATATTGACAAAGCCTCGAATTAAGATACATAGGGAGATATGGGACCCTATTACCCAGACCAGTTAATAACACTGCTCCTAGCTCGTAATCCATTAATGTTCACTGAGCTGAATGCAAAATGCAGGCCTCCCCTTGGATATTTTCATAGCCCAGGAGGAATGCATTTGTGCTGTCTCACCTGTATGCTGGCCCCTTGGTTGCATCTCAAAGTTAACATTTCAGCTCAGGATTAGTTGAACTACTTGGTAATGCGGGACTCCAGGAGAGGTATGTGATGATAACCCTTCCTCATAATTGGCAAAGGATAGTAGTAGGAGGGGAAAGTGCTCATTACTCCATGAACATCTAAACTTTGGACTGGACATGCAGCTTTTACACTGACCTTGGGAGGACATGGATGTTCTTGGGGTAGCGGTTACCAGAACTGGATGTGGAGAAGCCCTCCCTGCACATTGCCCAAACCATGTCTAACACTGCACCTCACTGTGGCTTCATGACCACCAGGAAGTCTACCCTTGTTGACTTCAGGACCTCGACAAGGATTAGTGACAGGTACCCATGGGAATTCAGCTCTTAAAAGGGCTGAAAAGAGAAGGCACCCATTCAAGTTTATTGTCCAAGTTAAAAAGGAGCATCTTCTGCTCATGATTTGAGAAAAGTCAAGTGAACTTTTCTTATGCTGCAAATCTGTTAGAATCTGACCAAGAGGCTGTATCCCCCTTAATGTGGGTGATTTTCATGATACTCTCTTTCTGAGATTCTTTGACTCAGGAGAACTAAAGGATGGGCTTCTTGGCAATGATCCCCACTTTTGAGGGCCTGCCCTTTCTTGGACAGAAGTGAAAGTTGATTGGGAAGGAAAATAGTTCCCCACCCAGAAATCTGGCTTCCTCTGTGCTTATCACACCAGAGGGGATCAGCAACATGATTCCCCTCTTAATTTTGCCATCCCTTACTGGAACATCTTTTGTGTAGGTATACATGAGTCCCTTTATGTTACTAGTTATTATGAAAAAATATGAAGAAGCTGGACTCTTGGGCTTGCACAGAGCACTCTGCAAGACAACATAGAGATGGCAAGTGTTTGGAGGGCTGTTGTGAGGGAAATGGTAATTTGTTTGTCTTCGCCAAGGACTGAAGATATACAAAATAGAATGAAATGGGATTTAAATTATACAACACTTAAAAAGCTTAGGAGATTTGAGGTGGGACTCTTTGAAAAAGGTTTAGTGAAGCTGCCAACCCCACCTTACTAGGAATATCAATTCACCTAAATGGCTGCAGATGTTATTGTCACCTGTAGAATACAGGTCTTTTTCCAGTTCTTCTCATGGTGCCAGCCAGTCCTGACTGTGGACATGAAACTCTGACACTACATTTGAGAAGTCATTAGTCTTCCTATCCATTCAGAGAACCTGCCTCCAAATTTGTGAAAGTCGTAAAGCTGTAAAAGGTCACAGGTCCTCTGGGGTGACACACACAAAATCTAGAAGCATGTGGGCCTCCTTCTCTGCCTGGTCCTACTTGGCTAGTTGCTGAGCTGAAGCTGTGTGGATGGCAGGGAAGATAACAGGCCCTCAGGTCTAGAGGAACTTCACTCCAGTGTCGGGCCTATCACTTACTAGCTGAATAAACTTGGGCAAGTACTTTTTAATAACATGGAGCCTTTAAATGAGAAGAAACAAGCCCATGCCCCTCCTTCATGCAACGGCACCTGTACTCCTCCTCCACTATGGCAATGTCCACCTTGTGCTTTAATCATTGGTCCTTAACTCTACTTCTCCATTGACTATGGGGTCCTGAAAACAGATCTTTCTCATCCTTGACATTGACTAGCATGTTAACAATGTTTTACAAGTCTGATGAAGAAGTGAGTGAATGAATGAATACTGTCTAGATAGCAGCATTATTGTGAAAATTAAATGTAATCAAGTTAGTTCCCTTCCTAAAGTCTACAGGCCTAGACTCCTGGGAAAAGGAAGGGATACCTCAAGATATAACTTAATGTGAATTCCTCGATTCCCTCGTTCCCTCTCTTGTCTTATATTCTTTAGTTCTTTTTTTTATTAAGGTATTATTGAAATACACTGTTATGAAGGTTTCACATGAAAAAACAATGTGGTTACTACATTTACCCATATTATCAAGTCCCCACCCATACCCCAATACAGTCACTGTCCATCAGTGTAGTAAGATGCCACAGATTCACTATTCGCCTTCTCTGTGCTACACTGTTTTCCCAGTGATCCCCCACACTATGTGTACTAAACAAAATATTCCCCGATCCCCTTCTCCCGTCCTCACCACCCGCCTTCCCACACCCCTCCACTTTAGTAACCACTAGTTCCTTCTTGAGTCTCCAAGTCTGTTGCTGTTTTGTTCCTTCAGTTTTGCATCGTTGTTATACTCCACAAATGAGAGAAATCATTTGGCACTTGTCTTTCTCCACCTGGCTTATTTCACTGAGCATAATATCCTGCAGCTACATCCATGTTGTTGCAAATGGCAGGATTTGTTTCTATCTAATGGCTGAATAATATTCCATTGTGTATATGTACCACCTCTTCTTTACCAATTCATCTACTGATGGACACTTAGATTGCTTCCATATCTTGGCTATTGTAAAAAGTGCTGCAATAAACATAGGGGTGCATATGTCTTTTTGAATCTGAAATGTTGTATTCTTTGGGTAAATTCCAAGGAGTGGGATTCCTGGGTCAAATGGTATTTCTATTTTTAGTTTTTTGAGGAATCTCCATACTGCTTTCCACAATGGTTGAACAAGTTTACATTCCCACCAGCAGTGTGGGAGGGTTCCCCCTTCTCCACATCCTTGCCAGCATTTGTTGTTCTTAGTCTTTTGGATGCTGACCATCCTTACTGGTGTGAGGTGATATCTCATTGTGGTTTTAATTTGCATTTCCCTGATGATTAGTGATGTGGAGCATCTTTTCATGTGTCTGTTGGCCATCTGAATTTCTTCTTTGGAGAACTGTCTCTTCATAACCTCTGCCCATTTTTTAATCGGGTTATTTGCTTTTTGGGTGTAGAGGCATGTAAGTTCTTTATATATTTTGGATGTTAACCCCTTGTCGGATATGTCATTTACAAATATATTCTCCCACACTGTAGGATGCCTTTTTGTTCTGTTGATGGTGTCCTTTGCTGTACAGAAGCTTTTTAGTTTGATGTAGACTCATGAGTTCATTTCTGCTTTTTGTTTCCCTTGCTCAAGGAGATGCATTCAGGAAGAAGTTGCTCATGCTTATATTCAGGAGATTTTTGCCTATGTTTTTTTCTAAGAGTTTTATGGTTTCATGACTTACATTCAGGTCCTTGATCCGTTTTGAGTTTACTTTTGTGTATGAGGTTAAACAATAATCCAGTTTCATTCTCTTGCATGCAGCTGTCCAGTTTTGCCAACACCAGTTGTTGAAAAGTCTGTCATTTCCCAATGGTATGTCCATGGCTCCTTTATCATATATTAATTGACCATATATGGTTGGGTTTATATCAGGGCTCTCTAGTCTGTTCCATTGATCTATGGGTCTGTTCTTGTGCCAGTACCAGATTGTCTTGAGTACTGTGGCTTTGTAGTAGAGCTTGAAGTTGGGGAGCATAATCCCCCCAGCTTTATTCTTCTTTCTCAGGATTGCTTTGGCTATTCGTGGTCTTTTTTGGTTCCATATGAATTTTAGAATGATTTTCTCTAGTTCATTGAAGAATGCTGTTGGTATTTTGATAGGAATTGCATTGAATCTGTAGATTGCTTTCGGCATGATGGCCATTTTGACAATATTAATTCTTCCTATCCATGAGCACGGGATGTGTTTCCATTTATTGGTATCTTCTTTAATTTCTCATGAGTGTCTTGTAGTTTTCCGAGTATAGGTCTTTCACTTCCTTGGTTAGGTTTATTCCTAGGTATTTTATTCTTTTTGATGCAACTGTGAATAGAATTGTTTTCCTGATTTCTCTCTCTGCTAGTTCATTGTTAGTGTATAGCAATGCCACAGATTTCTGTGTGTTAATTTTGTATCCTGCAACTTTGCTGAATTCAGATATTAGATCTAGTAGTTTTGGAGTGGATTCTTTAGGGATTTTTATGTACAATATCATGTCACCTGCAAACAGCGACAGTTTAACTTCTTCCTTGCCAATCTGAATGCCTTTTATTTTTTGTGTTGTCTGATTGCCGTGGCTAGGACCTCCAGTACTATGTTGAATAGAAGTGGGGAGAGTTTGCATCCTTGCCTTGTTCCCGATCTTAAAGGAAAAGCTTTCAGCTTCTCACTGTTAAGTATAATGTTAGCTGTGGGTTTGTCATATATGGCCTCTATTATGTTGAGGTACTTGTCCTCTATACCCATTTTGTTGAGAGTTTTTATCATGAATGGCTGTTGAATTTTGTAAAATGCTTTTTCAGCATCTATAGAGATGATCATGTGGTTTTTGTTCTTCTTTTTGTTGATGTGGTGGATGATGTTGATGGATTTTCAAATGTTGTACCATCCTTGCATCCCTGGAATAAATCCTACTTGATCATGATGGATGATCTTTTTGATGTATTTTTGAATTCAGTTTGCTAATATTTTCTGAGTATTTTTGCATCTATGTTCATCAGGGATATTGGTCTGTAATTTTCTTTTTTTGTGTTGTTCTTGCCAGGTTTTGGTATTAGAGTGATGCTGGCCTCATAGAATGAGTTTGGAAGTATTCCCTCTTCTACTGTTTGGAAAACATTGAGGGGGATGGGTATTAGGTCTTCACTAAATGTTTGGTAAAATTCAGCCTTGAAACCATCTGGTTCAGGCATTATGTTCTTAAGTAGGTTTTTGATTACCAGTTCAATGTTGTTGCTGCTAATTGCTCTGTTCAGATTATCTGTTTCTTTCTGGCTCAGGCTTGGAAGGTTGAATTTTTCTAAAAAGTTGTCCATTTCTTCTAGGTTATCCAGTTTGTTAGCATGTAATATTTCTTAGTATTCTCTAATAATTCTTTGTATTTCTGTGGTGTCTGTAGTGATTTTTCCTTTCTCATTTCTGATTCTGTTTATGTGAGTAGACTCTCCTTTTTTCTTGATAAGTCTGGCTAGGGGTTTATCTATTTTGCTTATTTCCTTGATGAAACAGCTCCTGCTTTCATTGATTATTCCTATTGTTTTATTCTTCTCGATTTTGTTTATTTCTGCTCTAATCTTTATTATGTCCCTCCTTCTACTGACTTTGAGCTTCATTTGTTCTTCTTTATCTAGTTTTGTTAATTGTGAATTTAGACTGCTCATATGGGATTGGTCTTCTTTCCTGAGGTAGGCCTGTATTGCAATATACTTTCGTCTTAACACGGCCTTCGCTGCATCCCACAGATTTTGCAGTGTTGAACTATTGTTGTCATTTGTCTCCATATATTGCTTGATCTCTGTTTTTATTTGGTAATTGATCCATTGGTTATTTAGGAGCATGTTGTGATGCCTCCGTGTGTTTGAGGAATTTTCATTTTCTTTGCATAATTTATTTCTAGTTTCATACCTTTGTGGTCTGAGAAGCTGGTTGGTACAAGTTCAATCTTTTTAAATGTACCGAGGCTCTTTTTGTGGCCTAGTGTATGATCTATTCTTGAGAATATTCCATGTGCACTTGAGAAGAATGTGTATTCTGCTGATTTTGGGTTAGAGTTCTGTAGATGTCTGTTAGGTCCATCTGTTCTAGTGTGTTGTTCAGTGCCTCTGTCTCCTTACCTGTTTTCTGTCTGGTTGATCTTTCCTTCAGAGTGAGTGGAGTGTTGAAGTCTCCTAGAATGAATGCATTGCATTCTGTTAGTATTTGTTTCATATATGTAGGTGCTCCTCTGTTAGGCACATAGATATTTATAATGGTTATATCTTCTTGTTGGATTGACCCTTTAGTATTATGTAATGTCCTTCTTTGTCTCTTGTGACTTTCTTTGTTTAGAAGTCTATTCTGTCTGATACAAGTGCTGCAACTCCTGTTTTTTTCTCCCTATTAGTTGCCTGAAATATCTTTTTCTGTCCCTTCACTTTTAGTCTGTGTATGTCTTTGGGTTTAAAGTGAGTCCCTTGTAGGCAGCATATAGATGGGTCTTGTTTTTTTATCCATTCAGTGACTCTATTTCTTTTGATTGGTGCATTCAGTCCATTTACTTTAGCGTGATTATAGATAGGTATATACTTATTGCCATTGCAGGCTTTAGATTCATGGTTACCAAAGGTTCAAGGTTAACTTCCTTACTATCTAAGACTCTAACTTAACTTACTTAATATGCTATTACAAACATAATCTAAACGTTCTTTTTTTTTCTTCCTTCTCTACTCTTTATATATTAGGTATCGTACTCTGTACTCTTTGTCTGTCCCTTGATTTTAATTTTTGCATTTGGTTAGTAATTAGCTGTTCTACTTTCTTTACTGTGGTTTTATTACCTCTGGTGACAGCTATTAAACCTTAGGAACACTTTCATCTACAGCAGTCCCTCCAAAATATACTGTAGAGATGGTTTGTGGGAGGTAAATTCTCTCAGCTTTCACTTATCTGGAAATCCTTTAATCCCTCCTTCAAATTTAAATGATAATCTTGCCAGATAAAGTATTTTTGGTTCAAGGCACTTCTGCTTCATTGCATTAAATACAACATGCCACTCCCTTTTGGCCTGTAAGGTTTCTGGTGAGAAGTCTGATGATAGCATGATGGGCTTTCCTTTGTTTGTGATCTTATTTCTCTCTCTGGCTTTTAATAGTCTGTCCTTATCCTTGATCTTTGCCATTTTAATTACTATATGTCTTGGTGTTTTCTTCCTTGGATCCCTTGTGTTGGGAGATCTGTGCATCTCCATGGCCTGAGAGACTATCTCCTTCCCCAGATTGGGGAAGTTTTCAGCAATTACCTCCTCAGACACTCTATCCCTTTTTCTCTGTTCTCCTCTTCTGGTACCCCTATAATGTTCAATTTGGATTGGGCACAGAGTTCTCTCAATATTATTTCATTCTTAGAGATCCTTTTTTCTTTCTGTGCCTCAGCTTCTTTGTATTCCTCTTCTCTAGTTTCTCTTTCATTTATCGTCTCCTCCACCGTATCCAATCTGCTTTTAATACCCTCCATTGTGCTCTTCAACAATTGGATCTCCAACTGGAATTCATTCCTGAGTTCTTGAATATCTTTCCGTACATCCATGATCATGTTAATGATCTTTATTTTGAACTCCCTTTCAGGAAGAGTCATGAGGTTGATGTCATTTACATCTTTTTCTGTAGTTGTATTAATAATTTTACTCTGAACCAGATTCCTTTGGCATTTCATATTTGTATATGACGCCCTCTAATGCCCAGATGCTCTACTCCCTGGAGCTGCTCAGCCCCTGAAGCAATTTCGGGGGTCACAGGGGAGTGGTATTGGTGCCTGAATGGAGAAAGAGCTGTTTTCTGCTATGCAGCTGCTATGCCTGACTCCACTGCGTGAACCAGTGGGCTGATCACACAGGTGTAAGCCTCTATGCTTTGTGTTTTTAGTTGCTGTAGACAGATCTTCCCTCTGGCTGGCCTAATGCCAGGGTAGGGTTTGCAGGTTTGTGAGCCAGGTGGGGCTGGCCAGGAGAAAGGCACAGTAGGCTGCATATTACAGAGGGGTTCCTTGGAGCTCTGTAGCCAGCTAGGGAGCTGGAGCACCTGAAGATTGTCTAAGGAGGAAGGTATCCTTTTCTTTCTTAAATATGAGAGTCTATATGGCAAAGCTCCCAACCTGCTGGGCAGAGTGCACACAGACAATTTTGTGTACCTGTCCTCTCTCCTGAGCAGTAAGCTCTGTGCAATCCTTGCCCCTTTAGCAGCCCTCTTGCTAAAGGCTTCCTTGTTAGGAAGTCTCTTAGACTGCCCACCTTTCCTTTGTCCCAGAGCAGCCAGATATGGATCCCTGCTTTCCACAAGCAGCTGGAATCTCATTCTCTCCAGGAATTCTGCCTGTTTCAGCTTTCCAACCCCATAATCACGAGAGTATCATGCAAGCACCATGAATTGTAGGTTTGTGTTCCCAGAGCATATCTCCAGATTTAGGTATTCAGCAGTCCCAGGTCTCCACTCCCTCCCTGCTCCGGTTCTCTTCCTCCTGCTGGTGAGCTGGGCTGGGGGAAGGGCTTGGGTCCCAACGGGCCACAGCTTTAGTAGGTTACCATGTTCCGTGAGGTCTGCTCTTTTCCCCAGGTGTATGCAATCTGGTGCAGTCCTCTTTCCTGTTGTTCTTTCCGGATTAGATGTATTAATTATATTTTCGTATTATATGTGGCTTTAGGAAGAAGCCTGTGTCTCACCTCTCATGCAGCAAACTTTTTTATTCTTTAGTTCTTATTTTTTAATTTATTTTGTTATCATTATTCTATAATTACGTGTGCAATATTATGGTTATTAAACTACCCCCTTCATCAGGTCCCCCGAACAAACCCCATTACAATCACTGTCCATAAGCACAGTAAGATGCTATAGAATCACTACTTGTCTTCTCTGAGTTGTACAGCCCACCCCATGCCCCCCAACATTATATCTGCTAATCGTAATGCCCCATTTCCCTCTTATCCCTCCCTTCCCGCCCATCTACCCAGTTCTTTTCCCTTTGGTAACCATTAGTCCGTTCCTGGGTTCTGTGAGTCTGCTACTGTTGTGTTCCTTCAGTTTTTTTCTTTGTTCTTATAATCCACATATGAGTGAAATCATTTGATACTTGTCTTTTTCGGCTTGGCTTATTTCACTGAGCATAATACCCTCTAGCTCCATCCATGTTGTTGCAAATGGTAGGATTTGTTTTCTTCTTATGGCTGAATAATATTCCATTGTGTATATGTACCACCTCTTCTTTATCCATTCATCTACTGATGGACACTTAGGTTGCTTCCATTTCTTGGCTATTGTAAATAGTGCTGTGATAAACATAGAGGTGCATCTGTCTTTTTCAAATTGGGCTGCTGCATTTTTAGGGTAAATTCCTAGGAGTGGAATTCCTGGGTCAAATGGTATTTCTATTTTGAGTTTTTTGAGGAACCTCCATACTGCTTTCCACAATGGTTGAACTAATTTGCATTCCCACCAGCAGTGTAGGAGGGTTCCCTTTTCTCCACATCCTTGCCAACATTTGTTGTTGTTTGTGTTAGAATGTTGGCCATTCGAACTGGTGTGAGGTGATATCTCATTGTGGTTTTAATCTGCATTTCTCTGATGATTAGCGATGTGGAGCATCTTTTCATGTGCCTGTTGGCCATCTGAATTTCTTCTTTAGAGAGCTGTCTATTCATGTCCTCTGCCCATTTCTTAATTGCATTATTTGCTTATTGGCTTTTAAGGTGTGTGAATTCTTTATATATTTTGGATGTCAACCCCTTATCAGATACGTCATTTATGAATATATTCTCCCATACTACAGGATGTCTTTTTGTTCTACTGATGGTGTCCTTTGCTGTACAGAAGCTTTTCAGCTTGATATGGTCCCACTTGTTCATTTTTGCTTTTGTTACCCTTGCTCTGGGAGATATGTTCATAAAGAAGTCGCTCACGTTTATGTCCAAGAGATTTTTGCCTATGCTTTTTCCTAAGAGTTTTATGGTTTCATGACTTACATTCAGGTCTTTGATCCACCTTGAGTTTACTTTTGTGTATGGCGTTAGACAGTAGTCCAGTTTCATTCTCTTACATGTAGCTGTCCAGTTTTTCCAACACCAGCTGCTGAAGATGCTTCATCTCCCCATTGTATATCCAAGGCTCTTTTATCAAATATTAATTGACTGTATATGTTTGGGTTAATGTTTGGATTTTCTATTCTGTTCCACTGGTCTGTGGGTCTGTTTTTGTGCCAATACCAAATTGTCTTGATTACTGTGGCTTTGTAGTAGAGCTTGAAGTCAGGGAGCATAATTCCCCCTGTTTTATTCCTCCTTCTCAGGATTGCTTTGGCTATTCTGGGTCTTTTGTGGTTCCATGTGAATTTTAGAATTATTTGTTCGAGTTCATTGAAGAAAGCTGTTGGTAGTTTGATAGGGATTGCATTGAATCTGTAGATTGCTTTACGTAGTATAACCATTTTGACAATATTTATTCTTCCTAGCCAAGAGCATGGAATGCATTTCCATTTGTTAGTGTCCTCTTTAATTTCTCGTAGGAGTGTCTTGTAATTTTCAGAGTATAGGTCTTTCACTTCCTTCGTTAGGTTTATTCCTAGGTATTTTATTCTTTTTGATGCAATTGTGAATGGAATTGTTTTTCTGATTTCTCTTTCTGTTTGTTCATCGTTAGTGTATAGGAAAGCAACAGATTTCTGTGTGTTAATTTTGTATCCTGCAACTTTGCTGAATTCAGATATTAGTTCTAGTAGTTTTGGAGTGGAGTCTTTAGGGTTTTTTATGTACAATATCATGTCATCTGCAAATAGTGACAATTTCACTTCTTCTTTACCAATCTGGATGCCTTGTATGTCTTTGTTTTGTCTGATTGCCGTGGCTAGGACCTCCAAGACTATGTTGAATAACAGTGGAGAGAGTGGGCATCCCTGTCTTGTTCCAATCTTAGATGAAAAGCTTTCAGCTTCTCGCTGTTAACTATGATGTTAGCTGTGGGTTTCTCATATATGGCCTTGATGCTGTTGAGGTACTTGCCCTCTATACCCATTTTGTTGAGAGTTTTAATCATGAATGGATGCTGAATTTTGTCAAATGCTTTTTCAGCATCTATGGAGATGATCATGTGGTTTTTGTCCTTCTTTTTGTTGATGTGGTGGATGATGCTGATGGATTTTTCAAATGTTGTACATCCTTGCATCCCTGGGATGAATCCCACTTGATCATGGTGTATGATCCTCTTGATGTATTTTTTAATTCCGTTTGCTAATATTTTGTTGAGTATTTTTGCATCTACCTTCATCATGTATTTTGGTCTGTAATTTTTTTTTTTGGTGATGTCTTTGCCTGGTTTTGGTATTAGAGTGATGCTGGCCTCATAGAATGAGTTTGGAAGTACTCCCTCCTCTTCTATTTTTTGGAAAACTTTAAGGAAAATGGGTGTTATTTCTTCTCTGTATGTCTGGTAGAATTCAGAGGTGAATCCATCAGGTCCGGGGGTTTTGTTCTTGGGTAGTTTTTTGATTACTGATTCAATTTCATTGCTGTTGATTGGTCTGTTTAGTTTTTCTGTTTCTTGCTTGGTCAGTCTTGGAAGGTTGTATTTTTCTAAGAAGTTGTCCATTTCTTCCTGGTTTTCTAGCGTGTTAGCATATATATTCTCATAATATTCTCTTATAATTCTTTGTATTTCTGTGGGGTCTGTCATTATTTTTCCTTTCTCATTTCTGATTCTGTTTATGTGTGTAGATTCTCTTTTTCTCTTAATGTGTCTGGCTAGGCGTTTGTCTATTTTGTTTATTTTTTCAAAGAACCAGCTCTTGGTTTCATTGATTTTTTCTATTGTTTTATTCTTCTCAATTTTAATTATTTCTTCTCTAATCTTTATTATGTCCCTCCTTCTGGTGACTTTGGGCCTCATTTGTTCGTCTTTCTCCAACTTCAGTAATTGTGTCTTTAGATTATTCATTTGGGAATGTTCTTCCTTCTTTAAATAGGCCTGGATTGCAATATACTTTCCTCTTAGAACTGCCTTTACTGCGTCCCACAGAGGTTATGGCTTTGTGTTGTCATTGTCATTAGTCTCCATATATTCTTTGATTTCTGTTTTTATTTGGTCGTTAACCCATTGATTAATTAGGAGAATGTTGTTAAGTCTCCATGTATTTGTGAGGCTTTTTGGTTTCTTTCTAAAATTTATTTCTAGTTTTATACCTTTGTGATCTGAGAAGTTGGTTGGTAGAATTTCAATATTTTGGACTTTACTGAAGTTCTTTCTGTGGCCTATTATGTGGTCTATTCTGGAAAATGTTCCATGTGCACTTGAGAAGAATGTGTATCCTGTTGCTTTAGGGTGCAGAGTTCTGTAGATGTCTGTTAGGTCCATCTGTTCTAGTGTGTTGTGCAGTCCCTCTGTGTCTTTACTTATTCTCTATCTGGTTGATCTGTCCTTTGGAGTGAGTGGTGTGTTGAAGTCTCCTAAAATGAATGCATTGCTGTCTTTTCCTCCTTTAATTCTGTTAGTATTTGTTTCACATATGCTGGCGCTACTGTGTTGGGTGTTTACATATTTATAATGGTTATATCTTCTTGTTGGACGGACCCCTTTATCATTATGTAATGTCCTTCTTTATCTCTTGCTACTTTCTTCATTTTGAAGTCTATTTTGTCTGATACATGTATTGCAGCACCTGCTTTTTTCTCTTTTTGTTTGCATGAAATATATTTTTCCATCCCTTCACTTTTAGTCTGTGTATATCTTTGGGTTTGAGGTGAGTCTTTTTTAAGCAGCATACAGATGGGTCTGGCTTTTTTATCCATTCTGTTACTCTGCGTCTTTTGATTGGTGCCTTCAGTCCATTTACATTTAGGGTGATTATTGATAGATATGTACTTATTGCCATTGCTGGCTTTAGATTTCGTGGTTACCAAAGGTCAAGGGTTGCTTCTTTACTATCTAACAATCTAACTCAACTTTCTTGTTAAGTTACTGTAAACACCGTCCGATGTTTCTTTATTTCTCTCCCTTCTTATTTTTCCTCCTCCATTCTTTATATACTAGGTATTTATTCTTTGCCTTTAGTTAGTTTTTGGATGGTCTGCTTTCTATGCTATTATTTTATTTTCTCTGGTGACATCTTTTTAGCCTTAGCAATGCTTCCCTCTAGAGCAGTCCATTTAAGATATCCTGTAGTGGTGGTTTATGAGAGGCAAACTCTCTCAACTTCCATTTGTCTGGAAATTGTTTAATCCCTCCGTCATATTTAAATGATAATCATGCTGGATACAATATTCTTGGTTCGAGGCCCTTCTATTTCATTACGTTAAATATATCATGCCATTCTCTTCTGGCCTTTAAGGTTTCTGTTGAGAAGTCTGATGATAGTCTGATGGGTTTTCCTTTTCAGGTGATCTTTTTTCTCTCTCTAGCTGCCTTTAATTCTCTGTCTTTATCTTTGATCTTTGCCATTTTAATTATTTTGTGTCTTGGTGTTGTCTTCCTTGCATCCGTTGTGTTGGGAGATCTGTGGACTTCCGTGGACTACGAGAGTATTTCCTTCCCTAGCGTGGGAAAGTTTTCAGCAATTATTTCTTCAAAGACCCTTTCTATCCCTTTTTCTCTCTCTTCTTCCTCTGGTACTCCTATAATGCGAATATTGTTCCGTTTGGACTGGTCACACAGTTCTCTTAATATTCTTTCATTCCTAGAGATCCTTTTATCTCTCTCTGCCTCAGCTTCTCTGTATTCCTGTTTTCTGATTTCTATTCCATTAACAGTCTCTTGCATCTCATCCAGTCTGCTGTTAAACCCGTCGATCGCTTGTCTGATTTCTGCATTGTCTTTCCTCACTTCCCTCACTTCCTCCCTCAGCTCTTGCACATTTCTCTGTAGATCCATCAGCATGGTTATAACTTTTATTCTGAATTAGTTTTCAGGAAGACTGTGCATTTCCATCCCTTCAGGCTCCCTCTCTGGGGTTGTCTGGTTGTTCTTAGTCTGGACCATATTTTTCTGTCTTTTCATGGCTATAGAAGTGGTCACTGGTAGTTGTCATGTATGTCAGCTGGGTTCTTTAAGACTTTAAAAAGAAAAAAAAGAGAAAGAAAGAAAAAAAAGAAAAAAGAAGGTAAAGAAATAAGAAAGAGACGGAAAAACACACACACACACACACACACACACACAAAAAGAAACGCCCACCGGGAGTAGATTCTGTAGGGATCCTGTAGGTGGTGCTGTTTCTCCAGTATTATGCAGCCATGGACATGCCACTACGCAGGGCCCTTTATAGCTCTGGCCGGGGTGGGAACGAATGGGAGGCTGTTGATCTCTGTGGTAAGTCTACGTGCGCCCACCATTTCCCACTCGCCCGCTAAGGTGTCTGAAACTCCCCAGGACTCCCAGCCTGCTGGGCTGAGTGTGCTGGGGGGATCCGGCTCCTCCACTGGGCTCCTGTCTCTTTACGACCGCTGAAAAAAGCACGCGGTTTTCTTTTTTTTTTTTTCCTTCCTGGGAGCTGGCTGCAAGCACCCTGGTGCGTTCCCTGCTCAGATCCTGCACCCTCTGTCTCTCCAGTCTCCGCTAAACCATGCCGTGTGTGTCAGCCCCTCCTGCGCAGATCACCGGGGCTGGTTATTTCACCGGGGTGTACTTCCACTCCCTCCCGGCTCTGAATCCTCTCCTCCCGCTGGTGCGCTGGGGTGGGGGAGTGCTTGGGTCCCACCGGGTCGCGGCTCCGTATCTTACCCGCCTCACGGGGTGCCATGTCCTGTCAGGTGTAGCTGCAAGCTGTGTGCTTTCCTGTGTATTCTGGTCTCTCTTTTAGGAATAGTTGTTTTTGCTGTATTTTCATAGATACATATAGTTTTGGAGGCCATTTCTGCTGGCCTGCTCCTGCCGCCATCTTCCCGGAAGTCTCTTTAGTTCTTTTAACTAATATTTATCAAAGGCACTGGGCTAAGTCTAAGGAGAACCCCAATAAACAGGGCCTCTCTTTACCACATGGACTTGGGATAATTTGAGGAAAAAAATTCAAGAGCACTTAGGAGGCCAAAATACCACTTTTGAAATGGGGATGGCCACACTGGAGAACAAAGCCTGGAGCAGGGAAAACTGGCCTTGAAGGCACCCAGACAGGATAGACCTGGCCACAGCCCCCAGCTTCTCAGACGGTTGCCTGCCCAGGAAAGGCTGAGCATGTGGCCACTCAGGAGAGGTCTGGCTCACTGCCAAGTCAGAAAAGGGAGGAGTAAAGGTAGGCTAGCCTGGTTTCTCTGTCCCATTTGTTCAGTCAGGGCTCCCAAGGACAGATAGAGTGACATGTGAAGCACAGTCAAACTGCGCTTTGGAAACTGTTTTCCTGTGGCCTTTGGGTGTTGAGGGGGCTTCCGCCTCACACAGTGTTAGTAAGGTATGGGGGCAGGAGGGTAGTGGCATTCTGTGGATGGGAAGGGTAAGGAGATGATGAGGTTTGGCAGGCAGCAAGGCAATCAGGAAAAACCTCATGCACCAGGCACAGCCAGTGAACCGAAGGTGGGTGACTGCTGCGAGGAAAGGAGGGGGCACTGACCAAGACTGCCAAAGACGGTGACAGGTGTAGCTGGCACTGGCGAGAGGACCCAGGTCGTAGCACCAGTCTTCATGCTTAGAGGAAGAAAGAAGCCTGGTTCTGTCAGGCCATTAGGATGGTGAGGTTGCTGGCAAAGAAGTGGGATCTGGCCAGACAGGCTTGAAGTGAAAATAGTAGGAAACAGATCATCTGGGGCAGCCTCCAGGAGTCCAGGAACCAGGGATCACAACCAATTAAGAGAAAAAGGCAAAGTTTGAGTGAGGGAGTGAAGAACTGAATGGTTGAAAGAATACAGCCACGTAGTAGCATTCTCATGTGTTTTTTTCAGTGGACGATTCTTGGGTGATAAGAATATCCAAGGGGTGGCCCCGAGACTGGGCAGCTTAAGAGGAATAGAGGTAAATGTCTTACAGATGAGGAGGTCAAGAAAGCTGGAGGGGGCATCTGTAACAACACAGAAGCCCTCAGGATGAGCTCCACGTCAACAAGGAGAAGAGACGTTTTACATCGCTGGCATGTGGCTTTGGGACACTTAGAGCTGCTCTCTGTGAAGGAGCTAGTAAGGAAACAAAGGCATGGCGGCCACCAAAATAGCAACAACTATCACCAGAGATAGAATAACTTTTTGCCCAAACCCACCTGGTGACAGCAAGGATGGAGTCATATAAAGGGAAAGATATTTACAGTGTGGAATACAGGCCTTGTGACAAGTATAGAGAGAGCAACAATGAAGTCTTTTTTTTTTCCATTTTTTCCTACTAAAAAAGAGTTGCTGGCCATAAATCTGTGTAGTAAACCTTCACAAAATGTGTGCTGTCTCCAATAACCGATCTACTCCCTCATCCCCCAAAAGCACACAAACCAGAGAAGTGTCTGCTCCTACACTGTAGATCCAGGGTATCCTCGAAGCTTATCTGCAATACAGGGGCTGCATGTTGTGAGAGAAATGCAGTCAATCACATACACAGAACCAGATGGCATCTATCACATCAGCTGATTGTTGTGATTATTACTAGTTTCTGTAATTGTCCTTCTGGGATCTGCTTACATGCATCATGCTAAGTACTTGTAATTAGCCAATGAAAGATTCAGAACAAGCTAGTTTAAAAAAAGAAAAAACTGAAGCCAATAGGATGGAATGTATACAGCAATTCCATCTCAAATGCTAAGTACTTTCAGTCAAAGAGGCTTTATCTAGAGATGCCTTTTATTAAAATCAGATGGGATATGTTCACTTTTGTTGTGGCATTCAGTCACTTTGGACAACTCTACAAATATGGCATTAAAAAAAAAAAAGGAAGCCTACCAGTTAAGTAATTCTGATGAATCACGAGGCATGATCTTAGCAGTAGGTTCGTTGCCAGGAAGAGTCCTTGAGAATGCCAACCTTCATCGTGGTGATCTAGAAGGAAAGAGCTTTGAAAACAGGCCTCCTTCCTCCTGTAGATTTCCCTGTCAAGATCCATAAAGGAATTCAAATGAATCAAAAGGCCCATGTGCACTGGCTGGTTAACTAGGACAGGCTCAACCTTGAGTTCAGAGAGCTTTCTAATGCATTCCACCTGCTTCTCCAAAGAACAAAGTTTATGGGACAGAGTGACTGCGAAGGAGTCTTGCTTCTAAAGGGAAAGATAATCACATGGTAGTCAAAATGGCATATCATGGAAGTTTTGCTCAACACTGGAAGCATTGTTACTCTTAATAAATTGTTTCATGAACAAGATACTGAATTTCTTCCTTTTTCTTTTTGGTCATGCCTTGAAGCACTTTATTATCTGGTCCCATCTGATCCCTATCTACACCTAGCATGATGGGTCCTCTTCACTTCAGCAGGATGAACATTTCATTCCTGTGTCCTTCCCCTCCTCCCACACACACACCTTTCTCGTTGCCACACATGGACTGCAATCACCCTGCCTCTGCCTAAGCTGCTGCCCTGCCTGGAACTGTTTGACCTTCTCACCATCTCTCCAAATCCTTCAAGGTCCAGTTCATGTTCCATTCTCCATGAAATCATCCCAAGGTGCCAGCCAACACCAATATTTTCCTTTCCTGATCATCCCTCCCACTTACTGTCAAACTAGGGATAGAATTGCACTGTGCTTGGACTTGAAGATTCTGAGGCTACCTCTGAGCTCAAGGGCACCATAGCCTTTTAGCAATGGCTGTGAGAATGGTGTGGGACAGGACAGAGCAGTGTGTTTAGTATTTGCCAACCCTGGACTAGAGCATCCGTCTTGACAGTGGTTTGTCTTGGAGCTTAATTTTACATTTCCTCATATTATCAAATTGTATTTAGTCCCAGTTCTTGTGGCTGTTCTGATAAGATGTATAGATTTTAAAGGGATAGACTTTTGAAGTTATAGAGACAATAACTACACAAGATGTCAGAAATAGTCATAACTGATCCTTCTGTAGGGCCTCTCAAGTTGGCCCTCCCTTCTTGGGGCTGGTTCCAAAGCCTCAAAAAGATAATTTCATGTACCTGGGAGGGATGGATTTCCTGGTGTGTTTGCTCATGAATACATGTAGAAATCTATACATATGTATATATGTCCTGTACATATATGCCCACTGTATAAACCAGGTCACTGATTCACGGGCCGCTGTGGCTGGGCAATCCATGAGCAAGTTTTCAGCCTCTCTGTGCCTTGGTCTTCCCAGCTAAAGACACAAACAGAAATAGGACCTGACTTACAGGGTTGTTTTAGAAAGTGCTTAGAACAGTGAATAGCACCCACTAAGCACTTATTCATGGTTAATTATTATTTATATTTTTTCACCAGTACATTAAAAATATTTCCATAATAATGCAATAACTCTAATAGAATAATAAAGGCCATATTGAATTTTTAAGCCTCTAAGGATTATGCTATATTCAGGAATACGAAGATGTATCTCACTTGAGATGGCCAATTGTGTGACACACATCTTGTTTTTTCTCTTTTATACACCATACCTGGGAGCCAGCTCCACTCCTGGTACTCCTGGTTCATTTCTTATTCTTAATTTTTATTTCCCAGACCATATAGGCAGATGACTGAGGGTCTGTGAATAGAGCAGGTGAGGCACCACAGCCTCTAGGCCTTTGTATGAAGCTTTTTGCACTGTCACCTTCTGCAAATTCTTTTCCCCTACAGCCCACCCCTCTTTCCCCCAAAAATCCTGTCTGGGATAGCGCCCTCCCAAGTTGGACTTGGTGCGCTTGGGAAACGGTGAGGCATGACTGACACACAGGGAAGGCAGGCGGCTGTGAAGACAGCTGGAGGTGAGGCCTTCTAGGTGATTCATCAGGTAGGCAGACTCGCCCTGCCCTCCTCTAGTCCCAGGGGACACCCTGTCTATGAAGGAGAAGCCTCTGGTTTGCTGATGTTTCTTAATAATGTATCAAATTGGTGGCCTGGTACTTTTTCCTAAAAGATTTATCAGTGAGAGCTTTTGTGGTCTTTTTGCTGTTGCTATTAATAATAAAGGAGTAGTCACACCTACCTTAGTTTCTATTGGATAAAAACGTGAATGGGTTTTTTTTTTTTAAGTCTCCAACTCTTTTCAAAGTGCCCCCAGTTCCCAGGTGGGGAAGGTAGTTTAGATTTAGAACAGTGTGGGATATGGCGGGGAGAGGGGCCAGCTCTCCTGCAAGCAAAGAATCCAGAGCCTGCCCTGTGCCCCGTACCTTGACTAGAATTTCTTCTCCTTCCCTTCCTGGTTGTTTTACAAGGTACTGAATGGCTGCACCCAATGTCAAGGCCAAGAGATTGAAATCAAGACATTCCTTCTGTCCGCCTTTTCCTGCTCCCTCCCCATGCCAAACATCAACCACAGGACAGAGGACAGACAGGCGGAAAACCTCTAAAGAAGTGCAGTGTCAGAGGTGTGGAACCAAAGTATTTTAGTATCAGTAGAAGAGGGATACAAAATAGGGGAAGAAATAGGAATTTCAACTTTTTTTTCCTTAAAGGGAAAAAATAGCTCTCTGGGCAAGCAGGCCATCTTGGGAGGGAGAAGCCACAATTTCCCCAGGTAGCACATTCAAGAGAGGGAATGAATTGTCCAGAGATGCTGGGTAGGGGCCACAGAAATACACACTGTTTAAATACAGTGATGGCAGTTGTTTACAATCTTCTCAAGGATGTCAAAGGGTTTAACAGTCAGTGCTAATAGCTCCCAGCTGCTACGGTGTGGCCGGCTGAGTGGTAGCGTTCCTATCTTCCTGGTGGAAAAGCTGAAGCAACACAGTGATTTGCCCAGGGTCAAAACCAAGCTTGGGACAGAAATAAATTCTGACTCCTCCCTCCTGCCTCCAACCAGCAGCCGGGGCCACCTTATTACTGTACTATCATTCGAATCTGAATCATTTAATTGCTCCTAATTTCAGGCCCTCAGTGACCTGTAACCGTCATGTGACTAACTGCCAGGCAAGCAAGGTAGAAATGACTGAAATTTTACAAACCCCTGGGAATTTAAAAGCTGGGAGGAGGTGAGGGTAGGGAAAAAGTGTTTGAAAATTTGGCTTGGAAACTGCTGAGAAGTACCATGTTTAGGTACTTTAAAATATGAATTTTAAGTGTCACCACCAATATATTATATTGGAACAGAGAGGCACTTGGGATTCAAATGGTTGCCATTCAAAAAGGCATGTGGGGGTAAATCTCAGATATTTTCCAGTCAGTCTTCACACTCTTCCTTTTTATGCCCCTTAAATCACTGTCTCATTTCGGTCTTTAAACTTCCTTTTTAAGCTCTTTCTCTTACAGAGCTCTTGGGAGGTGGTGGTACTAGGGGGCCCGGGAAGCAACTGGGCGTATACATTCAGATTGGCCATGGCGCTGGACACGTGCTGGGCTCAGGAAAGAAAGTAAATTCCACAGGGCAAATTGCTCTAACTGATTCATTTGTCCACACAGAGACGCCACCTACCTGCCCTCAGGTATTCAGGTAAATGACAGGTGGGCGGGACCTGCTGACTGAATAGCTGAGGTCCCAGCAATGTTTTATCTGTTGAGGCTCCAGTGCTGTCACACATTTCCTGCTCTCAACCAATCGATGCCCTTCTTCCTCTAGGCACCTGTACAGCAAGGTTAAGGCTGGTCACGGTACCAGCAGCCCTGGGAGCTGCTGGATTTTCCACAAGGCATGAGAGCGGCTGGGTCAATGCTGCTTTGAGAGCCCCAGACAGGCACTTGAAAAGGTGAGTCGAAACCCTCCGTTTTCCTCCTTTGGCCTTTAGACACCTGGCTCCTGAGGGAGCTGAATGAGGGGAAAAACATAAGCTGTAGCTCCCCAGGTGTGTGCCCCAGTGGGAGAAACCCTTTCGGGAGAGAGAGCTGAGAAGTGTGCCTTTGACATTTTGGTCGCACAGGGAAGTTCTCTTTCTCCTGGGCCAGATATTTAATCCGTTTTTTTTTCCTCTTCATCATTAATCCAGCCTCTGCTCCTCTGGAAAGTTGATCTGATTTTTTTGAAACCGTGGAGCAGAGTGGAATGGAGACTTTTTTGAAACTTAACTCGAAGGTGCAGACCTGTTCTGCCCGTTCCATGCGGGTTGGGAGGCTAGCACCCACTGAATCCAGAGCTGCCTTACTTTTGCCTTATGCCTTTCTTTCTGTGTTCATCTCATAAGAGGCAATTTCCAACTAAACTTGGGAGACAGGTTAATTTTTTTCCCCCCCAAGTCTGTTCCTCAGGTAAATTCTGCTGCCCTGCTCTGAAGCCCTCTGCTCCAGTTTTCCTCCCTCTTTCTTCTTTAAAAATGTCTACTGTTTCTTTGTTCCTGTTGAACACTCTTTTCAAAACCACTCTGCAGTCTGGATTAGAATTGTTTACATTCGGACCTGGACTGGCTGCCTGCTGACTTTCAGTTAAAGTAATTTCCTCAGGGCTCACAAGAATGTAACTTCCGGTCTGATTTTCAATTATTATGAACTCTTTCATTTTCTCTCTTTTTCTTTTAACAGCAAATAATACCAAGGAGATTGTTCTGCCTGGACCTGACTTTTTTTTTTTTTAATAATTTTACCTCTAGGGTCTATTTTCATTTTCTTAATCCTGATCACACAGCCTGCACTACTTCTGTTCTTGACAGCCCAATAGCCACACTCTGCCCCCATGCAGTTGTTAAGAGTAAGGAAAATAAACCATCTCCAAACCCATTTCCCTACTGGGATGAGCTACAAAACCGGGGGAGAGAAATCAACATTTCAGGCAGGCACTTCATTCTGGATTCCTTCATTCAGCTGTTTTCTGAGATTTCAGTTAGTAAATACGGTTGGGAGGAAATTTTTGCAGGGAATTATGCTCATATTCATCCACCCAGAAATTCAAAGTGCCTATCAATTCTCTGAAAGTATAAATTGAAACAAGCTGAGAAAATTTTTGTCTCAGACAGTTGCTTCTCACACCGAGAATCTGCCCTGGTCTTATTACCAATTTCTCTCTTAATCCTTGGAGGCTTGCACTGTTCTGTAACTGACCTTTGTGTCTGTTCTTTTTCTGAGAGGTGTGCTTCGGTTGGTGGCTACTGCTTGTCCCTTACTAGTGTTCTCACTTGATTAAGAGTTGTGTCAGTGGAGGAGAGAAAAATCTCTTAGATATGAATTTTCTGTATAAAAATGTGTCTGTAAAGTCACAAACCTCCCCACAAGATTGCATTCCCTCTGGTGTGCCCTGGTTCATTAGTTCTTTGCACAATAGTTCATTTTTGGCTAAAGAAATCCGTTCTTCACTATATATGAGGGTCCCTGGCTATTAATGGAGCACAACCGTGGACGCTATACTAAGCCCCCAGCTAAAAGAAAGGAAAAAAAAATGAGAGAACCTGGAATTCAGAGTCAGGTTATCTGCTGGTCTCCTGGATAGTTTGCACACGTGTATTGTCCAAAGGGTGAAAAGATCCACATGGGTTCCCTTCTCCATCCCTTGGTTCAGGTGGCAATAATGCCTGACTGAAAAATGGAGTCTCTTTCATTTACATTCTTGAGTAAGTTATTTACCTGTTCTGACCCTCAGTTTCTGCATCAGTCAAATGGGACATAATAATTCCTATGATTTAAAGCAGTCTGAGAAGTAAATGAGGTAACATATGGACAGTGTCGAGCAGCTAGGCTCTGGTGCTAAGTGGGTGCCAAATAAAGGCCAGGTCCACCCTTCTTGAGGGGATTTTCTTACACTGATTGGAGGAGATAGTCTGACCCTGCTGAGATAAAAGATCTTATGCAGCTGCAATTGTTAGGAACCCTGATAACTCTTGTTATTATTAATTGTAAGTAATTAACTCCAATATTAAGAGTTTGGAGAAAGAAAATGGGCAGGAGGCAGGAGAATGCTTATATTATGTCATTAGACAAGCCAGGCAGATTGGCCTCCACCTGCTTCCCCGGCCATGGCCACCACTTCTACTCCCGCCTTTCCCACCTCAAAGCTCTCATCTACAAGAGACCCACAAAATGTGGGCCTCCACAGGCCTTGGGGGGAAATGTCCTGTTGTCATTTGCTGTAATCTGACTTGGCAGGCAACCTTTCTGCTTTCAGTTGTGCTATCTCCAGGGCAGACTGGCTGCTTGGTTTCCTCCAATCTTGCAAATAAACACCCCTTGCCACAGCCTGGGAGCTGCTGTGCAAGGCACTGGGAGGAGGAAGCAGCTGGCTTGGAGTCTGCCCTGTACTGTGGAAGGGGCTTGTGGATCCCGTGGATATGGCTGCACCCTTAGTGGAGTACCCTGTGCCCTTCAATGACCTTGAGTCATTGTCTGAGCAGGGGTGTCCCAAGGCTCCTGGGGCCTTCTCCAGGTCTCAGCCTATCCTGCTAAGATAGGGTGAGTTTTCATCATTCAAGAGAAAGGTAACCACCTAGTGGATTGAGGACAGGGGTTTATAACCTTAAATCTACTTCATAAACTTGAATCCTAGGGCAGAACGTCAATGTCCCTGCCCATCAGTTGCCTTAATTACCCTTTCCCAAGAAAGCCTGCTAATATAGCGTACTTCACAGCCCCTGTGGTCCTTTACCAAGCTAGATGGCTGCAGACACAGGGGGCAGGGCAGGTTGACTGCAGGGGAGCGGGCAGTGCCACACTAGGAAATATGTGTCGAATGTATTTAATTCTAGGTGGAACAGAGGTACTGCCTTAGAATAACAGGCTGGTTGCTGGCATCCGACTGTCTGGGTTCAAAACCCAGCTCCACATGGTACTAGCCATGTAACCTGGGATAGTTTATTTAACCCCGTTTACCTCAGCTATAAAATAGGCTTATTGTGAAGAACATATGAGTTGAAATGTATAAAAAGCTTGAAATAATACCTGGCACAATGTGAGCTATTACTAGTATTATTTTCTTGAAAGGAAGGCATGGTGGGTAGAATCAGATCTGAGTTCAAAGCCAGGTTCTGCCATGTAATTACTGGGCTGAATAAGTTACTTAGTAACTCTTTGTCTCAGCTTCATCATCTGGAAAATGGAATACTTCTCAAACCTGGTGCTGTTGGGAGGAATAATTGAAAAGTTTTCATGCAAAGTGCCTGGCATATGGTAATGGCTCAATAAATGTTAACTCCTGTTATATTATTATAGCAAACAATTACATTGGTACAGTTAGACTTCTTAGGTCATGCTACCATTTGGATATAATAATAATGGAAACAGTAGTAAGTTGAGGGCCAGAGACTCTCTGAGCAAAACAGATTTCCCAAAAGGTCCCCAAAGGCTTAGAAGGAAAACCTGTTAACACAGATTATCTTGTTTATCTCGGAATTCCACGGCAGAGTAGCTGCCAGTTGAAATGCCTGGACTTTTGCAGACCCATGGGCAGTCAGATTCTGGGCTGTAAATAAACAGTGGATTCCTCTGGAGTAGCGATTCCTAGCTTCCTGACTCAGTGTCTCCTTTTTAGATTCGAATTCCTCACTTGAAGTGGAGAAATAGGGTCTGCTGGGATCTTGACTACTTGAAAGAACATTCTGGAAGTTGCTGCCAAGCGAGGCCACATGAGGGAGGCTGTGAAACGTGCGCTCCTCATTGCCTCGGTGTGCATGGACTTCCTGGTAGTATAGAACTATTCCTGATATTTATGGGCTGGCATCACATAGACTCACTTTGATGTGGGTGGCAAATTTATTATCCTCTGACAGAGCCTCCAAAGTATCACGGGCTTTTCAAAACTATTTGGAAGGAAGACTACAGCACTTTACCTGGGTTAAAGGGATTTAATCATCTACTATCCCCAAAGAATAAGGGTCAACATGAAAACCATAAAAGTTGCCAGTCTAAAAACTGCCCAAACTGAAATCAGAGACAGAATGTGTTGGTTGTCTCCTGTAAACCTCTTACATTCGTCCTTTCCTCTTATTTTGTTCTAAGTGACACAAAGACGCCACAGTGACCAATTGCTTAGTTACAGACTCATTTCCAATCAATACAAGGAAGAACTTTCTAAGAATTAGAGTTGTCCAAAACTCCAGTAGGTTGCCTTTTGGAGCACTGAGATCCCTGTCACTGACAGTAATTGTTTTCTGGTGTATAGAGTGCTTATGTGTTGCTGAATGAATGAATGAATACCAAGGGGATTTGTATTTCTTTTGCAGCAAATACATTATCTGTAAAATGAAGATTATATCACTGATCTCATAGGATCAGTTTAAAGATTAAGCAAGAAAATAGATGCAAAGTACCTAGCAAAGTATCTGGCATCTAGTGAACTGCTAATTAAATAGCAATAATGATTATGCTTCACTTTATATTCTATTCTGAAAAGGAGGGGGCAGAAGGGATGACTGCTTCAGGCAGAAGATAGACAAGATGACTTCCAGATTTGAGATCTGCAGGTTTACAATAGTCTCTTTATTTCTCTTCTCATCATGCCTGCTCTTTATCCTCTGCCTAAAAGAACTTCTGCTCTCTGCTCTCAGGAGCCGTACTCCCTGACATGGTGAACTGACTAATATACTTCTAACAGTAGCAGGAGGGTCAGTCCCAATTAACCAGGGACTTTTTTTTTACATCCCCAATTTGTGACTTGGAATGTGTAGGCTTAAATTCCACCATTGTTTTCCAGTGACTCTCATTTGCTTCTTATGTTTGATGCATTTGTCATCAGTGCTTTTGTCAAAAGACTTCGCCACAAGTACAGTGGAAACTCTCCAAGAATCTTAATAGCTCTGGGCACTGCACACCCATGACATTGAGGTCGAAATACATCATTGCTGTCTGTGGAGATGATTTGCATAACTTGCTTGTAACTGCTTTTGTCAGTCACGTGACCCCCTTCGAGCAGGAGGCTGCCTGTGTGGACTCCTGCCTACTCACGGTGGTAGTACGTGACTCGCCTCGTGTTTTCGAACTCCTCATTAAGTCTTTTTGTTGTACTTCATCTTCTAGGATACACACAGACTCATCTATTCTCCCTGGGCTCCTTTGCTCCCATGGGGCCCTAGCAAATTTGGTTTAACAGTCATTGTGGAAGACATTTGTATTCTAACTTAATAATGGATTAAAAGAAAAGTATTATGCTTTTATACCAGGGCAGAACTGGTATCCCTAAGTAGGGAGCAGTCTCAGTGGATATCACCTCAAGATACGAGGGATTTCTATATCCCTAAGACATGTAGAGAAGTGTTGGAGTGGATCGCTGGGAATGTTTACCCGATTCAGGGGGAATATCCTTGGCCTGGTCCCCTGTGCTAGTTTCAGGAGCTGCTATAACAAATTAACATAGACTTGGTGACTCAATACAACACAAATTTATTCTCTCATAGTTCTAGAGGCCAGAAGTTTGAAATCAAGGTGTTGGCAGGGCGTTGCCTCCTCTGAAGCGTCCAGGAGAGAATCCTCCCTTGCCTCATCCCACTTCTGATGCCTCCAGGCATTCCTTGGCTTGTGGCTGCATGACTCTAATCTCTGCCTCTGTCTTTACTTTTGTGTCTGCATCTTCTCTTCCTTTTTCTCTTATAAAGACAATTGTGATTGGATGTAGGGTGAATTTGATAATACAGGACGATCTCATCTCAAGATCTTTAACTTAATTACATCTTCAAAGACCATTTTTCTAATAAGGTTACTTTCACAGGTTTGAGGGTTAGGAAGCAGACATCTCTTTTGGGGGTCATCATTCTACACCCCACAGCTGACATTCATACACAGACATCCCTCCTCTTACTTATGGAGAGATCCCCTGTTCACGTGAAGGCTGAAATACTGGATGAGATATAGGCAAGGAGAGTTAGACTTGGCTGCCTTCACCACTACCATTATTTATTTCTATGTTCAAGGCACAATAGTGTTTTATATCCTGCAGACCTGCTGAGTTATTTCAGTCAGTAGCATGATGTGTCTATAAAAGTAAATCAGGTCACTTTAGTTGACAAATAGTGTCCTGGTTAAGGAATCAATCACTCCACCGGACCCTTAGCCCATCAAGCCACAACTGGATAAGCATCCACTTCCAGGTGCCATGTTTCCAGAGGGACCTTCACAAACTAGAGGGCATCCTGGATGGACACTTTACCCTCACTGGACTCCCCAGGAAGACAACTGGGAGAATAAGAGACAAAAAGGAAAACAAAACAGAAACCACCAATGTTGTCTTTAATTTGGGGGGACTGTCATGTTTTGAGGGAGTGAATGTACACTGAAAGGCAGAACATGGGCCAAAGGTAAAATAAGGAGAGGGAAGCATTCAGCTATTGGAAAGCTGATGGTCTCTGCATCATTGGAGGCATTTCAAACAGACACTGGTTGATCACCCCTCAGGGATGTTATAAAAAGAATTCCTGAACGTGGTGAAAATCTAAGATCCTTACCCAATTCAAAATCCTGTGACTTCTAAATAAATAATTTAAAAATCTCAAATACGTACAAATGATCATGTGAGAACGCCAAGTACCAATGTGTGTGTTCTTCCTTGATTAAGGAATTTGCTCAGGTTCTTCCCTTCACCTGGATTTCTCCCCACTTATCCAAATACCATTCATCTTTGATAATCCACCTTGAGGACCATCTGTTTCTTGACCGTGCTTGGCCACACTATGCTGATCTCTTGTCCCTTTTCCTCCAAAGCTTGTCCCTGGCTCCTAGTTGGGGGGACCATACTCATTGTGTATACTTTTGAAGTGTTTTAACATTTTTTTTCTCAGTGTAAGCTCCATTTTCCTAATTAGACTTGAACTCACTGAAGATGACATCGATTCCCTATGGGAACTTACAGAATTTGAGACAAATGCCAGGCATGTAATAGGTGATCACTGAACACCTGCAGAATTTAAACACGGTAGAACATAAAAATTAGAATATCTTCCTTCATCTTATCTTTTCCTCCATAAAGCTTGGTTATCTGTTAAAAAAAAAGCATAAACATTTCCTGAATATGTTTTACCACTGTGGGTGGGAGGGAGAATGCCAGCTTCCTTCTTTCCCGTACTTCTCTGATGTTAGGCCGTCTCAGGATCCTTTGGCAACTATTTGCATGGACAGAAAATGGTGTGGCCAAAATATATTTGGGGCACCACAAAATGCCCTGCCTTCGATTTGTTGTTGGTAGAGGGTCTGCTGCATTTCTCATGGTGATAGACCAGGAAACAGAAGGGCACCTTTTCTGGGGCAGAGTTCTTGCACGCAAACCCGAGGGTGAAAGGTGTGCAAGGACACCGGGTGGGGAAGCAGCAAATCGCCACTGAGAAAGGCTTTGCTTCTGAAAGGCCTTCCCTGGCCTCTAACACTTGTATCTAGTTGGTTACCACTTGGGACTCTCTTCACCGAACTGCTTCCCATGTTTTTCCCACTTTCTGAATATCTACGTTCTCAGTTACTGACTCCAGATGTATTGCATTCTCCCCTTTTAGTTCGATTCTCCTTTAATTTCTTGACCATATTTCAACCTTTTTAAAAACCATTTATATGTATTTTTTCATGTCTTTTCTAGTGTCAGCGACACTCTGCAGGCTAATGTCTTTCACAGGCTGCATTAATGAACTGCTTGCTCCCTCTTGGACTCATTGATTTAGATATTAAGTAGGAGCAGAGCTGGCCCTGACCTTTCAGCCCATGAGCACCTGCCCCCTTTCTGCTCCCTCTCTTCCTCCTCTGCAATGTATATGGCACCCCTGCCTCCCCAGCTCCTGCTTCCAACCCACGCTCATGGTTCCAAGACAGTTTTGACCCCATGTGTGACTACGTTTATTCAGGTCACTAAAGCACCTAATTCCTCCCAGTTATATACGTGTCTGTAAGCTAAGGAGCAGCTCATAGAGTATTTGTCCTTCCTCTGCTGTACCTTCATTCACAATTGGCATTTATAAAAGAATTGATGGCACTTTGTCGATACCTCCAAGTCTTACACAGTTATCCATCATTTAAAATGTAATTGTAAATTTACTTTGTTTAATAGGGGAAGATAGAGTTGGCCCTAACTTTGGCAACTGTTTTTCCCTCCAATGATACAATTTCAGAGTTCTAGCCTGGGCCAGGGCAGACAAACATGCCTCCTGGATAATTATTTTACAATGAGAGGTGAGGCCAGCAGCATGAACAGTTCCCTGGCACCGGTCCGTTCAGTTCTTCCACGGGTGTCTTTATGGTCTTCGTGGCCCAGGATGGCATCCTGTGACTGTAATCTCTGCACTGTGGTGCTCCCTCAATGACCAGTCTAAAACCAGCTCTGCAACCATTCTGCCCTATGTAGCTTCATCCAAGTGTTAAAGCATCATCAACAAAAACCCTCAAGCTTGGGCTCTTGAAGTGAAAAGTTACCTCGGAAATATCTCCCATAGGGGTTCTTAGTACTTGTGTGTTTGAGATACACTGTAAAACATTAGGGTTGGTTGAAGGGATTAACAGGTTTTGAGCCATGTTAAATAAGTCAGCCAAAATTAGGAAGCAAACACGGAGCGCCTCACACTGTTGGTGCCGTCACAGTCCACACGGTGTCCTTGCTGGAGAGAACTGCTCCCGTCACTTGACTGGTCTCTTACATACACACGAAACAAAGCTTTTTCAGGGTCCAACCATTTTGTGGTCATTTTGGGATCTAGCTTTAGATGACCTTTCCTATCTTTCCTCTCATCTGAAGCAAGTTTTCCATCTTGTCTCATGAACCCTTCAGCAGAGTGCTCACTGCACGGCCAAGGCGACTAGGACACCCCTCGGACACCTTCCTCTGGGGGCTGTGCATCCTTTTCTTCGGCGGAGCCTCTGGAGCTGTGAGGCTTGCAGCTCATCCCATCACCCTCCACCCGCTGCCCTGTCCTGTCACTATTTTAACTTTTCCATTTATTAGTGACTTTCAGTGAAAGTTAATCAGTGCTTGTGCTCTGGCTGGAAAAATTATCTTTGATTTGCCCTTTCTGACTTCCATTTCTCCTTTCTTATATTATTATGTCAGTACACTCTAGAACAACACGATTTATGCACATACAGGAATGTGAAATTGTCAGGGCAGCATGCCAAATGATACCTTGAAAGAAAGTTGTGTCCATTGCCTTTCTAGTGGACTGTATGGTTTATCCTGGTAACCACATCAGGTAACTGTTTTCTATAAAGCCAGTGGCCATTTAAAGGAGAGTTAGCGGCCAACAGCACACCAGAGACCCCATTGTTCAAGTGGGTTATTGCATGCAGAAAAGTTTCTGCTCTGAAACAGCCTGTATCCAAAGGCTGTTCTTAGGTCTACTGGAATTTTGGTGCAGGTAACAGTACACACAGAGCCTCTAATGACCCTCTTGGTTGCAGACAGCAAGGACTTGCTTTTGCTCTGGAATGCATCTTTGCTGTGAGCCACACAAGTTCAGAATTTGAAAATTAGGTAGAGAACTTCTACACAGGTTTCAGGCAAGACCATAAACTGGTGGGAAATGATCAAGGATTAAGGAGAGAGATGGAAATTTCATTTTTCCTGGCACTTCTCACCATTGCACTGGGGAAATACTCATATCTCTAAAGCCACCTTGGGCTTCTATTCTGCCCCAAAGCAGAGCAGAAGGATAAAGAGTGGTTGTTAAGCCACAATAGGGTGGGACAAAGGCAGTGTAAGATCTCCATCCTACCCCTCCATCCCTCCACCCATACACGCAAGAAGGAAATGTGCTCTCTGCTCTTTGTAACTCTGCTTCAAACAAGCTGTACCTCTGCTCACCTCAGCCAGGGCCACAGTGCAGATGCTGACACACGAGTAACAGAAAGGGACTCAAAGCCCACAGGCCCTCTTGCTCACTTTTGGGGGACAAAATACCTTACCTTTTAGTCATTAATGAGCTTTGATAATTCTCAGTTCATCAGCAAGGCACATATATGTCTAAAAACATACATCATACATGTTTCTAAGATGTAAACTGGAAATAAGAGACATCAGGTAAATGATATTAATCATATTTTTTAAAGCAATTGAAATGGTTAAGAGCAGAAAGGAGTCAGCACCTCCTTCCTGTTTCTTTTATGGTCTGACTGGCAAGTGACTTATAGGCCACACTTCAGTTTCTTCATCTGTTAACTGAAAAAATATAAAAATCCTGGACATTTGTGTGGATTAAGTAAGATAATATATATAAGACTCCTAACACAGTGCTGGGCACATGGTAAATGCTCAAAAAACTTAGAAAGCTAAAAGGATTTCCCCAAACAGCCAATCACCCAGAACAAAACAACACACCTCCAGTTCATTAGCACAGAAGCATGGAACTCTATTTCTGAAAGGGACTTCACAGTATCTACTCTGGCAGTTTGCTTTTTTTGTTTTTATTAAACCAGGTTCTGAGAACAGATTATAAGGCACTGATACATCAAAGAAATAAAAGTGGAGCTGGGACTGGGTGGGGTGGAAAAGTGGGCCCAGCTCCAGTACCCCCCATCCTTCCCTCCCCTGGAGGACCCCGAGGCATCTGACATCTTCCAGAGCCCAGTCTGAAAACCAGAAATCTGGTTCAGCTCCACCATGTCACCAATAAAGGAGTGGCCCAGACATGTGGAGTTGTTTTTTTCAGTGGTGCGACCAGAGCCACAACCTGCATTCTTATCACTTCCCAGCATAGCACAGTGAGAGAGACAGGACCAAAATACGTGGGAGTATTTGACAAAACTCTTACAGAGAAACTTTAAAGTATCTAGAGCTTTAGTTCAAAATATGTGAGCTTCTTTTATTTTCCCCTGTCGTAGATGATAAGCTTTTGGGTGGCCCATCCATTTTCATGTTTATTTTTCATCTGTTTTTCATGCCATTTAAAGCACTTCCTGTGTAGTTCCAGTACCTTCTATCAGCCTTGAGGACAAATAGACAAATAGCAGCTGCATAGGTTTTCGTGAAATGGGACTAGAAACAGCTTCACCCCATCCTGCACCCTCTCTACCTTAGATTTCTGTGGTCTCTTTTGATGCAACATAAAATGTTATGATTTCCAAATGTTTGTACACATGGGGTATTTTACTTCAACCTCTTGTCCACAGTGTTCTTTCAGGCATATTAGCGCAGTACAAAAATGTAAACACAGAGCTGACCCAGTGAAAGTTTGAAGTCAATGTATTTTCTTTCTGAGATAAGGCTGTGTTCATAGAAACAGCCTCCAACTTTATTTGGGGAAGAAAAAAGACACAGCCTAGTTCGTGCCTGCCGTGCTGTTTCCCAGGGTGTTAGTTTCCTGTTGGGTTATTTGTGTCCTTGTGTTCTTGTGGGATGCTTAAAGTCTTGTCATTTACTTTCAGAAAAGAAGAAAGTTGAGTTGGGGAGGGTGGGATATTTAACTGTCATGAGGTGACCCAGAGTCTCTGAGCACATACCTGTGTTTGCACTGGTTACCTGGATGCCTAATTACTTGTGTTCATGGCCAACTCCACTGGACTGGGGACTGATTCCATGAGATCAGGGTCATGTCCTTTAAAGTTCTCCTGAAGGTCTCCTCCACACCCCACTTATTACCTAGCTCAGAGCTGGTGCTCAAAAAATATTGATTGTTTTTCCAAGAGACTGCCTAGATGTTAACCAGGCATGTTTAAAACTCCATTATTTTGGACTCCTATACCAAGGAAAATACATAGAATTCTACTGGCTTGAAACAGATGTATAATTATATATAATTTAATCAACATATACAATCTATAACATTTTTATATACTATTATATATTATATGTTATTATTATATATAACAAAATAAATATAATTGAATAAAAGAGTAGTATTCAGACTGTTAGTACTGTTAGAACAAAGCAAAAAGACTCCTTATAGGAACTATAGCCTTCATTTTGCAGACCAGTTAGTTGAGCTGGGCTGGAGACAAAATGAATCAGTAACAAATACATGGAAGAGTAATAGTTAATATAAATTGAGCACAAACTATATTCCAGGCATTACTTGTGTAATTCTTATACAATTATAAGAACTTTATGTCCTATATCTCATTTAATCCTCATGATAATATTATGAGATAGGCTGTTATTATCCCTATTTTACAGGGATATGGAAATAGAGGCTTAAGTCACTGGCGCATAGTGGTGGTAGGATTCGAACCCCAGCAGTGTGGCTCCAGAGTCCATCTAACCACTGAAATGCTGACAGACTGAGTGAATGACATACTTACAGAAGAAGACGATGCTTTCACCACAGTAAAAATACAAGAGCCTCAACAGCTCTTATTTCTTCTCAGATAATTTGGTTGAAGGTTTGGATGCCCTACATTTTCTGAGTTTGAGAGAAAGGTGAGGAAGGAAGGTAAGAGAAAACCATTAGGTGTTAATGGCTTTTCTTCTTGTCCTGATCTGGCACAGGACTTTATAAATCACTTGTCCAGGTGGTCTTCTCAACTAGTTAAAGTTCTTAGGGCCTATTTCTTTTGAGTGATTCTAGGCATTTCCTAGATATTACCCAGATGATTTTTACCACACCAGCATGAGTAACTTAAAAGTAAACAGTATTCCTGTTGGTATAGACAGTAAAACTGAGGCGTAAAGGCAAAGCCACTTGCTCATGGTTGTGTCTCCAGAGGGGGCAGTGAGCCCCAGCCTTCTGACCCATACATAGCTCAGTACCCCATGGACTGACCACTGTCTCTGTCCAGAACAAGAGGAGTCTTCAGTTTGCTGTGAAAACAAAAATGAGTCATCTTGTTCTCTTTTAGGGTTGTGAATGGCTCCTAGAAGATCCTGACTTTATCCCAAGGAAATACTGTTTTACTGGGGTGGCTTCCTGTCAAACGGTCCCCTCAGTTGACCATGAGCCAGCCAGACCCTGTGCATGACCCGGAGTCCAGTCCTGCGCCCCTGTGTGTGGTGTGTGGTCAAGCCCACTCCCCCGAGGAAAACCACTTCTACACCTACACAGAGGAAGTAGATGATGACCTTGTGTGCCACATCTGCCTGCAAGCTTTGCTGGACCCTCTGGACACTCCCTGTGGGCACACCTACTGCACACTGTGCCTCATGAGCTTCCTGGTGGAGAAGGACTTCTGCCCCATGGATCGCAAGCCCTTGGCCCTGCAGCACTGCAGGAAGTGCAGCATCCTGGTCAACAAGCTCCTCAACAAGCTGATGGTCACGTGCCCGTTCACAGACCATTGCACTGCGGTACTGCAGCGCGGCGACCTCCAGCATCACTTTCAAACCAGGTAGGGCCCCAGGACAGCCCCCAGCCCATGCCAACCCTATGAAGCCTGCCCTTTCGGAGGCGGCTGAGCCCACCTGTCACCCAGGGCAGGGCTGACCCCAGTGCCGGGGGCTCCTTGAGGTGCCTGTTTCTCTGTCTTCTTTGCAACCAATAAAAGGATTCTTTCAAAATTAGGAACATTTTAGCTGTCTATAACCACCGTTCCATGTGAGGAAACAGCCTGTGGTAGAGCTGTGTGCTGTATGTGTGTATGTTTAAAGGTGTTTTTTTTAATTGTGGTAAAATATACGTAATATAAACTTTACCATTTTAACCATTTTTAAGAGTACAGTTCAGTGGCATTAAGTGCATTTATGTCATTGTGCAGTCATTACCACTGTCTATCCTCAGAATTTTTCTTCTTCCATAATTGAAACTCTGTACCCGCTAAACAAAAACTCCCTAGTTCCCTCTTCTCCAGCTCCTGGTGACCACCATACTACTTTCTGTCTCCACGAATTTGACTACGCCAGGAACCTAGTCTAAGAGGAATCATACAATAGGTGTCCTTTTGTGACTGGCTTCTTTCTCCTGTGTGCATGTTGAAATGTAGAAGACACTGGAAAGATCTGATGGGCAGCTTTCCCTGAGGTTCACGGTCCCCCCAGATTCCTGGTGGGTACTGCTTGTCTTTTCATGTAGGAAAAAGATGTCTCTGGATTTGACCCATGATCATCAGAATTTCCTCTATATGAAAAGTGACAAAGCCCAACTGTTCTTTGAAGAGCTATGAGGTATTTTCAGCTGAGTTTTAAAAGGAGAAATTTAGAAAATGTTTGTCCTTCAGATGACTTGTTCTTCTAAGTTTTCAGTCAGGGTAAACATACAGGTGTCAGAGCAGCGGTGTGCCCACCTCTGCTGGGGGCCAGCTTCACCCGCCTCTTATTTGTTCACTTACAGTGTCCTGGTCCTGAGCATTCCTGGGTGGACGGCTTCAGAGGTAGCCCTGGGTCTTGTTCTGCATGAGCTACCCTCCTAGAACATTTACAGTGTTTACTTAGTAAAGGGTGAATAATAATACTGCAGTTGTTTTGTAAGAGGATATTTGGAAGCTGGTGTTTATCTTGCTTCCTGCCATGACAGGGGCAAGAGGTAGATAGCAGTTGTTTTTTCTAAAGGTCTTCATGGGGCATGAATCTGCCTCTTTGTCTTTGGGGATGTGCTGAATCTCTAATATGGAAGTTTGCATCCAAAGCAGTGGCCTGGATATAATGCTTCTCACATGTTTTCCATACTAATTATGGCACTGAACTCATTGCTCTCCCCCAGAGGTTGCACCAAATGCATCTAATTCAGGTTTGCAGGTTGCCTCTGACCCTCTGTTATCCTTGTTGTTAAACTAGGAGGCCCTTCTTCTCTGATTACTCAGAAGGAGGTGTGGCCAGAGGAGAGGGGAGTAAGGGAGGCTATTTGTGACTTTTCCTGAAAGTTTTACCCAGTTAGAGAGGCATCACCCAGAGGGGTGTGGGCCTGTGGTCAGAAGTGGAGTAGATACTGATAGGTGCTGGTGCAGGGCAGGGCCAAGGCGGGGGCCACACTGGCTGGGGCGGCGAGGAGCGTGCGGAGAAAAGGCCCTGGCAGAGCTCCTCTACTCATCACATTCCCGTGTCCCTGGCATGCTATAGCCAGTACATTTGTGTTAGGAAGCGGTATTAGTTTCCTATTGCTGCTGTAACAAATGACCACAAACCTAGTGGCTCAAAACCCACAGACAAACATGTTATCTTATAGTTCTGAGGGTTCGAAGTCCAGCATGATCCACTGGACTGACGTAAAGGTGTTAGGCGAGCTCATTCCTTTTGGCTTTAGGAGAGAACCCCTTGCCTTGCCTTTTCCAGCTTCTAGAGGACACCTGCTTTCCTTGGCTTGTGGCCTCTTTGCCCATCTTCAAAGCCAGTAGAGTAGAATCTTCTAGCCTCTTTGTCCCGCTGTCCTGTCTCTCTCATTCTCTGTCTGTCTCCTTCTCTCCTTCCACCTCCCTCTCTCTCTGTCTCTCACCTATGCTGACATCATCAAATCTCCTGTGGCTCTGACCCTCCTGCCTCCCTCTCATAAGGATACTTGATGATCACATTGCCCCCACCCCACCCTGGGATAATCTACAATCATTGCTTCATCAAGATCCTTAACTTAGTCACCCCTGCGAAGTCCCTTTTGCCGTGTGAGGTAACCTATCCACAGGTTCTGAGGATTAGGAGGAGGACATCTGAGGAGAGGGCAGCTCGTCCCTCTGCCTGCCACAGGGATTTTGGGGGAGGGGTAAGAGAGGAGGGAGAGGAACGAAATGCAGGCATGCACTTTCTGGAGAGAAATTGAACACATAGCAGCTCCTCCTCAAAAACTGATCTGGGGCCAAAAATATCCCAAAAGTCAGGATAAGCTGGCATATGGATCTGAGGGCAAGGCCCCAGCAGAAGTGGGGCAGGGACAGGGCTGGGATGAGGCTGCTGGGACATGTGGGGCCTGCAGGAGATGACACAGCACCTCGGCTGAGTGGGGGTGGGGGAAGGGGAGCTTCCTTCCCACCCACGCAGGCTGCCTGACCCGCAGTCCTCAAGGAAGCCCCGGGAGAAGGCTTGGTGAAGCCTCAGCTGATAATAATATGCACATTTGAAAAACAACAGTGAGGCAAGAACCCAAAGCTAATTGAAATCACCTCTGCGCTGAGGCCGCCAAGTCCTCACAGCAGCTCTCTGTAAGGTGGAAAACTCCATGTGAGGTGCTGGGCCTCAACACCTGCTCTGGATCCTGTCCACACATCAACCTCCTAAATAGGTTGAAGCCAACATTTCCAAAAATATGTTGTGTATATTAGTCATCAAATGTGTAATGTACACTCCTTTCCCTTTTGCCCTCTGGGCATTTTGTTGGAAAGGATTAAGAATTTGGAGCTAACCCAGAACCTGCAGCTGGACCTGTCTTGCCAATGGGTTTCAGCCCCGGGCAAGTTCACTACGGATTCAATGTGACCCAAAAAAATGACAGGAGAACACTCTTGGGGTGAAAGGGTTATACCCAACTTTATTTCCACTGTGGCAGGTCAGTCACTAAAATCCCCTTCACTCAGAGCAAGTCTGCATGCAGCAAGCCGGTCTCTGCCTCAGGGCCTCTGTCCTAGGCGCTGTCACCACTCCAGCCTCTGCTCTCCTGCAGCCTTGCAGCTGTGCCACCATGTTGCCCAGAGCACTGGGCAGGGCTCTTTATATAGAGTCAATAACGGTGCATTGCCCACATGTGTGTAGTGAGCTAGCCAACCAGGGCCACGTGAGAATCCTGATCACAGGAACCTTCAGTTTCTCCACAGGAGCCCTCTTGGGCCTTGGGCCAGTGACTGTGCCAGTAGACCACCTGTTCCTCTCCTCAGAAGGGATAGATTCAGTAGTTACATCTAGAGCCTCTTGAATGGGAAAACTAAGAGGTTACCAGGAGGGAAGTGTCTTCCTTCCATTTCTGTATGAGACCTTTGTGCTGGTGGCAGCAGTTTTCATACATTTGTGCTAAATGTTTGTTGTTTATTAATTTGCATTTCAGTTTCAGAATTGAAAATGTAATGAGTTTAAAATTTTTTTTCTTTGGCTTAGGGCATTTAATATAAATTAGCAGACTAATAATGGACAACTTCACTACAATTCTGGTTGAAAACTTCTGTGTGATTGATATGCATTCATACATTCCCTTCCAGGGGGGCCTAGAGAGCTAACCGACCTGGACTTCATGCGAAAGTACATACTTAGGTTTCTCCACTTATAAAATGGGAATTTATTTCCATTGGCTCCTTGAATGCAGCACTCTTGCAGAAATGAATCACATTTAGAATGTCTCCATTGTCCCTCTAGATAAGAACATGCAGTAGAGAAATATTTTTCCTCTCAGCCAGAGTCTCTGCTCATGGCCTGCCTGCAGTCCTAATGATAGCAGTGGACTTGAGTCAGGGAGGCAGGCAGGTAGCATCTCATCTTTAAACAAACACTGTTGTCTGTTATCTCTAGAATTCATGTCATTTGTACACATTGTTATCTAAGTACTAAAGATCCTGAGTTGAATGTAAATCCTTAAGTAAAACATTTAGGACTGACTGTGGCTACATGACAGCAACTACTTGGACAACTGTTTCTGACTTCACACTAGACAATTCTTCCATGGGAGAAAGCCTGAGCATGTGAGCTAGTGTTTGGAATCTTCTGGCTAATTCTGTTGACTTCTGTCCTCTCAGATACCTAGGAATGCTCATCACATGTGTCCACTGCAAAGAAGTCCCACGGGGTGATGGGCTTGTCAAGTCAAATGGCAGCTTTCTACACAGAAAAAGGGCATGGCCAGTAGATGTAGGGAAGCTGTAGAGGCCACTCTGATGCATCTCTCTGGATCCAGACCATCAATGAGAGGATGTGTGGAAGCCAAACTTTTATTTCCTTGATCCTGAGTGGGAGTCATCTTAGGCTCAAGACTACCTCTTCATTGTGCAATGTCATTATCTGCATCTATAATTTTTATTAAGGATCCACAATAGGCCAGGCCCTGAATGAAAGAAAAGCCTATCCATGTGTCTTGCCAATGGGTTTCAGCCCCGGGCAAGTTCACTATGGATTCAATGTGACCAAAGAAACTGACAGCAAAATGTTCTTTGGGGTGAAAGGGTTTATTATCCGGCTTGTTCTCCCAGTGGTAGCTTGAGCACTAGTGTCTCTGCCTCCACCCAGAGCACTGGGCCGAGCTCTCTATATAGCACAATAATAGCTTATTGCCTAAAGGTGTGGAAGCCGTAGCCTAGCAACAGGCCAGTTACATCATCAGGTGGTTTAAGTTCAGTGAGGATCCTGGCCATAGGAACCCCAACTTCCCCACACCATGCCATGGTCTCTGCCTCTGAGGAAATGACCTTTTCAAAGTAAAGAAGTTGAAGCACATGCACACTGAGTTGTTTCACAGGACAAGTCATTTTGCCCTTTATAGTTTGTCTCTTATGGAGGATAATAAAAGTGGGAGATAATGCGAACCCTTCTTAAGTATTTACTAGCATGAATAAAGAGATCATTGTTCAATGTTTTGAAAACAGCCCTGAATGAAAATGAGATGAAAGTGAGCCAAGACATACCTGACTGAAGGCTCTCTGGACTTAGTTTCTTGATCAACTTTGCATCTAGTGACCTGGGAGTTTCCTTTCCAAAGGCCTACTATGGTCTCTTTCTTGACTTTTGCTTCTGTCGGGTGGCCCTTTCTGTCTTGTGCTCAGCACAACACAGGCACAGCTGGCTGTGTCCAGGGCGGGTGAGATCTACTGTGAAGGGAGGGTCTGTGGGGATAGGACTCATGGGGAGGGGGGAGGTTACAGGCCTTGTTGGTCCTTTCAGCCCAGCTCACCATCTTCATTAAAACTGAGCTTTGACAGACATCCTTCATGTGACTTTCCAACCCCAAACCCAACTTCTTCCTGTTCCCTGCCTAGCTGAGAGCCATTCCTTTAGTGCACCTGGGCATGGAAGAAATGAGGCAAAATTTCTGCACTGCCTTTTGAGAGACCCATTGAGTTTCCACCAGATTATGCTCCAAGCAATGCTTTAAAGAAACAACATTCTGCTGGGCATTCATTCCCAGAAATGTTCCTTACCTTTTTCCTTTCTGCCTGGACATTTATTATCTATCTGTAGAAATGCTCAACTCCTGCCGTGGCTCTTGTAAAGTATGAAGTCCTTTTTTTGCCAATTTGCCTCTAATCAAGAAAGATTCATACAAAAAATTGACTCTTTAACTGAGTTGAATTATCAGTCAACAAAGTGTTTATTGAGCATCTACTATATTCTAGGCACTGTGGTGAGAATATAATAGAGAATTAGACCAGTAGAACTCCTGCCTTCAAGGAGTTCCTGGTTTAGTGAAGAGAAAAGAGATAAGAAAATAAGAGGTGGTACATGATGTCTGAGATGACATTTAAGGAGAAATAGGACTTAGCCAGGCAAAGTGTATGGATTAGGGTTAGGGCTATTTATCATCAAGGAACTACAGACAACCCATGACTACCTGAAAGTGGGATTTTATCCCTAATGGGTTGTATTAGTTAGGATTACATCTGATGGCAGGTAATAGAAAATTATATTGGTTTAACTATGTAAAAGTTGTCTTTTTCTTATTTAACATAAAGTCTGGGGGTAGGAAGTCTATAATTAGTATGATGTTGCCATGATGCCATCAGGAATCCTTCTGCTATTCAGATTAGCTTTCATCCTCAAGTTTGTCATCTCATGGTCTCAAGATAGCTGCTCAAACTCCAGCATCACTTCCAAATTCCAGGCAGGAAGAATAATGTTTGAAGAATCAGACAGGAAAAGCAAAATACAATGTGCAAACTGAGGCGCCCTCCTATAAAGAGTTTCCTGGGATGCCCACCTAGCAATTTCTGCTTATTCTTCATTAGCCAGTGTTGTGTTACATGGTCACCCATCTGCAAGAGAGGCTAAGTTACCTCTTTTTCCACCATGAATAAAACCTGGGTTCTGTTAAAAGGAAGAAGAGATTAGATGTTGGATAGGCAACCAGCAGTTTTTGCAATAGTGACATAGAAACAGCAAAAAACAATACCTTTGTTTTTATATTGCATTAATATCCATAAATGAATTTTTTCCACCTGAAAAGCAAGATGAAAGGGCAGACATCTTTCTTTTTTCATAGCGACTTGGAGAAGCAATCTGACATGTCCAAGATTATCAGAAATAAAATCCAGTATACTATGAAGCCCACAGTGTTTAGTATATTAGTATACACCATGCTGCTGAAGAGTTATGATTTGTACCTAGATCCTGGACATTCAAGAGAGCATGTGTCAGGCCTCTGAAACTCCATATTCAGGAAAAGACTGAAACATGTCATGTTCCTCATAGTGCACAAGGAAAAAAAGGACAAGAAGAGAGTAATGATGCCTCTTGGAGATAGGAGTTGAGCTGTCAGCTGGCCTTGTCACTGTTATTAGTAGTTATTTATAACCATAGCTAACACTCATGAGACTTTTGTTCTTTATAGGCATTATCTCATTCCACCTTCATAACAACACTATGAGTTAAGCATTGTTGTTATTGTCTTTCTTTTACAGAGGAGGAGATGGGGTTTCAGAGAGGTTGGGCAACATGCCTAGTGTCACACAGCTAGTGGCAGAACTAGAGTTCAAACTCAAGCCTGTTCTACTCCAGTATACCAAATACCAGACCTAACTTCTCTCCTACTGCTCTTCACCAGCTCTGACTCACTCTTACATACCAGACTTAAAGGGAATGGCATTCAAATTAGGGCTGCAAAAAAATTAAAAATTAATACATGTCATGTTTGTCAAGATTGCCTGTGTCTGATGTAAAGCAAAGAAGTTGAATCTGTCCATTCTGAGGATTGACTGTATTTAAACTCTTTTAGCCCTGCCTCAGCTAAACGCAAATCTCTGATGTCAAATTCCTGCTTACTATTCAGTTCAGCGCAATGGAAGTCATCCTGCAGACTTTGCCCTGGCTTTCTTCTGATCAAGTATAGTTTGCTATATTTACTTTGTTGTCATTAATGTAACTATTCCCTTAAGACATTTCTATTAAGATTTAGGCCTTAAGCTGAAGGCCTAAATGGGCTTTAATCTTGAATACGGGACAGAAGGAGGGAGTACTGGGGGCTTCTGTGTCATCCCAGAGCTTAGGCACACAGAGAAGTCCAATAGGACAGGCAGTACAGTCTAGGATCACAGATCTTAAAGCCTGAAAATGACGTGTTCCAGTCCCTCCTGGGCCGGACAGATAATGCATTAGTAGCTCCATTTCAAAGATGAGTTGACTGAGGCTTCAGAGCTTAAATCAAATGCCCAGGGTCCTATAGCTAGTGTCAGAGCTTAATTCAGTTACTCAGGGGAGGAGGAACCAAGCAACTTTTTTCTTCACAGAACAGGAACTTGTGCATTGTTTGGACAGAACTCTATGTCTGTCTGTAAGGCTTTTTGTTATTTGCAAAGAGAATGACACAGCTGGTTCTTGTATAGGACCAATTTTCAAAATCAGTAAGGAAGCCATCACTTCGCTTACATCTATCAGTGTAGTTAGGACAGTGATAGGTAAAATATCTTAAATACATATTCTAAATATAATTTAGAAATGGCTCATATTTAATACTCTGTCAAAATATCTGAAAGCTCACTCTGAGCTCAGATCTCTAGGCTGTGTTCCAAAGATGCTAATTTCTTATAGTGTCTTCCTCTAGCAAGCCATAGGACAGCTTTTGATTATTTGCTTATTCACACCGCAGGGTCTGAATGTGCCGTGCTCGTGCCCTCTTCCAACGCAGTTTAGCTTCCAGCAGCCCATCTGCTCCTGGCTGGTGATGTAAATGTACCAGCTGCTTCCCAAGAACCAGTCGGCATCCTGCAAGAGGGGGCGTCAGCGTGCCTGCTTGCAGCCTGAGCCCTCTCACCAACCATGGTGGGTCCCTCCATTCTCCGATCTCCCCATCTGAGAATTAGAGAGCCCAGTCCTCTTACAGGCCCATGATTTATCAGCGTGGCTTTTTCTAAGGGCTCTAAATCTGGTTCTTTACAACATAGTGACAGTTGGGCTAAGGCAAGGTTTGTTTAAAGGAGCTGAGCTGGGCTGGGTCCCTGCAGCTAACACAGAGGAGGTGGCCGGGAAGAAAGCAGCAGCCTGCTCGGAGAATGAAGGCGCTTCTGTTGCTGGTCCTGCCTTGGCTCAGCCCTGCCAACTACATTGACAATGTGGGCAACCTGCATTTCCTGTACTCAGAACTGTGAGTCCCCTCCAGCGGCTCCTGCCTGTGTTTGTGTGGGGGGTGAGTTCGGTATGTTGGGCGTGGGACCAAAGTCAGTTCTCTGGCCAGTGTGTCTGTTGAGAGGAATAAATTCCACATGGACTAGGTGCACTTGGATGAAACTCACTGTCAGGAGTCTAAAGCAGAGTGCTTAGCTGTCTGTGACTTAACAAAAAAACACCATCTTACTGATACAGTGGTTTTTCCAACAAGGCATTTTTTCCTGCCTCCGTGCCAACACTGTTTTGTGTGTTTTTTTTGTACTCTACTTTTTCTCAACAGACATGTCCTCCCTTCCTTCCATCGGTAGGACCAAAGAACAGTTATGAGCAGAGCTTGCAAGCGCAGATCCTCAGCCTCTATTGGACATTTCTAATTGCAAGAAGACATCTTCCTTTATTGAGATACTCAGTCTCCATACCTGAAAACACATATGGTATTAATAGAGAAAGATAACCCTATATGTAAAACATGTGTGTCCATTTTATTTTTGTTTTTGATGATTTTTAAACATGGGAAAGCAGAAAGAACTGTACAGTGAGCACCCATATTCCCATCACCTACGTTGAATGGTTAATATTTTGCCACATTTATTCATTTATTTTTTGCTGAAGAGGTTTGGAGTAAATTGCAGTCATCATGACATTTTATTCCTAAATACTTCACTATGCTTCTCTAAAAAATAAAGACATTTTTGTACATGGCCTATGTCCATTTTATAGGAGGAAATGATTCATGTCCTCACCATCTACCATGATTTTTTGGGGGGCTCCTTTTGTTAGTAATCTTTGAAAGAGGATTGCAGACTAATGTGAAGAGCTTATTGCGATCATATAGAAAGTGCTTCTGTCCATGCCTCAGCATTCAGGGCATTTACAAAAATATATTCCTCCTTACGAACCTTTAAGATAGGTGAAAATAGCAAGTGTTGGCTTATGTATAAATTAAAGTTAGTGGGAAAATGGAAAGAGGGACTCTAAATAGAATTCATAGAGCCCAGATTAGAAAAGTTCGGCTGGTCATATTTAGATAGAAATAACCCTCCATGAATATGTGCTGATAATTTGGTAATTAGCCAGACTAACCAATTTGTATAGCACACCAGATACTCAATAAATGCTTGATAAAAAGAAGAAAGAACAAATGAGCTAGGTCCGTGGAGATAGTTATTCATTCTGAGGACTCTACATTTAGGATTATCCAGTCCTACCTTATTAGAATGTAACCCCAGTCTGCCTTAGATAGGGAGGTCCACTGAGAAAGTATCTGGCATTAAGCCTGAATGGTGAGCATCTCTAGGGTAATGATGGCATTGTGGAAGTTTTTCTAGAAAAATATCTACTGGCAGAGCTAATTAGGACGGTGAAAAGATTCCTTCTCCCTTGAGAGATGCTGCGGTTGGTGGCTCTGAAATCCAGTACCAGAGCCTTCCTCTTTCTCCCGGCCTGCTCCCCCCACCTGCTATCCTTGCTGGTTGTTGCTTGTTTCTTAGGGCTGCTGGAATGAAATACCACACATTTGGTAGCTTACATCAGTAGAAGTTTCTTCTCTCACAGTGTCAGAGGCCAGGAGCTTGAAATCAGGATGTTGACAGCATTGCACTCCCTCTGAGGGCTGTAGGGGAGAACCCTTCCTTGACTCTTCCAGTTTGGGGAGCTGCAGACACTCCTTGGCTTTTGGCCACGTAACTCCCTCTGAACCACATCCTCACATGGCCTTCCACCACATGTCCTTTCCAATTCTGTGTCTTCTGTTCCTACAAGGACACCTGTATTGGATTTAGGGCCTACCTGGATAATCCAGGACTATCTCACCTTGAGATCCTTGGCTTAATTGCATCTTTTTCCAAGTAAAGTCGCCTTCACAGGTTCCAGGTGGACATATCTTTTGGGGGACCATCATTCAACCCACTGAAGGTGCTACTGGGGAGCCTTTCTGTGGATTTATGTTCCGTTTTGTAGCCTAATTAAAGGTAGCCTCCCACACTGGCTTAACAGTTTTCTTTTCTACAAGCACGGGAGTCAAGGCAACTTTTCTGTTGAATCACCAAGTAGGCAATTCTTTCCAAAATATGAGGCAATCCAGGAAGCATGATGCCAGGAAATTGCTGGACAGTGTTCCCAAACTAATTTGACACAACTTCCTGGGAAGCTTCTAGTTACTGGGAATGCTTTTTGAGAGAATTCTGGGCAGCTGTTACCAGGTGCTGCTGGTGATAAGAGCTAGTCGGTGAATTAATGACACATCCCAGGTACTGTGGCAGCGCCCTCAGGAATACAAGCAATAAGAAATTAGGCATGGTACCCACCCTCAAGGAACTGACAATCTAATTGAGAGGATTATATTTACACACCTAAGAAATATTAACAATAATCTGAGGCATGACAGGGTAAGTCTTTAAAAGGTAAGGTAGGTGATAAGCTGAGAGGAGATAGAGATGGTATATATCAGTGAATTGATCAGGGAAAGTTTCTAGAGAATTTGGGGGGTTGAGCTGTTCTTGAAGTAATTAGGGAGGAATTAGATATAGCTCAACCCTGAGAGAGCCAGAGTGCTAAGGTGAAAGGAAAACCCAGGGGGAGGTCTCTGCAACTGGAAGGACAGGGGACACAGAGCAAGTTTCACCCGAGGCCAGGATGCTAAAGCTCAGACTAGGTGGCAGGAGGAAGCCTGGCTTCCCAGAGCCTCCCCGGTGAATCCACCCAGTCCGCCTGTCTTCAGGATCCCAGTGACCTATGGCATGAGACCACTTCAGACAGGGTAGGTACCACTGATGAGAAGGTTGCAAGGTGGCTGTAATTGTCACGAAAGTTTTGAAAAACCATTGAGAGTAGTAAATGGGGCTGCTGGGTCCCTTCAGCATTCTCAGGAGCAAGGGCCCTGGGGCAGTGGCTGCATGTCTCTGAGATGAAGACACTCTTCTCTCACTACCATAGGTCACTGGGATCTTGAAGGCAGGCAGAACTGGGTGGATTCACTGGGAAGCCTCTGGGAAGCCAGGCTTCCTCTTGCCACCCTAGTCTGAGCTTTAGCATCCTGGCCTTGAGTGAAACTTGCTCTGTGTCCCCTGTCCTTCCAGCTGCAGAGACTCCCTTGAATTTTCCTTTCCCCTTAACACCACGGCTTTCTTGGTCTGAGTCCTGTTCCCTCAGAGCCCAGCTGGAAAACTGGAGATCCTCCAGTAAACAGTGTCAGTTACACCATATGGCCCCACAGGTCTCAAACTCAAAGGCCCATAGGAGCCAGCCACGAGTTTCTTAAACATGTGACTCATTCTGGCATGAGACAAAGGAAGTTGTGAGGCCTCTCTGATCAACTGCAGAATATGTATAATATGTAAATATATAAATTTAAAGACATTCAAAATCACGTGAAACAAAATGAAACAAAAACACTTTTGCCTGCGTGGTTTGGCCTTGAGGACCAATGATGTATGACCCTGGGCAGCTCCTTTAAACATGTCTACTGTCGCCTGCTGCCGTGACCCGGGGGACAGTGAATGCCAACAAGAAGCCTAAAACCAGAGTATGTGGTGTGGAGTCCCACTGCATAGGCTGGTGGGGAGGCAGTGCAGTCTGGGCTCCCGTCTGCAAGGATCATGCTGTAAGGGAAAAGGGCCATGCTCTCTTCCCTGACCCAGACTCCCATCAACTCTGAATTTCCTAGACCTCAAAGCAAATTTAGGAAGTAGACTTTCAGTTTCATGGACATGCAAATGGCTACAACTGTCTCATCTTCCCGGGCCCATTTACAACCCACGCAGAAGGAGACTCACAGGTGACAGCAGCATGAGTTCTGATGACCACCGACATGGGAAGTGAGGGCTGGGCTCGTTTTTTAAACTGCAGATGCTTGGGTTCAAACAAAACCTACTAAAACAAAAATGTTTGGGGGCATCCATTTTCATTCTTAAGCTCCCCAGGTGATTCGCGTGGGGTCCATTATCTCCATGCTTAGCAAGGTCCCCAGCTGATTCTCGTGGGACGCTACAGTAGAAAAACCCTTAGCTCCAGCTCACCCCGACTTTCCCTGTGCAGAATCATTGCTCTGCTCTCTGTGGCTCCTCTGTGCTACATTTCATCAGCCACTTTCGGGTCTGTCTTATACCTGGTGAGTCCTACCAGGGAGAGCTTGAGAGATGTTAATGTCTGTACGCTCAGCTTCCGCCCAGTTCAGGCTTCAGCTGAACTGAGTGGAATGAGTTTGCCTCATATCTTAAGCAATTCTTGAGCGCTGGAAGCTGTGGTAGAGAAGACCCTGGGGAGGTCACTTCGGAAGAGAGCGCTGATCTTGCTCGTCACGATCCTAGTAGCCTCACCCAAGGTCAGCAGCTCCACGCTTGAGTGACAGAGAGGACCACTGCTCTGCTCAGTGGCCTCCTGTGGCTGTCTTAACATTTCTTTAAATACACTCGGTTAGCAAGAATCCTAGGGAAAATTCTTAGGGTCTGGAGGGGTGACGATATGCACTCTATGGTACATACCCAACTTAAAAGCCACTTACGGAAAAATAAAATGTTTTGTGATCTTTCCTGCACCTTTAAAATTTCTAGTTCCTGTTCTCCTTGGAAATACCTTTTTCTTTTGTGTCATTCTGGCGAATGCTGTGTTCACACCCATGGTGTAAGGTTTGAGTGAATCTTGAGGGTACACAGGGTGTTGGAGCCCTGCTTTTCAAAGGAGGTAACTGTCCTTTGTCTTAGGGATGCAGTTGTCAGTAAGAGGGCTAGGCGTGGCCACTGGGGGATCAGCCTCCTGAAACTAGTGCTACTGCCATAGCAGTGTGACTTCTCGGGAAGTCAGGAAATGGCAGTTCTCTTTCTAGCTTACAGTCAAATATTTTGGGTCTGTAACTGGCAACTCTATGAACAGTATTCATGGAGCGGAAAAAACATTTTACTCCCTGACCCTGTGGAGGTGGCAGTTCTAAGCAGGCAAGATTTATTCCCCCTGGAGTTCTGTGCACTGGAGAAATTAATCTGAGTGACTCCAGTTTCACAACTTGAATCATTTAGGGCTGTCGAAGGATGAAGTCTCCCAGAGAAACTGCCAAGAGCTGCAGGAGTTTTGAGGCAGCCCTGTGTGGCTCCTTGCTGCCAAGTGGCATGTGGGCCAGAAGTCAAAACACAGAACACCTTCCCAGTGGCCCAGGACGCAAACCACCCACCATATCCCTAAGAGAACTTTCTCAAGCCAGGCTGCAAAACACACCTCTGACAAACTGCGCTGTCCTCATGCAAGAACCTTTGCTCTGGGGCTTGCAGACTGAAGAGTCGTACATGACACCAGCTGGGCATGCCAGGCTGTCAAGCGAGAAGGTTGCTTGCCTCACTTCGCATCACTCCTTAGGCCCTGGTCCAGCTTCTCGGCGTCCCCTTCTCTCGGTCAGGGCCGTGCAGCAGCACTAGCCTAGATAACTCCTTGTCCTCCCTGCTGGCTTCTGCCAGACATGGGCCAGGTGTTGGGCCTTGAACTGCATAACTTGGAGAAGCATCTCTTTAAAAAGCTTTGTACCATGTGGAGAGCCACACGAGGCATGTCTAGATGGTTGCAGTTGGCCTCTTTGTGTGTGTGAAGGAGGCCAGGGGTGGAGAGGGAGGGCGGGAGGTGCCAAGGGACCACCTCAGCATCCATCTCCTCCTCACTTCACTTCCACTGTGTTAACTGCCCCGCCACTTTCCAAGTTGAAACCCAACAGGGTGAGCTTTATGGACTTGCCAGAAAATGCTTTCCAAGTGGAGTCTCAAAGAATTTGTTTCCTTTTCATCAAAACTGAAAAGAAGAAATGCTGCTGATCTCTCGATTTTTCTTGTCATATGTTTTGAGAATCTGAAGTCAAGTCTGGATCAGGACCTGGAAGGAAGGAGGTAAAGTTTACAGAGAAAATGGGGTAAGGTGGGGAAATTCTGCTCTACCGGAGAGGAACAAGGGCCAGCCTGAGGGAGCAAAACCAGCCTGTTTGGGTTCAGGGAGTCTCTTTAATGTCTTTCAAGACATTGCACTTCAGCACATGTTTAATGAAACATTTTTCCTTAAATCTCCAAACTGGCGTATTTGGAAGGAAATGGAAGCCACATGTTTCTGATTCATTTACACTTAACTCATCAAAATGTTGCTTTGTGATGATTCTTTGATGTCCACAGAGAGCAGTCATCTTTTTTAATGATCTTAGTTTTTTCTCCTTGAGAATTATTAGCAAGTTCTCTTTTGCCAGCAGTAAAACAACTCCAGTCCCAAACTATTCACTTTCTGGTCTGAAATGCAAATATGGGAGTTTCAAGATACCGATCCAATGCTTGACAAATTGTTTGCCCTTCTTTGGGTCACATAACTGTCAGGTGGATGAAAGGCACAGTGGAGATTTTTTTAATATCAGGCCTCACTGAGTGCTTCAAATTTGATCTTATTTTCTTAACTTCTTATAATAAGTCTCAATGCAAAATCAGGAAGACCAAAAATGAGTCTCTGTGTACCTTATTGCCCACCTTCAATCAATTCATGGATATGTTGTTTCATCTGTATCCCCCTTGAACTCTTTTGAACCACATCCTGAACATATATGATCAGCAAACATTTTAGTATTTATCTCTAAAGGATAAAGACTCTTCAGAAATGTAACCATAACACTAATATCACACCAAAAACAACCGTAATTCCTTAAAATCAAATATATCCACTCAGTCCAATTTTTCCCTGTTTTGTAACTTCTGATGTTTGAATCAGGAGCTAAGTAAGTCTACGCCCTGTAATTGGCTGCCAACATCTCAAGACCCCTTCCCCCTGCACATTCCATTGATGCAAAGGTGTTCTTGAAGGAAATTTTGAAGAACATAGCTTTAGTGAATGCCAAATGCTAGGCTGGTAGACCAAAAGAGAAAAATGAAGTGATTATTTAAATTTACTATTAAGTTGAGGGAAATGTAAAGAAGGCAAGGTCTAAAATGTTGACCAGTCTTACAAGTTTAACCGAGATCAGTGTTTTAATGTAATGACCTTGTCACCCAGAAACTCGAAGAGGGGAACTAAAAGGGAAAGGGGAAATATCTTCTCCCTAGGGTGATAATCTCATCTTTTTGATTACAGGCCTATTTCAATAAAGAAATTCATCCATATGCCTGTCATATGTATAGTTATCTATTCACAAATTACATGCATGTATTTTATCCATTATAAAACATACATTGTTAAGAGAAAAAATTCTACATGAGAGTTCTATTATAGTCTCCCCACATGCCTGGAGGTGTCATCACTTTGGAGACCACCTTGGAGGAACAGGCTCTCAGGACCCACTGGCATCAGAACACAACAACCCCTTCAAAGTAAACAGGGAAACTTTCCCGCTGCCAGCCTGTGAGATTGGCCTTGGGAGGAATAGGACAAGAAATTGCCCATTCCTGAAGGCCAATGAAAACTTGTGGGCCAAAGAACCAGACATCTTTTTTTAGTCATCCTTCTCTTCTTTCGGCTATCCCTCCTTCCTTCATGTGGCCCTCTGGGACCCCACTCTCTTCCAGCTTCCTTTATTCTCCACGCTTTTCAGAAACACCAAGAGTGAGCCTGGGGAGGGTCCAGGGTCGTGAAACCTGAAGCATTTAGCATTTGAGGTGCTTCCCTAAAAAGACACGATCGTGAATTCACACTTGCTGAGACCCGCAGGTTCTCCCAAGGGCTCGTGTATGCCTTGAGGTGTGATCCTCAGTCTGACAATCACCACCTGCCCTCTGCCCCATGCTGTCTGAGCACTGAAGTCCCAAATGTGGGTCCCCCTCCACCCTGCCTCCTGCTTCTCTTCGATTTCCACGTAGAACTAGCTCTGGGAATTTGGGTGCCCCTCTTAGCCCACTTCTTCAGTGTTTACCTCTTGCATACCCCGAGCTAGAACAGTCTTCCTAATGCCCTGCAGGCCAAGGAAGTGCCTGTGGTCCCTTCCTCCCTCTTCATTAGCAGCTCTGCACAGAAAAGGGAGAGACGGAAAAGGCCAGGTCCCCAAGACAATCAGTAAGTCCCTTTGTCATCCTGAGGACCTAAGCAAGTGGCCTACCACTGGAAGGTCGGAGGTGAGATAACTTGCTGACTAAAGGCACAAGCTCTGGAATCAGGCTGATTCAGGATCCTATTTAGTCTCTGCCAGCTGGGCAACCTCAGGCAATGTACTTACCTTCTCTGAGCATGTTTTTTTAATCTATATTGGGGAAATAACACCTACTTTACAGGTTGTTGTGGATATTGAATGAGATTAGATAAGGCAATAATTATAGTTCTTATACATAGCAAACCATTAAATTACAAGTTTTATTGGAAATAGATACAAAAATTCGTCTCATCAAGTCTGATACCTTTTAACATCTCAGAGCAGGCTGCATCTTATTGACTGCACTGTACAAAGATGATGGGGAGTGTTTGCTTCTTGGTGATGAGTAAAATAATTGTGCATCCCACAATAGAAGGAGCCTTTAATTTAATGAAATTTGATAATAAAACTTCATGTTGAGTATAGGTAGACTGAGATCAAGAAAACGGAATTGCTGAAACTGCATGGTCCCCTCCTTCCTCACTGAGGAGGCAGGTTAGTGACTTACAGAGCTGAGAAAGGGTGATTTGCATCTTGTAGTGAAGTCTGGGGAAAGGCCTGAGCCACCTGTCGGTAGAGGAAGGCCATGCCCCCCCAATAGCTCCCACTCCAACAGGTGGGCCTGGGGGGCTCTGCCACACCCCTCTGCTCCCTTGGCTCTGTCTGCAGCCCTTCCCATCCAGAGCCACCCTCAGGCACTCAGCTCCTTGTCACCTTGACACTGCAGCTCCTAATTTTTCCTCCTTCCTACCCATCTTTCCCCTTCCCCAGTTTGAAGACAAAGGCTGGATCCAACATGTTATTTGGTTGCTGGAGTCTGTGGCCCAGAAACATCATTTTGAAGCCAAAGGAGGTTGTGGAGATGGTCTAGCCTAATCTTCCTATTTATAGAAAAAGAAATTGATGTGTAATAATTTACCCGAATGACGTGGCCCTGCCAGTAACAAGCTATGTGACCCTGAACAAGTCATGACATTTTTTTGTGAAACAATGCTAATACATTATTTTAATGTGTCCTCAGGAAACCATAAAAGTGGAGCTAGTTAAAACCTTAAGCTAACAGCTGTGAGCAAAGCAGTGGCATAACTGTGATGCAATGTTGCATGGAACCACACTCATTGCCTGTTAGCAGCGGAGGGTCCTCAGAGTGAATCTGACCACCTGGGCATGCTTGGAGAATGCCATCATGGGACTCTTAACCAATTTTGTACAAATGCAGCCTGAGGCCAGGATGTATTATTTAACAGTAATAAAGCTTTACATTTGAATGGCATTCCAAGGATTTTCATGTGATTCCAAGGGATTAATATACAAGGGATGGCAGCAAAGAGGCAGGGCAGAGCAATTGCAAGCTTCAGCTTGTACTGATTAAAAATGAAGCCTCTGAAGGAACTCAGAACTGAGTTCAAATCCTGATGTATCACCAGGTGTGTAGCCTTGAATAGGTTAATTAACCTCAGCTGGGCCTCAAGTTTCTCATCCTTAAATCAGCTCTTAATGACAGGACTTACCTCATGGGGCAAGAATTAAATAGCATACATGTGAAGCACTTGTAGATGCCTGCAATACTGTAAGTGCTCTATAAACATTAGCTGTGGTGATGATAGATAAATGACCTCACTTGAACCTCACAGCAGATGCAGTGAATCCCCATTTTATTGATGAGAAAACTAAGATTCATTGAGGGAACTCCCTTAGATGACCCAGCCAGCCTGGAGTATAGGCATCCTGATTTTAGGACCAGAACTTTTCTCTCTGTGGCTCCCTTGTTGCCATGGAGATGGTTTTGCTGGGGGTGGGGGGCCAGGTTGCTCTGGGCCTTGCAATTCACTAGGGCAATTATCAGACCCATGGAAAAGGAGCTGGCAGCTGGGTAGGCTGGGTGAATGGAGGACTGAGGTGGATTCTGTACCAGAAAAGTAAACTGCTTTATAGATGAAACTTTTCTGGGTAAAATACTTGAGTAGTGTCTCTGGCCAGTTAATATTGTGCTGAAGATGGGGCTTTCTAGCATATACAATTATCCAGTGGTGTAGGCTTAAGAGGGCAGCCTGAAAATGGTCCCAAAGACTTTCTTTAAAGGGGACAGCCAAACACATTGTTGGCCTCATGAGCTAATTGATGATAGGGATTCTGTTGCAAATGCATCTATAATAACCCCTCCAAGATGATACTGCAGTTTTTATAGAAAAACATCTGGACACCATCAAAAGTAGAACCCCCCTTCACCCCCACCTCCCTGACACAAACCTGTGAAGGCCTGAGGTGTCATCTGGGAGGAGGCACAGTTTGCATAACTTACAATCATAAGCACAGGCTCCAGAGCCAGGCGGACCTTGGCTTTGCCCCTTAGTAGGTGTTTATCTTGGACAGCTGCCTTAACTTCTCTGAGATCAGCCTTGTGGAGTGAGGACTGAGTGGAATCATGCGTATGCAGCCCTAGTACCGTGCCTGGCACATGGACGTATTGACCAATGTTAGCTATTTTTATGTTTCCGTCTTGGCTGCTCTGCAAGCCAACTTCCTTTCTTTGTTCCCTGCATATTTTTCTCTTCAGTAGAGATCTGTATGTGGCATGGGATTGGACCGTGGTGTTGGTGTCTGATTACCAGAGGCTGTCTGATGAGGTACCCATCTTTCAGCCTCCCTGGGTCCTGCTTACGACAGCAGCCCAAATTCATCAGAGAATTAGAATTCCTTTGACATCAGAAAAGAATGATTACACACCAAGAGGGTCTGAATCTCCAGAAAAAACTCGCAAACACTGATGGTCTGCTTCAGAGAGCTTAAAAATCCAAATGCAGCTGGAGCAGAATGGTGCCTAGGGCTCATATATAGGACAGGGGAGGGTGCAGGAGACTAAGACAAAGTGTTCTCTGTAACTCAGGAAATGTTTCTTCAGTTACAAAATAACCAGACAATTTAGGCTATTCTGTGGGAAATATGGTCAGTTAGGTTTTTAAAAAATCCTCCACTAGTTGTTTAAATGCATTGAAGAAAGCATCATGGTGATGAATTGACTTTCTACTTCCCGGTGGGTTTCTTTGCATGTATGTCCATCTCCAACTTTCTTTGCACATATGTTAATCTCTCTTTCTTGGTGTGGTTGGATTGAGACATGTGGACCCCAAAGGAGTCCAGCAGTTTGGTTCTCCTTCAGATTCTTTATTTAACATTAACAAAGACAGGGAATTTCTATTCATAAAAACAGTACATTACAAAATTATTGCTGTCTAGTAGGAAGAAATTAATGTTCGGAAAAACTCCAGCAAGACATTTCCCATTTCTTAGTTCTTATCCTTTGTTCAGTGTTTTGTTTTATAAAGTGTGATTTTCTTTTTCCTCAAACTAGGCAACCCACTGGTAGATGAACTGAGTTAACGCTTACGTAGTAAAAAGATAGCACTGGTTCCTGGGAAGCATATGATTTAATATCTATCTAGTTCCTGTGAAGTACCAGGCCTGTTCTAGGCTCTGAGGACTCTGCAGTGAGAGGGCAGCAAACAAGGAACACAGTGGTGTATCACATGGAAATGAGTGTGTGAAATAAAGTGGTGTCTCCTTATGCTGGCTCACGGATAGAAGGCCTCTCGGGGGAGGTGGCATTCCAGCAGACGCCAGAAGGAAGTGAGGAAGGGGGCCTTGAAGGCATCTGGATGCCGACGAGTGGGTCCTGTCTGCACAGCCTAGCTCTGACCCTTCCTAGCTCTGTGTCTCGCCATGTGGCCTTACCCTCTGCAGGCCTCTGTGTCTCATTTGTAAAGTGGGAATGATGATTCCTACGGCACAGGAGCTCTGTGAGCAGTCAGAGAGACCTGTGGAAAGGAGCTGGCACCTGGGTAGGCTGGGTGAATGGGAGTGGCTGCTACTTCAGCGTTCACCTTTGCTGCACTCTTTCTGACGGCAGGTGCAGGGAGGGACTTGTACCTAGTTAAACATCATGCTGGGTCACATGCTGTGGATATAGTTTAAAATGAAATCTCAAATACCAATGGCCTTCCTCCCCATCCTGCCCTCTTCTTGTGCAGTGTGAATTCATGCTTAACTTTCTCATCCGAAAATTGTGTTGCTTTCTAAATTTCCCCAGCCTGTTCATATCTAAGTTTTTGGTGGATTTGCTCCAATTGCAGTTGTGTCTGTCTGACTCAGCTTATTTTTTTCTTCCTCCTGTCTTGTGTCTTCTGTGGCACTTCCTGTGTGTCATCTATAAATTTTGTGATGCCCTGTCCCGTTATCCATTAGGGTATTGATTCAGATCGAAGTGACAACAGATTGTTAAAATACCCTCTGAAACTCCTCACCACAACTGGGCCTAATGCCATGTTTGTTTGTGATTTCTGTCCTTTTCTGGCCCCTTTGGAATCTTTAGACTAACAGTGAAAATAAAATCTTTCCCAAGACACTGCATATTCAGCTCAATGCCCCATCCCATCCCTTTACATTCTTAACTACAACAAGAACAGTATCAAAGTCTTCAAGATAATTTATTTCATAAATGTGGCTACAGTAATTCAATGAATATTGTTTTTTGTTTAATCATCCTTGGTATTCTGAAACTTTTAAATTTTGCTTCCCTAATATTTATTCTGCAATTTTTTTAACTAACAATTGCCTTTATCATACATGAATTCCCCACTACCTTTTCCTTCTGTTTTCTTTCTACATCACTATTAAATCTTGGTCTTTTTCCAACCTCCTGACATCCCCCTGTGTGCAAGGTAATTTTTCAGAAATAATTATTCATCTTTACTGCACCATTGTTCAGTAAGCATATTAGTCAAATTCTTCTATTTCCCCAAGGATGTGTGTCATCTGGAGCAGCTGATTTATTGTGTTAGTGTTTGCCAAATAGTCCTTTAGCTATTTTTTGTCCAAATTTATATGAGTTTATAAATTCTCCACATTTCACTTACTTACACTTAGAGATATTTTTAAAGGAGTTTAGGATTTCATGTTTTAACATTTTTATTTCAGTGTTTGCCTCTGTTAAAAATTTAGTGTATCTGTGTTCTTTCAAGCTTCTTGGCCTATTTTTTATGACATGGGAGCTCACAGATTCTAAAGCTTTTGCTAAGTGTTAAGTCCTTCTGTTTCTCGACTCCTGTATTTTTCCCTACGAAGCCTACTTGATAGGCTCCATGGTGTGGGCATCGTTATTGTTCTTGTCTCAAGTATTCGGAAGTGTTTGGTAATGCTTAGGGCTTCCGATACGTGACTGAATAGATGCCGCTTTTTCCATTTGATATAAATAAAGACCAGGATAAAAGAATCATGAACTATATATACATTTCTTTCAGGAAAAAGAAATAGCGATGGAACACGCTAATCAGCCTCTTAGAAACTACCAAGCCTCTCATCTTCCCATAGTGTGGAACTTTCCACTCTGTGAATAGTTTGGCACTAATTTTTCACTCTTTTCCTCAGAGAAATCATTTTTCTCAAGCTAGCCTCTTTTTTAAATATGGCCTTGCCAAATCAACATGATTTTTAGGAAGCATTTTGCTCAAGTTCATTCAACTGCTAGCTGTACCCCAATTCAGTTGATGACTCCACCCATCCACTGGAGAATCCTGAAGTCACAGAACACATTCCTGCCATTTATTTTTAGAATATAACCCAACGCCCTTATTTTACTAAAGACAAATGTTTGACCCCGATGAGCAAGGACACTTCAATAACCACCCTGGCCAATGGCTCCTCCAACAGAAGTCTCTGTTTAATGCAATGACCTGCCACAAGCTGCACAAGCTGGCGTGGCACTTGACTTTGAGGTTGATGTTGGAGTACATTCAGGTGAAGCCCACTGTCATTTGGAGCTGTTAGCAAGAACAGTGTTGTTGCTGTGCCATCTTATTTTATTCAAACGGCATTAGATGTGGTATTTATTAGTAGCCTGAGGAAAACTAACTGGAGCAAACGAAAACACTAAATTTCCAGTCTTATCCATGTGGCCAAGTCAACCTTCATCATGGATGCCTCATGCAAGGGGGACAGAAATGAAATGCTAACTGCAGCAGGTTCAGAGGGAGCAGCCTCACGGTGGCGGACTGCCCTGCAGCTGGCAAGAAGCCATTGTCGTCGGCCTCTGGAAGCACACTGGTGCTCTTACAGCATGCGGTGAGCAATGTCTGACAGCGCCAGTGGGTCACAGTGGCACTGGCATTTGCAGACTTGCGTATATACACTCTAAACCCGAGCAAAGGGTAAACCAGACAAGTTGGAGCTGAATCCTTTTTTGCAAATGAGAGAATGTCTATATGAATCCTATGCTCATGCTACAAGAAGAGACATTTCAAAGTTCTAAAATACTACATTTCAAAGGCCTAAAATCTTAAACGAGTCATTGGTAAATGCAGAACTAGGGAACATCTGAGCATTTTGTCAGCCCAGAAATGACTCAATAGGTGAATACCTATATACTCTACCACTCTTTCCAGGTGGAGGGTAAAATAATTTTCCCACTTCCTGAGATTGCACATGATAAGAGGACCAAAAGGGTCACAAATATGTCTGGGGACCTTCTGGGAAGGGGACAACAGACATTTCTCTAGTCCAGACCTGGGCCCCGGGCATCCAGCAGCTCCTCTGGGCAGAGGGCTCTTGTGACCCTATTTATGCCAGAGGAAGCCCTTAATCTGTGTGGTTTCTATAAAGCGCAGAGAACACTTCTGATGTAGTAGGGTGGTTACTTGGCTGATTGATTTTAGTCAGGAATTTTTACCTTATTTAAGGTTAAAAGGAAAAAAAGCTCAAAACAGATTAAGCTCTCAGAACTAACTTATTTTTCAGTGAGACCAGCTGATTTAGTTCTCTTTCTGGATCCCCTTCAACCAGTTGGATGTCCAGTCTTAGCCAGGCAAAACTGTCTGCACACAAATGTTTGTCGGCTGTTTGGCTTACTCCCTCTGATTATTCCAGGAATTGCAGAACATGCTGTCCCTACTGAGGGTCTTCAGTTACCTTTTTTCTCTCTACCCCAAAAGGGTGCTTGTTTCCATGTGTCCATGTTTGGCCTTTCCTGGCCATGAAAATAATAAGACTGGACACTAATGACTGCTGCATTTTGAATTTCTGTGTAGTGTCCCCAGTGAGCTGCACACCTGCAAGTCTGAAGGCTCTTTCAATCACAGCTTTTGAATCTCGGATGAATCAAGTGAGACCCGGGCTGCATGGGGAAGAGCTCTTAACCACACACATGCCATGATACCAGGCCTGAGCCATCTGGCAGAGCACACAGATCGACTCTGACTTTTCTAAAATGTAAGGCTTATTCAGATTAATTGGACCCAAATTACAATTTAATGGTTTCCCAGATATGAACCCTAACCTACTCAGAAATAACCCTCCAGTTATGTGTGAGCCTCCTCCTCCCTGCACTCCCCGTAGGGTCAGGAGGGGCCCCAAGTGGAGCAGAACTGCAGGGAAGCTGTTTCAGGAAGCAGGACACGTGCTGCTAGAGGTGGTTTTCTGTTGCTGCTCATCTTGCCTTTTAGCTTACAGATGAAGGCCCCACTCCACACAGTGGTTTCTGGGCGGCAAGGGTTGCAGATGAGACCAAGCCACCGTGGCATCTCCCTCCAGGGGCGACCCAGACATCCTACTGTGTGCCCTGCATGGTACACATGTTCCGTTCCTCTGTGTTCAGTGTGCTGTGCTCAGGGGTGGACTTCTGTCTGGATTTTTGTGACTCGTGGTGGTGGCTTTTTTTTTATGAGACATTTATACTTAGCTTGTTGAAACCAATTGCTATACAGATTTCTCTCTATAGTTTGTGCCCCTTAAGCTTTCACATTCCGAATGAGAATAGAGAAGCAATTCCTAGTCTTAGGATACGCTGTCCCAGCTCAGCCCAGTCACTGAGTTCCTTACCCCATCACCTAAGAAGGAACTGGGCGGGCCAGATCGTGTATTGTGTGAGGATGAAGCAGCACCGCTCAGACACACATTCTGTCCCTTGACTGTGTGATGGGGTGCGGCTGGCTAGGCCGCTGCGAGAGGGGTTAGAGTGCTGAGGGAGGCCCCAGGGCTGCCTGCCTGCGTGGGGCTCGGGCAGTACCAAGAGTGTCGTGAGTCTGACGGTAGAGTCTGTACTTGGTGGAAAGCTGGGCCAGAGCGAACAGAAAAGTGAGGGAGAAAGTACTAAAGGAACCCCAAAAGTGGCCATATCCCAACTCTCCGTACCTACTCGCTATGTGTGTGCGTGCATGTAGCCATCAAAGGGTAGAGCTGATCAGTGCTTTCCAAACAGCCGGAATGTGGCTACCTGCTGACAGAACACGGCAGCCTCTCTCCCTTCTCCACCCAGGAGCAAGGCTGGACGTAGGGAAGACTAGAACTCGGCCCTCAGACAAAAGGTTCAGTCAGTTGAGAAAGTGGGGACCTCAGGCTACTGCATACGTGGGGCTTCAAGAGTGGTGTTTACCATTTCAAAACATTTGTAGGAGTGATCATAATTTCTTTATATTTGCTGGGTATTTGACTCCATAAAAAGTTCCGGTGTTCATGCAAGTTGGCTGCCTCTAAAAAATGATATACCTTCTTAACATGTTTTAAGGTAAATCACTCTTGATAGGAAAATCAGTATACCTTCCCCACCACCACCCTAAAATGCAAAGAAAACAGACCTAGAGGTGTCTTTTCATTCAATGGCATGCATGGATAACGACTGGCTTGGGCTATAAATGAAGCAATAAACAAAAGGTCAATTTTTCTAAGTAATTAGGAAATGATCACTGCTAAAATCATATTAAAGATACTTAGCTTTTGCTACCAACAGAGAAAATAATGATCCTAGGGTTGGAGCAGAAATTCCACATTGGCACTCATATTTATATCATTGTGTAGTAAATACAGTCACCACAGCTTTCATTTTGTTGTCATTCAACCAAGTCAATGCATCATTAGGTGTAGAAACAAGAAGAGGAAGAGAACCAGCTAATGATAGAAAAACAAAGGAGTGACTTCTCACAAATATTTTGTGCTCCCTCAGTGTAATCAAAGGCTTTTGAGAGGCGTTTAGGTCATTCATTTAAGGAAGTTGTGCCACAAATATAAAACTCTTTGTAAAGAAGTGGCTTGGGGCTAGAAGTACTGGATCAGGAACATATGGCTCTGAGATCTGGTCCAGAGTTGGCAGATCAGCCCTGCTAAACAAATTTTTATTAGGCATATTGATAAAACATGTCATGTTCTAGAACAAAGATGGAGGAAAAAGGAGAAATCTTACGTCAGGAGTTGCGTCCGCCCAGTAATACCGCAGGGTTTGGGTCACAGAAATAATGACCTTTCAGGAGAAAGACGATTGCCAGAAAACTTACAAAAAGAATCATGTCTTGAGCAACCAGAAAAACGAAGCCTGGTCTCAGTTGTTTATGGGGTCCACAAAACCTAATTAAGCAGTCTAGTTTGTAATGGGAAGAGCAATATTGGTGGCCTTAAGTGACTTTAATGAAACCTTTTGTGTTCCTTTAAAATAAAGTCTAACTCTTTACATTATGTTATAGAAAGAAAAGTCTGCTTCTAGCTTCTCTTCTGATTCTTTACAGCAATGAGGACTTGTAATTATTCCAGGAAAATAACAAACACCTTCCATCATTCCATCAACTCCATGACTTAATAGAAAAACACTACCATTTACAAGAGGTTAACTCTACTGGTTTCCCTCCTTCCAAATATAAGCAAAAGCATTTCATTCCACTGTGATTTTATCGAAAGCCCTTTCTGAGACATTCCCTTGGAGATCCTTACGGCACTGCAGTGACTTAGGTCAGGCATCGTCCAGGCAAGGACACCAAGGCCCCCAAGCGAGCAGCCTGGCTAGTACACGGCTGCTGAGTAGAGATGTAGAGCACAGGTCACTTAATCTCAGCATGGTGCTCTCCTGAGCACTGGAAGATAGTCTGGATGTTTCTCCTGACCTTTTTCACAGCTCTCCCCAAGGAGAGCTAAGCTCTCTTAGCCTCCTCTTGCACACTCGCTGACCAAACTACGAGACCTGGAATTACTCCTGCTCGCGCTGTTATAACTTAGTGCCACTTTAGGTTGAAGATCGGGCCTTACCCAGAAGCATAGTGCACTTGAGAGAAGGGCTTGCAAACACTCTTGAAGAATTAACAAAGCCATAAAGGAAACAATGGGGAAATGGCAGTACGGGTGGTGTTTCAGAGGCGCAGCGTTCCCTTTCTGTCTGCTTGGTGACTGGACCTGCGCTTACTCGTCTCCACGTCCTTTATAAGGCCTCTTAGGAAAGGCACGGGTCTGCCTGAAGATAAACTTGTACAGTAGGCCACGACTCTCTTTTGTTCCATGCACATCAACATCCACCTCTACCCCCTTGTTGCCCTGGCCCTCAGGTTGGCTGGCTGCCAGGGTGCAGGCGGAGGTCCTCATACCCCAGTGTGTGTGGGGGTCACGTGGAGAGCCTGTTAAAAACGCGGGTACGTGGCACTCCCTTGCCCATAGATCAGGGTCTCTCGGTGTCCGCCCCAGGTAGCTCTTCTCTGGGGGGCGGTCCCATACCTCACAGGCTGGTCAGCAGCATCCCTGGCCACTACCCACTAGACACCAGGAGCAACCTCCCCACGTGTGACAATCAAAAATGTCTTCAGACGTTGTCAAATGTCTCTTTGCAGAACAAAATTGCCCCTGGTTGAGAGCTACTGTCTCACAGATTGTAACTCCTGAGGGAAGTGAGGCCCAGGGTTCCGTTTTGAGCAAGCTCCTCAGGCGAATCTTGTTGCTGTGTGTCCCTGTTGGGCCTTTCCTTCCCTTTCAACACGGTGTCCCTGGGCCCCTGCTTCTCTGGCCACCTAGGTGAATAAGCAGGCTTGAAGGTTAAGCTCACTTCTTCACTTCCCAGGCCAGACCAACTGTGAGACCCAGAGGCAGTTAACTAACTAAACAAACAGAACTGTGCTCTGGGCTCGTGAGTGGCTCCCTTTGCAGCTAGGGAACACATGGGCCTGATAACGGGATCCTTTTGGAGGGAATGGCCCTGATGTTGTACTACCCAGGAGAACGATAAATAGGCCCCCCTGATGGGATCTGTAGAGCCAAAGGGGAGAAGAGAGAATCAGTGTGGCAGGCCCCCAGAGGGGTGTTTGGAGATGACACCTGGCAGCAACTTCTGGGACAGCCTAGAGCTTTCCCCGAGGGAAGCTGGACCTGAATTTGCCTGCAGGGGAGGCAACCTCACCAGAGACCCCTCAGCCTGCAGTCCTGCACTGGCTGGGGCCTGGCACAGCCCGGCCGGCTGCCTTTGTTCTAGCGTGAATGACTTGGATGCTTCCAGGAATTCCACTGTTTAGTCTGTCTCCTGTGGTTGGAACTTCCTTTCCAAATGGTCGTATTGGGGATGTTATTTTCCACGTGGCATGAAGAGAATTTCCTATGGGCACCGTCAGAGTGCTGTGCTCTGCAAGAGCTGGCCCACTCCAGGGAGAAAGGCCTTCTTCAGGGATCTTTACGGAAAGCAAACATTTTGCTTAAAAATAAGCCGGTTGCAGTCTGGCAGCACAAAGATTTCCAGTCTGTGGGTTCCCTTAGGGCTTTCAGCGCTGGTAGCTGATGGCCTTATAGCAACAGGTACTTTCTTGAAGAGGGCACTGAATATATTGATGGTATTTGTGTCCTTAAGAAAGGTCCACCCCTTTCTTAAGAACTTATAAGCCGTTGCACAGATGTATTGTTTCTCTATGGAAGACCTGAATAGATGGTTGGGGTGTCAGTTCGTGGCTTGTATTTTTCTTCATAAGAGCCCCAGAGTCCTTTAAGTCCTTCACAGCGGCAAGAGCAACTGAGGCAGAAAGTAGTTTCTAGTCCTCAAAGTGGCCACACTGCATCTGTCTCCTAAACCTTCCAAGGAGACAGAAATAAATATATCACCCGGATGTTGTTGTGAGGGAACAAACAGCACAACGGGACGTCTGGAAGGACTTGCCCTAAGATCCCTCTTAGAACTGAGCATTCATTTTGGTCCAACATCAAGACTAATAAAGTGCAGAAATTGTGGCTTAGCAGCAACTTGGTTCAAACATATTACAAACGTGGGGCATTTCAGTCTCACTTTTAATCCTTGCTCACAGTTTACACAATGATTGAGTTCATTCACCTCCCTTTACATTCTCCCCAAGCTTATATGTTTACATGGCAAGGAAGCATCAGAGCAGGCAAAACCAAACAACAGGCTTCAAGCTAAAATAATTTATACTATAAAAAAACATTTTGAAAATTAAATATTGTGCTAACCACAGTCTGTTTTCTGTGTGCCTCATCCAGGGAGCTGTGGGTGTAGAATATGAGGTGGATCCATGTCTGCACCAGGCTGAGCCATAGAATTTTAGCATTATTAGGAATATTAGAGATTGCCCAACCCAAGCCTCTCACTTTGCAGATGAGAAGATGCCCTGAAAAATTAAGTGGTTACCTTAAGTGGACACAGTAAGTTGATGCAGTAAAAGGACAGGTAGCCTACGTTAATTTCTGACAGAGTTTTCCGTGAATCACAGAATTTCTTTCCCCACATATGTCCCCAGCACTTCCTTGCTGAACAGAAGTAGAGAAAACTTCTCAGCTGCTGCCAGCTGAGTCTGACTTACAGGAAGGAAAAGGGTGAGAAGGCCGCACAGCAGACGCGCTCGTGCCTCAGTTGGCCGGGGCTACCGCAGCAGCGTGCTGCAGGCCGGGGGCTTGGATAGCAGCCCTGTATTTCCTCATTGCTCTGTACACTCAAAATCCACAATCGGTGTTGGGAAGGTGGGTTTCTTCTAAGGGTCATGCGGGAAGGATGTGTTCTAGGCCTCTCTCCTTGGCTTGTATATGGCTGTCTCCTTCCCGTGGCTTCACGTGGCCTTCCCTTTATCCCTTTCTGTGTCCTAGTTTTCCCTTCTTATAAAGACACCAGTCCTACTGGATTAAGCCACCCTATTGACCTCATGTAGCCTCACCCCTTTAAAGACCTATCTCCAAATATACTCATATTCTACAGTACTGGGGTTAGGACTTAAACATATGAAATTTGCTGTGGGGGAGCACAGCTCAATTCATGTAGTGTATGTGCATGCACGGTTTTGTGCAAAGGAGAAAAAATGGGGAGAGAAAACACACTGGGAGAGAAAATATGCACATGAGGAGGACTCTTCCAAAGGCCTGTCGGGAAGGCACAGTCATTTCATGTTGGAGCATTGGCAGGAGACAGATGGAAAAAGAAGAGAAGAAATAGAAAAGGGAGCTGGGCTTCTATGCGGCCAAACACCTGGGCCCTTAGGGTTCCGTATCATTGTGTGACAGGCCTGGCTGAACTTGGAGCTGTCGGTCTTCCAAGAGAGCATGCTGGGGATTGGAGCATCATTGTTCAAGAGAGTTTATTTGGTTTGCATCTAGACTACCCAGAAGTCCAATATGTAGGGAGAGGGGATTGAAAAGGCTAGCTCTGTACTGTCTATTACAGTGGCCACTAGCCTCGGGTGGCTATCGAGCGCTTGAGATGTGGCCCTTCCAAAATGAAATGTGCTGCCAATGTGAAACAGCAGATTTCAAGGACTTAGTATTAAAAAAAAAAAATCTCATAATTTTTCTATTGGTTAAATGTTGGAATAGTAATATTTCTATGTACAGAGTTAAAATATATTATTAAAATTAATTTTACCTGTTTTTAAAATTTTACTTGATATTATATGGCTAGTGGAAAATCTTAAATTATGGATGTGGCTTTCATTAAATTTCTATTGGATAACTCTATGCTCTAAACGATTGAGGGAAAAAAAAGGATTGAATGGAAATAGGCTTATACTATTTTGAAAGGTCAGAAACTATATGTGCATATATAGGTATACGTAGGTATGCAATTTCCTATCTTACATTTCTTATTTAATATTCATAATCATGTGGCCATTTCATTTGCTATTTTTTACAAATATGACTTTAATTTTGTAGCATAGAATTTTTTAAACATACACAAAAGTAGAAAAGGCTAATGAACTCCCATATATACATTTCCCAGTTTTAACAATTATCAGCATTTAATTTATCAACATTACAATTTTATCTCATCTCCTATCCTCCCTCCCATTTTTTTCTTTTTTGCTAGAATATTTTTAAATTCTAGATACTGTGTTATTCTGTTAAGAAATACCCCCACAAAATGTTTTTAGCTGGCTGCATAGTAGTTTTTTGGTATGTCATAATTGACTCAACTGTTCTCTAGACATAGGGGCACTTAGACGTGCACTTGAATTTTCAGATTTTCACTACCCTAAGTAATCTGTGGTGAGCATCCTTTAATATAAATCCTGTTTGAGGGCTGTGTTCTTAGAAGTAGAATTAATTATTCAAAGTAGAAGGAGACTTTTAAAAATATTTGATACATATGCTGAATTGCTTTCTACAATTTAGATTCCCACTCTCAGCTTTTATCAAGTACTTCACTTTAAACACTAATTTGGTGTATGAAAATATTATCTTTGTGTTTCTTTAGTTATAATGTGCTTCATTAATTATAAGTGAGGCTGGACAACTTTTTCTTATGTTACATTTGCTGTGTACACTTAGGCATTTTTGGTGATTTTAATATACTTTTCTGTATTAAAGATATTCTTCAATTATATGTTTGCAATTATTCCATTCGTTTTTTACTTATTATTTGAATATATCTTAAACACTATTTAAAACTATCATAAAAAATATTTGAAAAATAGAGAATAGAAATATTTACAACCACATTGCTCTAGCACAATCATTTTTCTGGTTCTGTGTATGAAGGCAAACATTTTTATATAATTGTAATCAGTTTAGAATATTATATTGAAGGAGAAGGTGCTTAATTTTTACTTGATTAAACATATCAGGCTTTCCCTCTTTCATTTCTTTGATGTGTAGAAAGTTCTTTCCACGTGTGGGTCCAAAAAGCACTCACATTTTCTTCTAGTCTTTGCCATATTTTCAAAAACCCCATGTTAACGTCCTCTCCTTACCTACCCTTGAATGAAGAAAGCTCTTGCAAGAGTCTGTTTTGCCCTGGATGCTAGGTGTCCATTTCCCTCGGCTCTGGTCGCCACCCACTTGGCAACCAGGCAAATGGTCCCTCCGCGCTACGGATGCCAAGTGAGTTAGGCCCAGGCCATTCCCACTGTATCGGAAGGTGCCCCTGGGTGCCTGCACAGCCACTGCTTCCTGGTTCTCTCACACGCTGGGAGCCCATGACGGACATGGACCTGTTCAATGCCAGGCTTGCCCAGCTCCCAGGATCTCCCTGCCTCTGTCCCTGCCCAGAGCTTTGTGTCTCACTGGCTGGACTGTCCCTCCCAAGATACAGTGTGCCACTATCATCCCTTCTCCCTTGACCTTTGTTCTCTTCTTTCCTGGGAATCACAATCTATGTGGATGTAGAAATAAGTGAATGTGAGAACAGCATCTTATTTGCCTAAAAAATCAGCATTCACCTTACTCTACTTTTCAGTCAGAATAACCTCTCTAGGTCTCTGGACCAGGGGCAGACGGGTACTTCTCCCCAATGCCCAGGCAGATTCTATAGATTCTGCTCTGCTTTATCAGTCAGTGCATGGGGCAAGGTAGCTGTTGGGTTTCCCGACCCAGCTCCAGTGGCCCTATCCCCTAGATGGTGTCAGCTCATTGCCTAAGTGTTGGTGTTTTAAGTTTTCTTACTCTTCCTCCTCTCCTCCCCCTACCCACATCCCATACCCTGTGTGTGCGTGTGTGTGTGTGCGTGTGCGTGTGCGTGCGTGCGTGTGCGTGCGTGCGTGTGCATGTGTGCGTCTGTGTGTGCGTGTGTGCGCGTGTGTGTGCGTGTGCGTGAGTGCGTGTGCGTGTGTGCGTGCGCGCGTGTGTGTGTGCGTGTGCGCGTGTGCGTGTGCGCTCGTGTGTGCGCGTGTGTGCGTGTGTGTGTGCGTGTGCGCGCGTGTGTGTGCGTGTGTGTGTGTGCGTGTGCTTGTGTGTGTGTGCGTATGTGTGTGCTTGTGTGTGCGTGTGCGTGTGTGCGTGTGCGTGTGCGTGCGTGCGTGTGTGTGCGTGTGCGTGTGTGCTTTGTGCGCGTGCGTGCGTGTGCGTGTGCGCGTGTGTGTGTGCGTGTGTGTGTGTGTGTGTGTGCGTGTGTGCGTGTGCGTGTGCGTGTGTGTGTGCGTGCGTGTGCGTGCGTGCGTGTGCGTGCGTGCGTGTGTGCGTGTGCGTGTGTGCGTGCGTGTGTGCGTGCGTGTGTGCGTGTGCGTGTGTGTGTGCGCGTGTGTGTGTGTGCGTGTGTGTGTGTGTGCGCACGCGCATGAGTGTCTTGATCAGGACTCTTTAGCTGCAGATGTCAATAAACTCGCAAAATCAGAGCAGCTTGTGAACTGAAAACACCAGGTGTTATAGGATCTTGGGCCTCTATGTATATATTTCTCTTTTTCCAGTGTATATGATCTTAGCTCTATGTGTATTTCTCATAGCTCTCTTTTCCTCTGTAATTGTGTCTTTCAAAGTCAGCCTCTTCCCGCCAACCAGTCATGCGTACTCCCAGCTTTGATGGAGCTGGTGCGGGCCACATGTCCATGCTGGACCCCATCCCTTCAGCTATGGGTGTCCTCATTGACTAGGTTAGATTGTTTGCCATACACTTCCCTCCTCCAAGGAGGTGCCCGTAGGGTAGGTATAGGAAGCCAGTGCATTGAGTCTGGGTCTGGTTCACATTGGTCAACTATTCTCATAGGTTGCTGTGTAGGCTGTATTTGCTTTTTAAATATTTTGGATATAGTCCCTGAGTGAGCCCAAATGATTGATTGGCTGACAGTCCCTGCAAGGGGAGGGGCTATTCTCAAAAGGAAAACATGTTGAGCAGACACAATGGATTAGGCAACAAATTTTGTGTTGTTATAAGGAATTTTAGGAGGGAGATTGGGAAAACAGTTGAACATGGATACTAAATTCAAATAAACTTAAAAAGCATAAAACTTTAATTTCAGGACCTGGCACATATTAATGGCTCAAAATTAATATCTCTTGGATAGATGAATGAAAGAAAAAGTAAACTATAGACCATAGCATCACCTAATTGCTGGTGGTGTTTTGCCTATATTGGTGTTAGAATACCCCACTTCCTCTCTTGATTATTGAGCAAGATACTGAACCTGTCCGTGAGGGGCAGCTTTCACAAGGTCTTTGTTTTCAGAGTCCAGTAGCTGACAGCCCTGGCTGCCCCTGTCCCCTCCTGAGGCTCCCTGTTGCTCTACTGGGGATCTGTGGGCATGGGTTTACCTCACTGGTTTAGTGAGGACTCAGAATTCAGGCTTTGCTGAGCCATAGAGACAATGGTGAAGAATATGAAGTCACAAGATATGTAGAGAGGAGTCAAGCTTTTTTTTTTTGCATAAGAAGTGTTTGAAAGGAGCAAGCCTATGAGATGGAGCAAAGGAATGCCCCGGGGCGTGGGACCTTTGTAATAACAGAGCCAGCACCAGACTTGTGCAGACTGATTCTGGATATGAGGAATTCCGGCAGACCCACTTTCAATTGGAATTTGAAGCCATCAGATAATGAGTACCACTCCAAATTAGGAACACACATTTAAGTGGATAAATTCCTAAAATAAAAGAAAGTTACAATGGGTAATTAAATAACCCTTGACTTACAAGAATAGCTTATTTGTACCATGAACCCAGGAATTAGCTAGTTCATTGAACATGTGGAATTAAAACTATATCCATTCACTGAAATTCTCTCAAATTTATAAAGATGAAAGGAAGAAGCTGACCTTGGTTCTGCCAATATAGGACTGAATTTTTAATTCCCAGCAATATATTTCAGTTGCGGCTATGTCTATAAACACAAACATAGGTTGGTTTCCTTACTTTTTCTTACTTTTTCTTTTTTTTTAGCCTTTTTTTTTTTAATGGGAGTAGGGGGTGGGGAAAATAGTCTGAAACCTTAGTTGACCCAGCATGTATCTGGTCTCTCATGCATTCCCTACTCCTCACTTAGGTTTCATTGTTTTTTTTTTTAATTGAAGTGTAGTTGACATACAAATATGTTAGTTTCAGTGTGCGACATAGTTCTTCAACATTTATATACATTGTGAAGTAATCACCACGATAAATCTAGCTACACTCTGTCACCAAAGTTGTTTCAATATTATTAACTATATTCTCTATGCTGTACATTTCATCCCCATGACTTATTTTATAACTGAAAGTTTATACCTTTTAATCCTTTTCTCCTATTTTAACTCTTTCTCCACCTCATTTCCCTCTGACACAAGATTGTTCTCTGTAACTGAGTCTATTTCTGTTTTGTTTTGGTTTTGGTTTTTAAATTCCACAAATAACTAAAAATCAGAAAGTATTTGTCTTTCTCTGTCAAACTTACTTCACTTAGCATAATACTCTCAAGTTCCATCCATGTTGTAACAAATGGTAAGATTCCATTCTTTTTTATGGCTATGCGATATTCTGTTGCATATAGACTATATCTTCTCTATCCATTCATCTATTGATGGACACTTAGGTTGCTTCCATATCCTGGCTATTATAAATAATGATGCATGAACATAGGGGAGCACATATATTTTTGAGTTAATCTTTTCTCTTTTTTTAAATAAATACTCATAAATAGAATTGCTGGATCATATGGTAGTTCTATTTTTAATTTTTTGAGGAATTTTCATACTGCTTTCTAAAGTAGCTGCACCAATTTACATTCCCACCAACAATAGCACAAGGGTTCCTTTTTCTCTGCACCATTGCCAACACAGTACTTCTTGTCTTTTGGACAGTAGCCACTCTGACTGGTGTGAGGTGATAGCTCATTGTGGTTTTGATTTGTATTTCTCTGATGATTAGTGGTGCTGAGCATCTTTTCATGTGCCTTTTGGCCATCTATATGTTGTTTTCTTATATTTTCTTTGGAGAAATATGTATGCAGGCCCTCTGCCCATTTCTTAATTGGGTCATTTGCTTTTTTGATATTGAGTTGTGTAAGTTCTTTATATATTTTGGATATTAACCTCTTATCAGTTGTATCATTTGAAATATCACCTCCCACTCAGTGGGTTGCCTTTTCATTTTGTTGAGGGTTTCCTTTGCTGTGCTGAAGATTTTTAGCTTAATTTTTGCTCTGTTGTGCTTGCCTAAGGAGAAAGACTGATATCTAAGAGCTTACTGCCCATGATTTCTTGTAGTTTTATGATTTCTGGTCTTACATTTAAGTCTTTATTCCATTTTGAGTTTATCTTTCTATATAGTATTAGAAAGTGACCCAGTTTCATTCTTGTACATGTGGCTGTCCAGCTTTCCCAATACCATTCATTGAAAAGACTTTTTTACCCATTGCATATTCTTGTCTCCTTCATCGAAGATGAATTGAACATGTAAGTTTGAGTTTATTTCTGATCTACATTCTGTTCCATTGATCTATATATTTGCTTGTATACCAGTACCATATTGTTTTGATTACTATGGCTTTGTAGTATAATTTGAAATCAGGGAGCATGATGCCTCCGGCTTTGCTCTTCTTTCTCAAGATTGCTTTGGCTATTTGGGGTCTTTTGTGGTTCCATACAAATTTTAGGATTATTTGTTCTAGTTCTGTGGAAAATGCCATTGGTATTTGGATAGGGATTGCGTTGACACTGTACATTGCTTTGGGTAATTTGGCCATTTTAACACTATTCTTCCAATCCATAAACATGGTATATCTTTCCATTCTTTCTGTCATCTTCAATTTGTTTTAGCAATGTCATATAGTTTTCACTTCACAGGTCTTTCACTTCCTTGGTTAGGTTTATTCCTAGGTATTTTATTCTTTTTGATACAATTGTAAATGGAATTATCTTGATTTCTCTTTCTGCTGGTTTGTTATTAGTATATAGGAATGCAACAGGTTTTTGTGTATTGAATTTATATACTGCAGTTTTGCTGGATCCATTTATTAAAATAGTTTTTTGGTGGAGTATTTAGGGTTTTGTATATACACTATGTCATCTGCAAATAGTGACAGTTCTACTTCTTTTCCAGTTTAGATGACTTTTTTGTCTAATTGCTGTGGCAAGGACTTTCACCACTATGTTGAATAAAAGTGGTGAGAGTGGACATCCTTTTCTTGTTCTTGATCTCAGAAGGAAAGCTTTCAGTTTTTCACCATTGAGTATGATGTTAGCTATGGGTTTGTCATACATGGCCTTTATTATGTAGAGGTATGTTCCTTCTATACCCACTTTGTTGAATGCTTTTATCATAAACAAATGGTGAATTTTATCAAATGGGTTTTCTGCATATATTGAGATGATTAGACAATGTTTATCCTTTTTGTTAATGTGGTGATCACCTTAATTGACTTGAAGATGTTGAGCCATCCTTGCATCCCTGGAATAAATCCCACTTTGTCACAGTGTATGATCCATTTAATGTATTGTTTGGTTAGGTTTTGTTAATATTTTATTGAGAATTTTTGCATCTATATTCATCAGAAATACTGGCCTATAGTTTTCTCTCTCTCTCTCTTTCTCTTTTTTCCTCTCTTTCTCTTCCTTCCTTCATTTCTTTATTTTCGTTCATCCTTCATTCCTTCCTTCCCTTCCTTCCCTTCTATGGAGCTAGCTGCTTGGGACATAAAGAAGTTAAGTGGCATTCTGTACCACTAAGATGCTCAGAATTTAACTGGAGATACTCATAAATTCACAACTGATAAGTGACAAAGGTTACAAAGGTTCAGAAGAAAAGAGACAAATTCTACCCTGAGGCTTAATAAAGCCTTTTAAGAGATGACCTTTAAGCTGGGTCTTGAAAGTGGAGTAGGATTGTTGGGCAAAGAAAGAGGAAAGTGCATTTCAAGTAGAGACTGAGGCAGATAGAAAGGTTCTGAGATGGTGGCAATTCATGTCAAATGCAGGACAGGTCTCTGGTGCGTCTGGAGGGCAGAGCCTTTGTGATTGTGAAAGCTTGTGTATTAGTTTGTACTATATCCTTACCAGTTGCTTGGCTAACAGTTTCTAATAGGTTTTAAAATTTCTTCCAAAACTAGTCTTTCTAGTATGAAATTGAACTTGTTGGTTTCCCCACCTGGAACCAAGAGTTGGTGGGTTGATCTATTGGTAATTCAGACATGAGAATTCAGGATTATAGAAATAGTTCAGAAGTAGCTGTTGTTGTCTCACTCACATAGTAACAGTACTAATCATTCTACATCAACATTTATAAATTCCCCCAATTGAATTTCTGATATAAGCACGGGAATGGAAACTTAGGACTGTGTCCAGTGATTGAGTTTTTTGTTTGTGCCTATCACCACTGTTTAGAAGAGGTTTCTTATTGAGCATGACTTAAATTATCCTGGAGTCTTTATTAAATGTTTTCTCCTTTTCTAAAAAGTCCCCAGTCATGCTACAATGCTTCTTCTTTAGGCAACTTCCAAACAAGTGGACTGTGTTTTAGAAAATCAAATGCCAATAACTAACTGATTATTGTGATTAAACAATAATTATATACTGGCAATTTGCAAAGTCCAATTTGCAAATTATCCCTTTGCTCATTTTATTAAATGACAGGGTACATGCTAGCCCTGATCAGGTGGTGTTTCCTAAAAATGTGACTGAGCTAACAAAGAAGTTAATTATTTTAACCATCAGCCAGCTTGCCCGTGCCTCCCCCCAGACACACCCATTTCCTGGCCATCAGAGTATTCTCTTGAAAGGGAGAAGCTGTTTCAGCCACCAGGTATAGCATTGCCTATTATATTTTTGAACCAAGAATGCTTGGTGACTCAGACTATCTTTAAAAAGTTTTGAGTATGAGTTATTTCCATTCATCATCCTGATTGACCATTCTCTTCCCATGGTGCTGATGGCTATGAACTTTGTTGACTGAGGGACGGAAATATTTCTGAGATTTGCTGAGAGCAAAATAGAGCTGGAATTGTAGACAATAAACCAAGCATCTTTTATGTGTGCTTAGTTAGATAAGCTGGGTTAGGCTGAAAGCATAAAACTGCAAAAAGAAGTAAGGAGGTGGGAAAACACTTATGTTTGAATCCTCTTGGTTTACCAACTCTATGACTTGGAGCAAGTAGCAGAGCTTTTAGTTTTTTTTTTAATCTGTGACAAAGGGGAATCAGAGCCCACACTGAGTAGCTTTGGAAGTTCTCAATGAGTGAAAGAGAAGAGTAAGGGTATGGGAAGTAAGTGAAGGCCTGTGGCTGCGTAGAGCTTTCTGGAAGCTTACAGATCAAGTGCAAATTCCCACGTATATGCTCTAAGATTCTTTGCACGTAGGAGCTTCTTCAGATCATATGTATATTAGAAGAAAGCACCCTTATGGCAAATGCCCAGAGTTTTTTGTTTTTGTTTTTGTTTTTGCAAAGAAAGGGCCTGTTCTCTTGGCAGATGCATCTTCTGCTGGCATTTGGCTTGGAAAGCAGAGCACTAGCTATTCTTTGGCCCCCTCAAGCCCTCAATTGGGCTCCTATGTGTAGGAACCAAACTATCCAACTATGTTTATGTCCCCTTAACCTTACTTGTAGTCTCTTAGAAATATAATTCACTTTCCAGGAATTGGATTAGTTCTAGAGGTAATGTTCACTGGTAGAAAGACATGAGCTTGAAGTCTGTAGACCCATTTTTCATTTCTTGATCTGCTATTTATTAGTTGTGTTAGAACTGAATGACGCCAAGGAAAATCATCTTAGCCTTCTTGTTGTGTGACCTTGGGTTGAGTCTTAGCATCTCTGAATCTGTTTGTACAATGTAGAACAATAACACTTCTGTCCCCAAAGTTGATAATTAGTATTAAATGTAAGGGGTTTGGCATGAACAAATGAACAAATGTTCATTCCCTCAAGTGCCACTTCCTTTGCCACCTCCAAACCTGGCTGTTTGATTATTCCTGGGACAGGAAGCATCTGTTCTGCACCACTAGCTCATCAAATCACAATTTTAATGAGAATTACCGTAGTGAACTCAAGGTGCAGGGAAAGACTTGTTGACTATAATTTTATAATGGGGGGAAGGGAACACACTCTCATTTAAGCCATAGGACTGTTTGTTATCAAACCATATCTCCTCAAAACACACCAATACTACTAACACTAAGAGAGCAGATATTAGTTGCACAAATCTCCTCGCTTGAGGGAAGAAGAAGACCCCTATCCAGAATGTCAGTTTTATGTAATCCAGTTGGTGATCAATTTAGGAATGGCTGGCCAGCCAGGTTACAATTAAGTCAATAGAAAGAGTTGTCTTCTGAAAATCAATTCCTCATATTGTAATTAACAAAATCCTCTACTATAATTAACCAAATCCTCTATCTTTAACAGGCAAACAGGAAGGTGGGGGAGCAGTATGAATGAATGGGTATTTTAGGACAATTGACGAAGTAAAGAGAGCTGCTAATTGTTTCAAGTATCTGAAACTACCTGAATCCTGCAGAGTAATTTTTGCAATGCATCTGCATGTTTTCATTTGAAAAGGCCAAAACTAAACTTTCAAGTTCACCTATGAAGCAGAAAATGGACTGTCTTCTTCTAGTAGACCACCATCTGATTTGATGAGATGTGCATATTTACATTTGAAACTCACTGTACAGCTTGAGGTGATGATTTTCAAAGTCTAAAAATAACATTCTTGTTCTATAACAATCCTTTACCTTTTCTTTGTCAGGAACATAAACCCATGCCGAGGATGGTGCTTTGTTGGAAGATTTCTGGAGCACCCTATTGTTTTAACTTAGCTGGAGGTCTACTCAGTTATTCATCTATATTTATATTATGATAAGCAATTCATAATAGATAAAATGTCTAACACTTTAATACAAATTTAAAATATCTAGAATAGTTCAGATCCAGAGGATGTGAGCTCCAAATTCCATCATTTAGAGACAAGAGACCTTGGTGTTTGTGATAATACTCTGCAGCTTCACTTCCCAATCTCCAGTTTCCATTTTTGTCAGATGGGTAAAAACTTGACTTGAACAACTTGGAAATCCACATTGCCCTAATAAATCTGGGGACTCTGTTTACTCCCTCTGGCACGATTGAACAGATTAAAATGTTTGACCCCATTGATTTCAGTGCAGTTCTCTGATGATAGATTTTAGTCATGACTAGGTTGTGATAAATTGGATGGTTGGCAAGTGGCCAAAGTTTAGGTTTTACTTACATTTTTTCTATTCCCTTTCTTTGCTATCTCTTCCCTGGGGATTGTTGAATTCCTACAGAAGTAAAAGGGAAAAAGATCAAGTGGATTGAAACCTAAAAGGCAGCCTCAGAGCCCACAAGTGATAGGAAGAAGGAGCTAGAGCCATGCTTAGGGTTTAGTCAGGGCAGTAAGAGTCAAAACTGAACACTGAAGTGTTGAAGGGCTAGAGTAAAGACAGAGCCTTTAACTTGTGCAAACCCTAAGCTGCTCCTAGGATTCATTAACAACACATGGTGGGCAAGCAGTACCTGAAGACATTTATCCACCTCAAGGATTTCATAGCCTTAGAATTCAGGGTTGTGTGTGTGTGTGTGTGTGTGTGTGTGTGTGTTGAAATGGGTATGGAAATAAATGGGATGATGGAAAAAGTAAAGAGTGTTGTTAAAATTATCTTAATTGTTTGTATGCGAGTATTGAGCCGAACTGTATCCAGCTTTATTAAAGATATATGTCATAAACAATCATGGTATTTCAGGCAGTACATAGGTAGACAATCATTACAGCAGCTTTCAAACTCCCTTCTTCAATCGACTACCAAAATCAGAAAGCCACTATAAAACCCAGGAATGGGGTGACATTTTTATATATTGAGTAAGAATTTAATTATTGAAATATTCCTGCATCCTTATTCAACAAGTGTTGATTGAGAGCCTCTTATATATCAAACACTCAGCATAGGTTCCAATAGGGTTTATTATTTTAGGCTTAAGTTAGAGCTCAAACAAAACCCAATAGGTTCTTTTTAAAAGTTTTGCCACTTAAAGTAATGGAAAAATCTTTAATTGTGGCTTATTATAAGCCATAAGAATCCATCCCTGTGTTTTTTTAAGTGGCCTTTCAATTCACCCTTTGAGCTATATATAAGTTTTAGGAACATTTTGTGATCCTCTTGACCATCTCTTGATGGGTTGTTTACCTGATTATATCTTCACTATGTTGTAAAAATAAATTGTAAGAATTCAACTCCGGGAATTTTAGATGTCACGCTGATTTATGCAGCACTTGGTAGCCCCTCACATACACGCTGTGCAAGGTCAGGGCAAGTGGACACTCTCCAGTGGAGGAGATGGCAGTGCACCTTAGTTCTCTCCTTCTCCAAATCCAGATAATTTCTTAGCAGAAAAAGAAACCCTGTACTACCTCTTTCCCTGAGGGATCAGCTCAGCTAGTACTAGCCCAGACAGTTCCCAGCACAGCCTTCAGGGAGGGGTGAGGGAAATAACTCAGTAGCTCCCCTGGGAGCAAGGACACCTGGTCACCCAGATATCAACAGTGAAATAATTTCAAGAATTCATGCAGTAATAATTGTTGAAGGACAGATTGTGCAAACCAGATTGTAAAATCCCATCAATTAAAATCAGTGAGCCGGAAGGGATTGGTTCTTGACCATAGTCACACACTGGGATCACCCAGGAGAACCTTACAAGACCACCAGTGGTTGCAGATCCACCCCAGAGATTCTGATTTAACTGGTCTGAAGTACCAGATAGGCTAGATTTAAAAACCTTTTCAGGTCATTCTATTGTTCAGCCAAGGTTAAGGACCACTGGAGAGGGAAAAGCGTGTTGACTGATGTGGTGGTGTTACTTGACAATATGTTTGAAAGTCTTAGGTGCATTTACTGGGTCCAGTTATAGAAAAATAAACAAAAATATAAACATAGGCATGTCTATGCATTGAACAGATATTGGAAGAATAAATAATAGATTAGCAGGAATTTTCTTTAGGGATGGAGTTTTAGGTTTTTAATTTTCTTTTTATGTTTCCAAAAATTTCTTCCCTGGACCTCTATTGCTTTTGAAATTAAAAATGGATAATTTGTATTGGATTCTAATAAAAGTAGGAAGCATTTCATGAATATGTCACATCCTCACCACTGTATGCAAGGTGGAGGACACAAAGGCCATGGTCTTAGGCAATTGGCGATGTAGTCAGAAGAGGACACAAGCAACGTCTGCGGGCACTCCCTGTCAGCATGTAGTGACGCACCAAGGTCCTGGGGTCAAGCAGGTGCAGTTCATGCTGTGCATCCTTACCGGCCTTATTTCTTTGCTAGATTACTCATGACTAGAAGACAGAGTCTTAGGAGCACGTGGCCTGTGCTTTGCGTTTGGTAGACTTAGTGGTCACTGCAGTATTTGTGGAATGAATGAATGCATTCAGAGAGAAGGGATCACTGTGAAGCATCAAAGGAGGAAGTGGGGTCAGAAGCAGGCCTTGGATGGAATGAGCTGGATTACCCACTCCAGGTGAGAGGCCAGCTGGGACAAAAACCTGTGGTGGAGGTGGTTTTGATGTGAGCAGGGACAGTTTGTAAATGTGCTCGGCTGCAAGAAGTCTTGTCTTGCGTGGTGACTGTGCCAAACCACAGAAATGGAGCAGAGCGGTGGCCAAAAGGTAGGCCTGGCAAGAGAGATGGAGAAGGAAGAGGTTTCCAATTATCCAATAAATAAATAATAGAGTCAGCATTTCCTGCAAATAGAAGCCTCTGCTTTCTGCCCCATTTGCATGACACAATCCTGGGGAAATGAAATAAAATTCATAGAAACAGTAAAGTTGTTTCCTTTCAATATATTGGAAGAGAAGAGGAAGCTCATTTAGCAAATAAAAACTGGTTGGCAAAATGAGATTTTTGTTTCATGTGAAATGATTTGTACAAGAAGCCAAATGTGTTTGCACGACACATTCTCAGTGAGGAAGAGCACACTTTCTCAGTATCTGCGTGTCAAGTAGTAAATTCAGGTGGGCTCTGATACCCAGGCCAGGCAGGGCTTGGAGAAACTCAAGCATTTCAGTTATCCTGAGAGCTAGAATGGAATGCACTTTGAGGAATGAAGGAAATGCTTTAGAATGTCATCTGGGAAGGATTTCCATTTGAATACCATCCTACCGTTTCCCACCCCCATCTCCATGCCATGCTGCCACCTCTGGACAGCCTCTGGGGGTACAGAATTCACAAAACTCAAGGCACATGGAGGTTCACCCAAGAAGCTGGAAAACTAAGCTGTTTTCAAAGCAGGTTGGTAAACCTCACTCGGGGTCAGTTCCAATATTGAGAAACCCTCACCACCATGAAATCCACCCTTTCCCAGTTACTGTGAAAACATTTCCTAGTCAGTCCTGAAATAGAAAGCGCAGTTGATCCATAGCCCAGCTTCCCGAAAATGAGAAGCTAGGCTTGGTTATTTCCAGAGGTTTAAAAAGTACAGATGATAATTCTGAATGGAACCAAGAACTACAGGGAGCAAATGTTAACCAAACCAAAAAGACTACAACCTCCCCACCACCAGCACCACAGACGCCCTAACACGTGGACAGTTGACAGAAAACACAAATCATCAGTGGCATGGGAATCATCTGCTCTCCTTCCCCCCAAGTGTCCAGGAAAACAACTCAGTGACCCCAAAGATGCCAGAGACTCATAGAATGGATAAACTATTCTGACATCTCTGTGAAGCATTGACCTGGCATGTGGACTGGGCCTGAGCCCTCCGCCCTCCCTCATTAACCACTGTCAGCCTCACATCTGGTTTCCGCTCTGGAATCCTGAGGCGAAACCCCGGGCAGCAGTGCTGCTATTCATCAGGCTCTCCTGGCTATCAGCTGGGCTCTTCCTGACTGAGCAGTGAGGTGGTTCTCCGAGTTGCTGGCAGCCCTGGAATTCCCTACAGTTGGACCTGCAAGGGAGTGGGCTGAAGCCACAGCACGGGCCGCCTTGGGGGCCCCCTTCTGAGGCATCGCGGGGAGGCACCTGGGACCACAAAGGCCCACCTGGCTCACTTCTGTTCCCATTGAATTTCAGCAGAGTTCATGAAAAGGGAGAAGGTATAGTAGGGTACTATTTGGAGTTGGAAGTCTTTTAACTCTCTCTGCCACTTCTAAGGTAACCAGCTCAGCCTGGCCTACCTGGGGCCAACCTGGTTCTAAACCTGAAGATCCAGTATCTTAAAGAACACAGTCCTAGGCAAGCTGGGATGGTTGTTCTCCCCAGATACTAACTCTGTGACTCTGGGCAAGTGAACCTTTGTATTAAGTTTCCAGATGCAAAATGAGGATGATAATCGCATCTACCTCATTAAGTGGTTGTGAGGATGAAATGAATAGAGGGTGAAGTGCTTAGAACCGCTCGACCATGTTAAGGACTATGTTTGTTAATTGTTATTACTACAGGGTAACATAATTGTTAGTGTTTAAATCAACAACAAAATCCTAGACAGAGGGGGTACATTTCACTTCTGCTCCTTTCTTGCTGCTGTGTCATCTTGGTAAGCTGCTTAACCTCTCTGAGCCTCATCTTCCCCATCTGTTAAATGGGGATAACAGAACCCCACTGGGGCAGTGTTTGATAGAATAAGCCCCAGTACTGTGCCTGGTGCTTAAGACTAAGCATGGAACAAGCAATAGCTCAAGGGGTTATTGTTATGACTTGTCATTAACAGGAAAGAAGGTGACATACTCCTCCCCCATGTGGGATGGATAGGTCTGTCCCTTTTCTCCTGCTAAATCCTGTTTTCCACCACAGAAGCTGTGTATTTACATTGGGCATTTGAATCGAGTGCCTGGTCTAAAGAGCTCCCTCTAGAGGAGGAATAAATCCTGCGGAGGTGCCCACACACCCAGACAGCATCCTTTTAAGCTTCTGCCTCTTGAGAAGCTTGGGGCCACACCTATTCTCAGACATAATTAGATTGTGCTTGGAGAAGAAGGATGGCAGGGAGACAGCAAGCCCAGGGGCACGTGGGGACCACTGCACTGGCTCCCACCCCCACCAAGCACACTTCACTGATAGATGACCCTGTCCACAGGGCAGAAGTGAAGGCATGGACAGCATGAAGCCCACTGCTCATGCCTGTCAGCTGCAGGCCTGCAGGTGCCCACTTGATTGGAACAGGCCACACTGCCAGCTCATGCTGTCTGTATGCCTCCCAACAGCCACCCAGTAGCGGGCAGGCAACACTATCTACTAGAGACTATAAAGGTATAAATAGCCTGCTTCTAATTCCTCTTGCTTTTTCCCTCCCTCCTATACTGCAGTCACTTTTGAATCCTCAACCACCAGGAAGCATGGTATCCTAAGGTGCAGGCCTCCATTAGGATTCTGTCTGCCTTGGTTCAAATCCCAGCCACTCTGCTTACCAGCTGTGTGGCCGTGGGAAGGTTACTTAATCTCTCTGTGTCTGACTTTCTCATTAGCAAAATGGTGATAGGGATTCTTCCTCACTGGGCTAATATGAGGACAGAATGGGTTACTATGTGTAAAGCATATGGAATAGTGCTGTTCTGTAGTAAGTGTACTGTAAGTGTTGGCTATAATTATTAGTTATGTTTTATAAGTTATTAGTTTGTGCATTGAGATTTGAAGGGTCAACAGATGTAGCCACAGGTTGTCTTATAGATCGGACTCTGCCAACTACCAGGGAAAATAGAAAAGAAGGGCCATTAACATCCATTGACAGTAGGTAAAAGAATACCCACTCTCTGGCCAGCTGGTTCCATGTGGGCCCAGGGCCGGGTGATCCATCCCACACAACCATGTCAGCCTTTGGTGAACCGACATGTGGGCTTGCTTAGGTTGTCAGTGGACCACTTGTTTCCTGGGTTGACGCTGCCTTAAGAGCACCCTCTAACTCCCCTGCCTCTCCATGCCCGAGTCAAGAACTTGGGGGTTCTCGGTGCCCAAAGCTTGGCCTGCATTTTCACGTTGCTTTCCAATTTGTTCTTAATTTTCCCTTTCTGGTATTCATTAACAAGTGAGGCAGGGGTGGTTGGAATTTCTGGGGACATTTTCCCCAGTGGCTTGGAGGCAGAAGAAAGGGGTTAATGAGAGGAAGAAGCGTGCAGCTGGTGGTGCTGTCTGAAGCCCATTGGCTCTGCACTCTGGGGTGGGGGCCTTCAGGCCCGAGTTCATACTCAGGGTCTGAACTGCCTCCCAGAGGGTGGGCTGGCCCAGCTAATGACCTCTTTTACTTATTAACTGATGTGTACTTCACCCATGACTACACGAAAGCGCTAATGATCTTTTTTCCTGTGTGGTTTCTGCTAGCTATGTGAGTTGCCATGTAATTTGATCCCAGAGAACGTGTGTTTTAACTTAGAGGAGGAGCAAAAGTAACCCAAAAAGGCAGAATGACTTTACCTAATGTTCTTAGGCCAAAGAGAGGTTATTTAAGAAGCTGCAGGTATAGTGAGTGAAATATAGAAAATAATTACTCAGTCTGAACTCAGAAAGTTCCCTAAAGAGGTCCTGTGCTCAGAACCAGGCTGCCTTAAAACCAGAGGAATTGTATTAATGGAGGCTGCATTTCCCTGTTACTTGAGTCTTTTCTGAGCAACAGGATCAGGACTTCATTAACAAGGGCGGGTCCCGCTCAAGGGTGGGCTCTGGGACCTCACGTGGGACTCTTAAAAGATGATGACTGACACACTTATTTTTATCTTAAACACAATAAAGATTTCTAGTGCTCTGCATTAAAAGGGTCATGAAATATTTGTTATCCTGTATTTAAAATATATAGCCTGCCTTCATCCAAAACAGAACCAAAGCAGCTTGCCACAATTAAAACCTATCTGGGCCAGCACAGTTGAAAGTATACACAGAAAGCATCTAATAAAAGGAGCAAGAAAAAACACAGGGCATTATGCCCAGTGAAATAAGTTGGAGAAAATAAATATTATATGATCTTATTTATATGTGGAATCTTAAAACAAAACAAAAACAAAAAACTAAGCTCAGAGATAGAGAACAGATTGGTGATTGGCAGAGGCAGGGGGTGGGAAGTGTGCGAAGTGAGTGAAGGGGATCAAAAGGTACAAACTTCCAGTTATACAATTAATAGGTCCAGGGGATATAATCTCCAGCATGGTGACTATAGTTAATAGTGCTGTATTACAGATTTCAAAGTTGCTAAGAGAGAGATCTTAAAAGTTCTTATCACAAGGAAAAAAGATTTGTAACTATGTGTGTTGATGGGTGTTGAGTAGACTTAATCATTTTGTAACAAACACAAATACCAAATTATTTTGTATACCTGAAATTAATATAGCATGATACGTCAATTATACCTCAGTAAAGTCCATCAGAAGAACAAAAACATATCTGGCACTGTACAATTAAAAAAATAAACAGAAAAACACAGCTGCTCCCAGCGTCTCAGGCTGCTCTGACACACCTGGCTGACTCCCAGGTGTGTTTGCACAGTGCTGAGGATTTAATGGTCAGCAAGACAAGCTGGACTTCTCTCATGGAAGCTGTGTTATTTTATGGGGAGACAGTCATTTAAAAGGAAAGCAAGTAACACATAAAATAACTTCCAGAGATGTTAAGTGCTAAGATACGAAAGCGGGTTCTGGCAGGAGACGGCATCTGCTTTAGACTAGTGGTAATGGAGTCTCTGTGAGGAGGTGACGCTGAGCCTTCCATCATCAGCTGCATCCTTCCCACTGCCTCCTCCCCTCCCCTGTTTTGGCCACAGACTTCTCAATGCCTACTTGTCCCCTGCCCAGAGGTCATGGCTTAGCCCTGCTGAACCCCGTAAGTGGGTAACGGGCTGGTTGTCTGGTGTCCTGGGCTTTATCCCCAGCACCACCCCCAGCATTTGTCCACCTCTTTGGGCTCATTCTCCTGTTTTTTTTTTCCCCATCAATGTTACTTGGGACAAAGTCTGCACTGAATCCATAAACCTGGCACCTGTCCGGTTTTTGCATCCTTGGGGCCTTTGAATGTGACATTCATACCTAGTCTGCAAGACCAACGTCAGTTCTGTTCCTGAACTCAGCTCAGCTTTCCCTTCTTCTAGGAAGCCTTCCCTGATCCTCCCAAGCCGAGGGAGTGGCCCTTTCCTCTAAGCTCTCCCATCACTTGGCTCATACCCCATCTCTCTCCCACAATATGGCACAGAGGCTTCTCTGTTTCCATTTTGGTCTACTGGAGTGCTACTGTGTAGGATTTTTCTTTGCATCTGTACTGTCTGACATTATCACTGATATATAATGATTATGCCAGTTACTGCTTGTTGGGTTGCTTCTATATTCCAGGTACTGTTAGGCACTTTGTGTGAATCCTTAAATCTCATAATAAATACACATCGTAGCTATTTTACATGTGGGAAACAAGGCTCAGAGGAGTTAAGGAATATGTCTTAAGTTGCAGGGCTGGGTGGTGGGAGACCTAGGATTCATCCCAGATGTTTTAAACTTGAAAGCCCGTGTTTTTTCCATTTTACCATGCCATCTGTCTTGGAAAGCCCTCCAGAAGCATTCACTGAATAAAAAAAAAAATGTATTTCAAAATCACTCACCCTGCTGTACCAATATAGTCCATCAAAAGGAGATACGTGGTACTTAGTACTCTGAGTCCTATTATATGCATACTACTTCAAAAACCCAGATCAAATAAAATCCCATTTAAGCTATTAGGGAAGTATGTGAAAAAAGAAGAATTGGGAAGAGTCTTACTTTCCCACTTCCCTCTCATTTTTCTCATCTGGAGTGGGAGTGTAGGGAAATGAACAGGAAAATTGTGAGCTTGCTGATGGGGAGGAGAACTGGCCACCATGACAGTCCACCCCCGTGAGCACGTGTTACCAGGCCGTGTGGCTGAGCCCACCGACGCCCAGTTTGGCAGTTTCAGGAAGCAAGTGACACCGAAAGGGTGACTGTTCCTTAGTTTGGTTCAATTCCACATATGTCTGCCTGAGTGCCTCCTGGGAAATACACATGGTGTTCAGACCCTCTGAAAGGCACCCAATGAGCAAGCCTTGTCCTTTGCCCCCCTTCCCGGTGGCCTGTGGAGCAAGGCCTGCCCCCGGCTCACCAGGCTGCTGAGGCCGAGCTGATGTGCCTTGACCCTCAGCTAGGGTGGAGCTGGGAGGGAGCTCACTCTTCCCCAAGCACCACTCTGAGGAAGCCATCTTGGCCCTGGAGGGATGAAGATCTCCCAGTTTGGTTCTGTCACTGAATTCTGGAACTTGGCTCCCCCTGCCCCCTTTGGAGATTGCATTTCATAGAAAAAACTAAGCAGGGAAGAGGAGGTAAGGATAGGTAAAGAAAAAGAGCTGCTGCTTTAACTAGGGAAGTCAGGGCCAGTGGGTGTCAGTCAGACCTCTAGGAGACGAGGGAGCAGACCAGGGGGGGATCTGGAGAAAGGGTGAAACAGACCAGGGCGAGCTCAGCAGGCACAGCCCCTGGGCAGGAAGAGGCTAGGCAAGGGTGAAGACCAGCAGGGCTTGAATGAGCAAGGGACGGCAGACAGAACTAACGGGGGCAGAGAATACAGGGCCTGGAGGCCGTCACAAGGACCTTATGCTTTGTAAAATGGAGAGCCATTCTAAGAGGATCACACTGGCTGCTCTGCTGAGAACGGATGGGAGGGAAGCAAGTGTCGGAGCAGGACAATCTCTTAGGAGGCTGTTGCGGTCACCCAGGCACTGATGACGGTGGCTTGGACCAGGGTGGTGGCAGTGAGGGTGATGAGAAACAGTTAGATTCTGGACGTATCTTGCTTGATTGCATTCAGAGTGTCAAGAGAAAGAAAAGAATCAGGTGACTGGGGATTTGGGCCTGAGCAACAGGAAGGATGTAAGGTACTATTTTAATAAAGTGGAGAAGATGCAAGAGCTCATTTGGCAGGGAAGCTTAGGGTGTTTGGCTATGTTGAGTTTGAGAAGCCAGTTAGACATGTAAGTGAAGACGTGGAGAAGGAGTTTGATATATGGCCTTGCAGTGCAGGGGAGGCTCTGGGCTGGAGGCCAGGCTATGGGTGAGGAGAAGCATGGGGCCCCCCAGCCTGGATTCAAATCCCAGCCCACTCTGTGGACCCAGACAAGGCCTTCTTCCCTTCTAGCTTCCATATTCTCTTCTGTGAAGTGAAGGTGGTATAACAAATATTACAGGATGGTTGGGAGGGTGAAGGAAGACCATGTAGGTACAGGAAAATGCACAGTACATAGCAGATTAAGACATTAGCTGTCCTCTTCCTAACCACCTTCAGGGTTGTCAGAACTCCCAGATCAGCAATGTGGCATGTCAGCATGCGGAGCTGGGACGTGATCCTGTAAGTGGTGGGAAGCATGTCCATGGGAAGTTTTTGAGGATAAAGGAATTGTTGGTGTGCTTAGGATGCATTAGATGAGGTGGAGGGAGAGGCAGACTTGGAGCAGGCAGATGGGCTTGGGTGTGCTGCACAGCAGTGGAGCTATGGTGTCAGGAGGGCCAGGGTGGAGGCCCTGGAGATGGAGTGGGAGCTAAGCACACATGACCAAGGCCCACCGTCCGTCTCCAGTGTCACCAGCACCATGACAAAGATTCTCTCTGAGCTGGAGCACTGTGAGTTCCTGCGGCTCCCAGTGGCTGGGTGTGAGGACAAAGGAGAGCTTGTCGCTCTCTCACAGCGACGTCTCTCCCACAGCAGGCTCCCTGCCTGGCCCCAGGTACCCCACTTAGAGCAAAATTTCAGAGTCACTCATCCTGCTCAGTGGGGCAGCTAAAGCCTAAGACCCAGCTGTTGTCAGGGAAACTCGCTTCTCTCCAGAGACCCTAATCTTAATTGTCTTTGTCAGAAAGAACGATACATCCTTTAGGGTCAAATATCTCCCTTTGTCATTATATGATAGCTTTGGGCAAGTGATAAGCTCTCCCAAGAATGAAAGACAAACAATTGAGAATTCAGTCTCAGACTCTGGTTTGGATCAACCAAGGTGCTGATAAGGGGTTAATATCCAAAATATATAAACTAATACAACTTAGTAGCAAAAAAAAAAAATCCGATTTGAAAGTGGACGGAAGATCTGAATAGACATTTTTCCAAAAAAAAAGCATTTGACCCCTTTAGGGCCAGCTCCCCCATGCATGCAGGCTCACAGACCCTCACCAAGGTGGGGAGAGAGGGAGCTTGGGGGAACCAGACAAGGGAGGCAGTGTTGCTTCCTGGAGGACTGAAAAGAGAAATGAATCTGACCTTCCCACATTGGCAGCTTTTTTGATTACCAGAGGTTGGAATTTGTCATCCCCTGAGGTAGATCTGTCCTACAGATGTGTTTTGTTTGGCCCACACATATTTTTTAAGATTCTGAATTTGTTGCCAAATTTTAAAAACAAGAGATATCACATTAAAAACTGGATTTCAGATTCCAAATTGCTCAACAGGAGGCTGGACATTGTCGTTTTCTTTTTTTAACTGAAATACACAACATTATGTTATAAGTTTTAGTTCTACAACATAATGATTCAGTATTGTGAAATGATCACTGCAGTAAGTCTAGTTAACATCCATCACTATACATAGTTACATCTTTTTTTGTGATAAGAGCCTTCAAGATTTACTCTCAGCAACTTTAAAATATGCAATACAGTATTAACTATACTAACTATGCTAATACATTACATCCCCATGACTTTATTTTATAACTGAAGTTTGTACCTTTTGACTCCTTTACCCACTTCACCCACCCCCTACCCCTGACAACCAATCTGTTCTCTGTTTCTATGAGCTCCGCTTTGTCGTTGTTTTAGGTTTCACATGTAAGCAAGGTTATACAGTATTTGTCTTTCTCTGTCTGACTTATTTCATTTAACATAATGCCCTCAAGGGCCAGCCTTGTTGCAAGTAATGGGATTTTCTTCTTTTTACGGTTGAATAATATTCTTGTGTGTGTATATATGCTAAATCTTTATCCATTCTTCTATTGATGGATACTTAGGTTGTTTTGAAATCTTGGTTATAGTAAATAATGCTGCAATGAACATGGGTGTGTGTATATCTTTTCAAATTAGTGTTTTCACTTTCTTCAGATAAATAGCCAAAAGTAGAATTGCTGGATTATATGGTAGCTCTACATATAATTTTTTAATATTGATTTTAAATTTATTGTTTCCCATAGTGGCTACACCAATTTATATCCCACCAACAGGGCGTAAGGGTTCCCTTTTCTCTACATCCTCGCCAATACTTATTTCTTCTCTTTTTGATAATAGCCATTCTAACAGGTGTGAGGTGATACTTCATTGACTTGCATTTCCCTGGTGATTAGTGATGTTGAGCATCTTTTCAAGTACCCATTGGCCATCTGTATGCTTTCTTTGGAAAAATGTCTATTTAGATCTTCTGCCCATTTTTAAGTCTGATTGTATGTTGGGTTGGGTTTTTTTTTTCTGCGGTTGTAAATCTTTATTTTTTTTAATTAAGGTATTATTGATATACACTCTTATGAAGGTTTCAAATGAAAAAACAATGTGGTTACTACATTTACCCATATTATCAAAGTCCCCACCCATACCCCAATGCACTCACTGTCCATCAGTGTAGTAAGATGCCACAGATTCACTATTTGCCTTCTCTGTGCTACACTGTTTTCCCCGTGATTCCCCCCACCATGTGTACTAAACATAATACCCCTCAAACCCCTTCACCCTCCCTCCCCACCAGCCCTCCACATCCCTCCCCTTTGGACACCACTAGTTCCTTCTTGGAGTCTCTGAGTCTGCTGCTATTTTGTTCCGTCAGTTTTGCTTCGTTGTTATACTCCACAAATGAGGGAAATCATTTGGCACTTGTCTTTCTCTGCCTGGCTTATTTCACTGAGCATAATATCCTCCAGCTCCATCCATGTTGTTGCAAATGGCAGGGTTTGTTTCCTTCTTATGACTGAATAGTATTCCATTGTGTATATGTACCACTTCTTCTTTATCCATTCATCTACTGATGGACACTTAGGTTGCTTCCATATCTTGGCTATTGTAAAAAGTGCTGCAATAAACATAGGGGTGCATATGTCTTTTTGAATCTGAAAAGTTGTATTCTTTGGGTAAATTCCAAGGAGTGGGATTCCTGGGTCAAATGGTATTTGTATTTTTAGTTTTTTGAGGAACCTCCATATTGCTTTCCACAATGCTTGAACTAGCTTACATTCTCACCAGCAGTGTAGGAGGGTTCCCCTTTCTCTGAATCCTCGCCAGCGTTTGTTGTTCTTAGTCTTTTTGATGCTGGCTATCCTTACTGGTGTGAGGTTATATCTCATTGTGGTTTTAATTTGCATTTCCCTGATGATTAGTGATGTGGAGCATCTTTTCATGTGTCTGTTGGCCATCTGAATTTCTTCTTTGGAGAACTGTCTCTTCATATCCTCTGCCCATTTTTTAATCGGGTTATTTGCTTTTTGGGTGTAGAGGCGTGTAAGTTCTTTCTATATTTTGGATGTTAACCCCTTGTCAGATATGTCATTTACAAATATAATCTCCCATACTGTAGGATGCCTTTTTGTTCTGTTGATGGTGTCCTTTGCGGTACAGAAACTTTTTGGTTTGATGCAGTCCCATGAGTTCATTTTTGCTTTTGTTTCCCTTGCTCGAGGAGATGCATTCAGGAAGAAGTCGCTCATGCTTATATTCAGGAGATTTTTGCCTATGTTGTCTTCTAAGAGTTTTATGGTTTCATGACTTACATTCAGGTCCTTGATCCATTTCGAGTTTACTTTTATGTATGGGGTTAAACAATAATCCAGTTTCATTCTCTTGCATGTAACTGTCCAGTTTTGCCAACACCAGCTGTTGAAGAGGCTGTCATTTCCCCATTGTATGTTCATGGCTCCTTTATCATATATTAATTGACCATATATGGTTGTGATTATATCAGGGCTCTCTAGTCTGTTCCACTGGTCTATGGGTCTGTTCTTGTGCCAGTACCAGATTGTCTTGAGTACTGTGGCTTTGTAATAGAGCTTGAAGTTGGGGAGCATAATCCCCCCAGCTTTATTCCTCCTTCTCAGGATTGCTTTGGCTATTTGAGGTCTTTTGTGGTTCCATACGTCTTTTAGAATGATTTTCTCTAGTTCGTTGAAAAATGCTGTTGGTATTTTGATAGGAATTGCATTGAATCTGTAGATTGCTTTAGGCCGGATGGCCATTTTGACAATATTAATTCTTCCTAACCATGAGAACGGGATGTGTTTCCATTTATTGGTATCTTCTTTAATTTCTTTCATGAGTGTCTTGTAGTTTTCAGAGTATAGGACTTTCACTTCCTTGATTAGATTTACTCCTAGGTATTTTATTCTTGTTGATGCAACTTTGAATGGAATTGTTTTCCTGATTTCTCTCTCTGCTAGGTCATTGTTAGTGCATAGGAATCCCATAGATTTCTGTGCATTAATTTTGTATCCCCAACTTTGCTGAATTCAGATATTAGATCTAGTAGTTTTCGAGTGGATTCTTTAGGGTTTTTTATGTACAATATCATGTCATCTGCAAACAGGGACAGTTTAACTTCTTCCTTGCCAATCTGGATGCCTTTTATTTCTTTGTGTTGTCTGATTGTCATGGCTAACACCTCCAGTACTATGTTGAATAGAAGTGGGGAGAGTTTGCATCCTTGTCTTGTTCCAGATCTTAAAGGAAAAGCTACCAGCTTCCCGCTGTTAAGTATAATGTTGCTTGTGGGTTTGTCATATATAGCCTTTATTATGTTGAGGTACTTGTCCTCTATACCCATGCTGTTGAGAGTTTTTATCATGAATGGATGTTGCATTTTGTCAAATGCTTTTTCAGCATCTATGGAGATGATCATGTGGTTTTTGTCCTTCTTTTTGTTGATGTGGCAGATGATGTTGATGGATTTTCGAATGTTAAACCATCCTTGCATCCCTGGAATAAATCCTACTTGATCATGATGGATGATCTTTTTGAGGTATTTTTGAATTCGGTTTGCTAATATTTTGTTGAGTATTTTTGCATCTATGTTCATCAGGGACATTGGTCTGTAGTTTTCTTTTTTTGTCGTGTCTCTGCCCGGTTTTGGTATTAGAATGATGCTGGCCTCATAGAATGAGTTTGGAAGTATTCCCTCTTCTTCTACTCCTTGTTAAACTTTAAGGAGGATAGGTATTAGGTCTTCACTAAATGTTTGATAAAATTCAACGGTGAAGCCATCTGGTTCAGGCTTTTGTTCTTAGGTAGGTTTTTGATTACCAGTTCAATTTCAATGCTGGTATTTGGTCTGTGAGATTTTCTGTTTCTTTCTGGGTCAGCCTTGGTAGGTTGTATTTTTCTAGAAAGTTGTCCATTTCTTCTAGGTTTTCCAGTTTGTTAGCATATAATTTTTCATAGTATTCTCTAATATTTCTTTGTATTTCTGTGATGTCCAAAGTGACTTTTCCTTTCTCATTTCTGATTCTGTTTATGTGTGTAGACTCTCATTTTTTCTTGATAAGTCTGGTGAGGGGGTTTATCTATTTTGTTTATTTTCTCAAAGAACCAGCGCTTGCTTTCGTTGATCCTTTCTATTGTTTTTTTCTTCTCGATTTTATTTATTTCTACTCTAACCTTTGTTATGGCCTCTCCTTCTACTGACTTTGGGTGGCATTTGTTCTTCTTTTTCTAGTTTTGTTTATTGTGAGTTTAGACTGCTCATATGGGAATGTTCTACTTTCCTGAGGTAGGCCTGTATTGCAATATACTTTCCTCTTAGCACGGCCTTCACTGCGTTCCACAGATTTTGTGGTGTTGAATTGTTGTTGTCGTTTGTCTCCATATATTGCTTGATCTCTGTTTTTATTTGGTCATTGATCCATTGATTATTTAGGAGCATGTTATTAAGCCTGCATGTGTTTGTGGGATTTTTTCATTTTCTTTGCATAATTCATTTCTAGCTTCATTCCTTTGTGGTCTGAGAAGCTGGTTGGTACAATTTCAATCTTTTTTAATTTACCAAGGCTCTTTTTGTGGCCTATATGATCTATTCTTGAAAATGTTCCATGTGCACTTGAGAAGAATGTGTATCCTGCTGCTTTTGGGTGTAGAGTTCTGTAGATGTCTGTTAGGTCCATCTGTTCTAATGTGTTGTTCAGTTCCTCTGTCTCCTTACCTATTTTCTGTCTGGTTGATCTTTCCTTCAGAGTGAGTGGGGTGTTGAAGTCTCCTAGAATGAATTATTGCATTCTATTTCCCCCTTTAATTCTGTTAGTATTTGTTTCACATATGCAGGTGCTCCTGTGTTGGGTGCATAGATATTTATAATGGTTATATCTTCTTGTTGGATTGACCCTTTTAGTATTATGTAATGTTCTTCTTTGTCTCTTGTGACTTTCTTTGTTTTGAAGTCATTTTGTCTGATATAAGTACTACAACTCCTGCTTTTTTCTCCCTATTAGTTGCATGAAATGTCTTTCTCCATCCCTTCACTTTTAGTCTGTGTATGTCTTTGGGTTTAAAGTGAGTCTCTTGAAGGCAACATATAGATGGGTCTTGTTTTTTTATCCATTCAGTGACTCTATGTCTTTTAATTGGTGCATTCAGTCCATTTACATTTAGGGTGATTATGGATAGGTATGTACTTATTGGCATTGCAGGCTTCAGATTTGTGGTTACCAAAGGTTCAAGGTTAACTTCCTTACTATCTAAGAGTCTAACTTAACTCACTTAATATGCTATTACAAAGACAATCTGAAGGTTCTTTTTTTGTTCTTTTTTTTTCCTTCTCCTTTTTCTTCCTCCTCCTTTCTTTATATATTAGGTGTCATATTCTGTACTGTTTGTCTATCCCTTGATTGACTTTGGGGGTAGTTAATTTAATTTTGCATTTGCTTAGTTATTAGCTGTTCTACTTTCTTTACTGTGGTTTTATTACCTCTGGTGACAGCTATTAAACCGTCGGAACACCTCCATCTATAGCAGTCCCTCCAAAATATACTGTAGAGATGGTTTGTGGGAGGTAAATTCTCTCAGCTTTTGCTTATCTGGAAATTGTTTAATCCCTCCTTCAAATTTAAATGATAATCTTGCCGGATAAAGTAATCTTGGTTCAAGGCCCTTCTGCTTCATTGCATTAAATACATCTTGCCACTCCCTTCTGGCCTGTAAGGTTTCTGCTGAGAAGTCTCATGATAGCCTGATGCCCTTTCCTTTGTATGTTATCTTATTTCTCTCTCTGGCTGCTTTTAATTGTCTGTCCTTATCCTTGATCTTCGCCATTTTAATTACTATATGTCTTGATGTTGTCTTCCTTGGGTCCCTTGTGTTGGGAGATCTGTGCACCTCCATGGCCTGAGAGACTATCTCCTTCCCCAGTTGGTGAGGTTTTCAGCAATCACCTCCTCAAAGACACTTTCTATCCCTTTTTCTCTCTCTTCTTCTTCTGGTACCCCTATAATGCAAATACTGTTCTGTTTGGATTGGTCACACAGTTCTCTCAATATTCCTTCATTCTTAGAGATCCTTTTTTCTCTCTGTGCCTCAGCTTTTCTGTATTCCCATTCTCTAGTTTCTATTTCATTTAGCATCTCCTCCACCATATCTAATCTACTTTTAATACAGTCCATTGTGCTCTTCAATGATTGGATCTCTGACCTTAATTCATTCCTGAGTTCTTGAATATCTTTCCGTACCTCCATGAGCATGTTAATGATTTTTATTTTGAACTTCCTTTCATGGAGAGTCATGAGGTCAATATCATTTAAATCTTTCTCAGGAGTTGTATTAATAATTTTACTCTGTACCAGGTTCCTTTGGCATTTCATATTTGTGTATGGCGCCCTCTAGTGCCCAGAAGCTCTACTCTCTGGAGCTGCTCAGCCCCTGAAGCAATGTCTGGGATTGCAGGGGAGTGGTATTGGTGCCTCGGGGGAGGAAAGAGCTGTTTCCTGCTTCCTGGCTGCTATGCCTTTCTCCACTGCCTGAACCAGTAGGCTGAGCATACAGGTATAAGCCTCTGTGCTTTGCATTTTTAGTTGCTGTAGACAGATCCTCCCTCTGGCTGGGCTAACTCCCGGCTAGGGTTTCCCAGTTTGCAAGCCCGGTGGGGCTGGCCAGGAGAAAGGCGCAGTATCTGCCTGTCACGGAAGGGGTTCTTGGAGCTGTGTAGGCACCCAGGGAGCTGGAGCACCTGAAGATCGTGAAAGCTCCTAATATGCCAGGCAGAGTGCACCCGGACAATTTTGTCTACCTGTCCTTTCTCCTGTGCAATCCTTGCCCCTTTAGCAGCCCTCTTGCTAGGGGCTTCTTTGTTAGGATGTCTCTCACACTGCCCAGCTTTCTTTTGTCCCAGAGCGTCTGGATATGGATCCCTGCTTTCCACAAGCAGCTGGAATCTCATTCTCTCCAGGAATTCTGCCTGTCTTAACTTTCCAACCCCCTAATTATGAGAGTATCATGCAAGCACCATGAAATGTAGGTTTGTGCTCCCAGAGCAGATCTCCAGAGTTAGGTATTCAGCAATCCCAGATCTCCACTCCCTCTCTGCTCCATTCCTCTTCCTCCTGCCAGTGAGCTGGGGTGAGGGAAGGGCTTGGATCCCGCAGGACCTCAGCTTTAGTATGTACCCTTTTCCGTGAGGTCTGCTCTTGTCTCCAGGTGTATGCAGTTGCAGTCCTCTTTCCTAATGCTCTTTCAAGAGTAGTTGTATTAGTTATATTTTCATATTATATGCAGTTTTAGGAGGAAGCCTCTGTCTCACCTCTCATGCTGCCATCTTTAATCCTCTATAAGTTCTTTATATATATTAGATATTAACCCCCTATCAGATACATTCTTTACAAATATTTTCTCCCATTCAGTAGGCTGCCTTTCATTTTGTTGATGGTTTCCTTGGTTGTGCTTATCTTTTTTAGTTTCATGTCATCCTACTTGTTTCTTTTTCCTTTGGTTGCCTTTGAATTGCCAAGACTGTTAAGGAACTTGCTGTCCATATTTTCTTCTGGGAGTTTTGTAGTTCCAGGTTTTACATTCAAGTCCTTCATTCATTTTGACTTAAATTTAGTGTATGTTGTGATAGAGTGGTTCAGTTTCATTCTTTGTATGTCGCTTTTTAGTTTTCCCACCACCCTTTACTGAAGACACTGTCCTTTCCCATTGTATATTGTTGGTTCCTTTGTCATAAATTAATTGGCTATATATGCATGAGTTTAATTCTGGACTCTATTCTGTTCCAATGATCTATGTGTCCGTTTTTATGCCAATAACATGCTGTTTTGACTACTATGGCTTTGTAATATGTTTTATGCCATTGGAATTTTGATATGGATTGCATTGAATCTGTAAATTGCTTTGTGTGGTATGGACATTTTAACAGTATTCTTCCAATCTGTGAGCATGTAATACCTTTCCATTTATTTGTGTTGGGTTCTATTTCTGTCAGCAATGTCTTACAATTTTCAGAGTACAGGTCTTTCATCTCCTTTGTTAAATTTATTTCAAGATACTCTCTTTTTGATGCAATTCCAAATGGGATTATTTTAATTTCTCTTTCTGATAGTTCATTATTTGTGTATAGAAATTCAAGAGATTTTCATGTACTGATTTTTTATCCTACAATTTTATTGAATTCATTGATTAGTTTTAATAGTTTTTTTGGTGGAGTCTTTAGAGTTTTCTGTATATAATATCATGCCATCTGCAAATATTGTCAATTTGACTTCTTCCTTTCCAATTTGGATGCCTTTTATTTCTTTTTCTTGCTTAACTGCTGTTGGGCTAGTCTTCTTGAGGTAATGATCAGCAAAGGTCTGTAGAGGCTGTTGCACCCTTGAAATTAAAAAGCACTGCTCACTACAGTCCCCATCCAGCCTGAGCTCCCTCATTTTCTCACCTGACAAGCATATAAGTTTGCAAACCTTGGGTTAAAGTAGAATCAGACTAGGCAATTAGTAAACTCAGTGTGAGGAGGAGACTCCGTGTTTACCTAGTTCAGAAGTGAACCAAGAGAGAAAGAATGTGAGGGAAGTTAGATCAAACGGAGGCTGTGTAGTTAGCCAGACTGTTCTAATGTGGGTATTAAGGCTTGCTTTCTCATGGACAACTTTTATTCTTCTATCATAAGTTCACCAAAAGTGGGCCTTCCCCTGCAAATCGGCTCATACTACCCAGTTGGTTGAACTCAGGAAAGAACACTCCATCAGAGCCTCTGTCAATGAAGCAGGTCCATTCTGCTTCAGGTCAACTCCCATTAGTAGTGAACTCAAAGCCTCAGGAAGTTTTGCAAGGAGTTCACTTTCTCTTCCTGTGGCCCCCACCATGCAAAATGACAGAAATTCCATGGCACACCTAGTGTCAGTATTCTTACATTAAGATTGATTTGTTTCTGCTAACTTTGTTATAAGAACTCAAGATCCCAACTCATTATTACAAAAAAAAATCCCTGATTTTTCATATGCTTTGTTGGACAAATGGCATATCAAAAGTTCATGGTTTGGTTGAAAAATGGTCTTCCATGTTCCTTGTGTTCATCCATCAAGTTCATGGCCATCGCCCATCACCACCTGAGAGTACTTAGTACTCACGATAACTAAAAGGAAGAATAAATCCTGCTTGCCTTGCACACAACCTAGGGTTCAACTGTATGTTCCCATACTGGCCAAAGCTAATCACCTCTTCCCCTCTCCTCCCCTTTTTTATGCTTATAAATCAAGAGATCCCAGTATTAGTCACCACAAAAGAGATAATTAGTGAGTACAAGCTGCTACCTTCATAGATCACTCTGTGCCTCAACTCCAAGCTAAGCCAAAAAGTGGAGCAGCAACATTACACATGCTTTTACACAAGGTTTATGAGTCTGGATGTTTAAATCTAGATTATGTATCCTCCCCAGTGATGTAAGGATAGCGGTGATATGAGGCCAAAGGGAAGGCTACTTACCCATTTTATTTTCCTTTCCTAGACTCAGAAAATGTGCTTTGCAACCCCAAGGATTTGAAACAGCAATAGTTTCTTACTGGTATAGTCTTGGGATTTAGGTATTATTAAGTACATTAACCCTTCTCACATATGAGGCAGCAAAATAAGATGCCACTTTTTTCCACTGGCATATGCTCCCTCCCAGGAAGCCATGGCTTGTGCCTTTGCCAGCCATTTGTCCAGTTGGAAAATTCATTTCCTGCTCTGGCAGGACACACGGTCAAGGGCATTGCTGCCCCAAGAAAAGACTGTTTCCAGTCCAACTAAATAATCTAGGAACTTCCTTCCCATGCATTGCTAACCAAATACTGCTGGCTTGCATGGAAGTGTTCCACTCATGTATTTATGACGCTGGAGCTGCTCAAATGCATACTGGCTTTTATTTTTTCCATCACACAGTGTTTCTTCCAATTTTTGAGTTTCTCGTATCAACCACTTTGCTATTTTTAAGCAGAACAATTCTAAGCCAAAGTAGCTAATCAGAACAGTAAAACCTCACCAGTTGAAGCAGGAAGCTTGAGTACTTTCAGTGAGGGAAAGACTAGAATTAGAAACTGGAGGCCTGTTTCATCTTCTATAAGATAAGGGTGTAGGGTTGTCCATTTCTGCTATTATTAAAATCATATTTCATCAAATCTCAGATGTCATCAATTATAAGAAATATCATATTTTATGTACCAAGAAGAAAAGAAAATTTTAAGAACTGCCACTGCTCAAAATGATTCCCAAACACCTTCAAAGATATCCCTGCAAAAATATGCATTGGCCACATCAGATTCTTGTGGCTTTGAATCCATTCGGATAAATATGGTGCCCTCTCTGCCCTCTAGTTGTATTGTTTGGCATGAAACAGGCCAATCCTTTTGAATGACCTAGGAAACAAAATGTAGCACCACTTTTCGTCTCCTTGGGGGTATCGTTCTTTCTAAGTAAATAAAGCATTTGCTTGTTTCTTTGCAAGAAAATATAGAATTGCTGCCCTCTTTCTAACAGTGAATATTTGCTTCATCAATATCAAATTCACATGCCGCTGCTCTGTTTTTGAGACTTTCTGTATATACAATAACTTCACATGTCAATACTGAGCCATAATGTGATCCTTGCTGAGACATTTAATGGCAGTTCAACTCAATGGTGTATTACTAAGAGTGGGCACAGTCAGTGGAAATGACAAATGGACCCCTGTGGCCATGACGGCCATGTTTAGACAATGACGTCTGCGCCATGGCTGCCACTTGGCAACAGAAGCTCTCTGACCCCATCAGTCGCATATGCATCCTAATTTCAGAGATGGTAAAGTGTGAAAAACAAGCAGATGAATTATGGTAGTAGCTACTATCTATTGAAAACTTACTATACCTCTGGCCAGGTACCAGCAACCCGTGATGTACATGCAGATTAAGTTTAACCAGGTTAACAAAATTGCCCCAGATCACAGAGCTAGGTCTGTTTCAAAGTGAGGATTCTAATCCAACAATAGGCCCTGCTATCTGCAGGCTCTCTAGCTCTACAGGCCATGTACATCATGTGTGCATATCAACAATAAACTGATGTTTGATCTGCTTACATTCAAGAGCATAAAGCATTCAAGAACTCCAAATAGGCTCTCAAAGAGTTATTTAATATGGTTCAAATATATAAGATTTTCTGCAACAAATTGATAAAAATGTGTAACAACACATCTATTATATGGAAATGGTCTCTTCTTAAAGGGGCTCGCCTGTTTGATCTATGCTTTCACAGCCGCTGTGGAAGCTTGTGTGGCTATCTGCAGCTACTTCCTCACACGTGAGGCAGTGAGACAATTAAATCATCACCATTTTCTGGCCAAAGCCCTCCCTGAGAACAGGGACGACTTGCCCAGTGACAACTGGAAGTACGTTCATGACAAAACATGGACAGGAAGCAGCTCAAACCTTGTTCTCTTGGCCACGAGGCTGCTCTTCAACATGGATGGTGAATGCATCTAGACAATTATGGGTTTGAGACTGTGAATGTTTTACTTTCCTAATGTTAGAAGACATGACAATAAGTGAAATTTTTCAGTGTGTGGGAGCCCTCAGACCCTGATCCTGGCCACTCTGAGACCAGCCCAGGGGCAGAGAATTGAAGCCAGCAAGCCTGCCTCCAGAGAACAGCGATACTAAGTAAACTGCTGTGGCTTTGTGGTGATAGCAGTCCTGCTTCGGTGGACGCTTAAAAATGGAACTGGGAAGAGCTTTGTATTTATGTTCAGTGCTTTGGGAGCTAAACCAAAAAAAAGGGAGCTGAGGGTGTAACCACGGGCTTTTGTGATCAAAATGAGTGCCAGCAAGAAGGAATCACCAAGTCCAGATAACCGAAGACCCCCAGTCTCAAGCCCGAGTCTTGTAGATACCATGACAACTTTCATAAATTTGCATTCCAGGGGCCAGTGTAGAGAATGCTTGAAGAGAATGCAAATAAGATTCTCTTAAGAACCGTTTTCTCAAGTCATTCATTCCTTTGGCTGGTGAGGGTATATTGAATACCTACATGTGAAAAGAGGGGAGGCGATAGAGGGGTGAGCAAATCAAGTCCTGAACACGTCAAGCATGTGCACTTGAAGAGGCCTGGGGGAACCACGAGCAAAGCTGAAGCCTTTTCTGACCTCCCCCTGGTGTCGTTGCAGCTGTAAAGGTGCCTCCCACTATGGCCTGACCAAAGACAGGAAGAGGCGCTCTCAGGATGGCTGTCCTGATGGCTGCTCGAGCCTCACGGCTACAGCACTCTCGCCAGAGGTTTCCGCAGCTGCCACTGCCTCCCTGATGACCGATGAGCCTGGCCTAGACAACCCTGCCTATGTGTCCACAGCCGAGGATGGTCAGCCAGCAAACAGCCCACTGGACTCTGGCCGGAGCAACCGAACTAGGGGTGAGTCAAGCGGGTAGTTGTCTGGAAATGGGCTCCTTGCCTTGGAATTGCCCTCTGTGGAATATTTACTGTGGAAAGTTCTAGAAATGTTTTTTTAAGGGGAAATCATTCTGGTAGTTTTGGCAGCAGTCCAATGTCCAATTCTCCAAAGTGAAATGAAACCACGAGTACTCAGATCATTAAACATGTGTGTAATCTGACTTGGTGAAAGGCATTGAAGTTAGACCTAATGATTCATCACTCCTATGGCGTCCGTACCTTCCCATCTATGCTGCTCAAGAAAAATGCTACTCTATTCATTCCAGCCCAGGAAAAAAGAAAAGCAGATTTTTAAACAAGCCTTTGATAGGTCATTGTAGAAAACTGAGAAAATAGAGATTACAGAAAGTGTATCATCCTACCACCTAGAAGTAGTCACTGTTCATGTTTTATTGTACATTTCTTACCAGATGTATAATAAAAGGATTTCTATGAATGTCCAGCTACTCTTCCTCCCTTCTCTCTTTTCCTCAGCACGGCCTTTTGAGCGATCCACTATCAGAAGCAGATCTTTTAAAAAAATTAATCGAGCTTTGAGTGTTCTTCGAAGGACAAAGAGTGGAAATGCAGTTGCCAACCAAGCTGAGCAGGGCGGAGAAAATTCAGAAAATATCGCTGCTCCTGAAGGTAAATGAACTCCCCTGCAACACTGGATGTGGGCCGGGCTTCCAGAATGCCTTCAGGGGTAATGACAGCCTACCACCCACTATATATGACACCTCTCTCCCCAAGGGCATAAAGTATATTTTACCTTGATTAGTCTATATGTCACATAAGTAACTAAAGGCAGAAATCACTGTCCTCTTTTTACAGAGATTGAGGGAAAAGGTTTTGAAACCCTTACCTCCAGGTGCTAGCTTAATACATACAAAGAATAATAGTTATTGTTAAGAGAAAAACATTTAAAATAGTGCCTGGCACATAGTAATTACTATATGAGTATTTATTCTTATTACAACAATATCTGATATGTGGTTCTGAGTGTCTTCCATGCATTGACTCATCTAATCCTCACAACAACCTAGTGAAGCAGCTACTATTATCCCTGTTATACAGATGAGGAAACTGAGGCACAGGGAGTTAACTTGCCCCAAGATACCTCACTAAACTCTGAATCCAGGTAATGTGGGTCTAGATTTCAGGCAAAGGAAGTTGTTGGATCTTAGATCCCATGTTTTCCCCAATATAAATGGAGCTGAGGAAATACCATCCTATTCCTTTCTTTTCATTTTATATTAGAACTTTAGAGCAGTAATAGTAGCTAAAAAGAAAAGAAAATTGAGCTTTCCTTTATACCAGATAGTATTCCAAGTCATTTAGACATCACAATGCTAAGGGGTAGGAATTATGATTTCCATTTTACAGGTTAAAAAACCAAGACCCACAGAGATTGGGTAACTAGCCCAAAGTCACCCAGGTAGAAAATGGCAGACCTAGGATTTTAACTCAGTTCCTCTGGCTCCAGACCTCACTCTTTTAACCACTCCTTGGATTGGAAGGTAAATCCCAAGCCTCTGTCTTTATCATGGCTTCAGAGAATTCATGAGCAGTCATCTAAGACCCCTTCTTGCTTACTTCTCTCTCTCACCCTCTACATACACATACTTCATGCTCAAACTACTGTGAACTTCCTACAGTCCTGTTTGTACTGTGTCTTCTTCTCACTTCCATGCTGTGGTCCGACCTTCACCTCCACTCCCCTGCAGCTGGCATTCTAATTCCTCCCTCCAGGCTCAGCATAGGCTTTGCCTCCTCCTGGAAGTCCTCCCTGACTGTCCCATTTCCTTTGTGTTCTCAAAGCACCTGTATCACTACTATAGCAATGTCACGTTTCATTGTACCTGTACCTATAAGGGTAGTGGTTCTTTCTTGGAGTCTTTGTACCCTCAAGGTCAAGCATGATATCTGGCACATAACAGTAAGTATTGAATATTCGTGCAGTGACTGAAAGAATTATAACTTCCTCTCTGCCAGTGTCCCCCTGTTATTAAAGACTCCATAATTCCACTCCATATAAAGTTTTCTCCTGCTGAATAAGACTTATCTGCATATTTATTGCAAAAACATTTTAAATAAGATATTATTACTATGTGTAAGGCACTGGCCTAGGCCCTATAATATCATATAAAGATGATAAAATCCAGTTCTTGGCTTCAAGGGGTTCATTCAGAAAGACAATAAACTACCATGAAGAGCATCCCTTCTAAACTACGGCAGGGTAACCCGGGTATGAGAGTGGTTATGACCTGGGTGGGCCCTGAGTTCTTGATCGTGTGCTGGTAAGTAGTGGGAGCTGAGGTTAAGGCCAGGTTAAAAGGGTCTTGCATGCCCTTTAGGTGTCTTAACTTGGGGCAGTGAACACACCTGTAAGCCTTTTGGTAGAGTTATTGCAAGATTGGAGCTTTGTTTCTGGAAGATGAAGGTGGTAGCCATGTGATGTATGCAGGGGGCTCAGAGTGGAAGAGAACTGATCTCCTTGGATGCTGCAGGAAGCTGTGGGGTCAGGTGGCAAGACTCAGCATGGCTGATAATGATGTCGTTATAGGATCTGTGAGTCAACAGAGCCTTCAAAATGGCCTTAGATTCTCATTCCTTCAGCAACCTGCAGTTGGTCTGGTGAACTCCCATGGCATGGTTTCTCCATCCTTTTCATACTGGGGAGGAGACTGGCTCCATTACTTATCAGCTGTGTGATCCTGGCCAGGTTACTTAATGCTCTAAGCTTCAGCATTTCATCATCTAAAAAAACAGGAATAATAAAATAATCAACTTCTTGGTTGTTGTGAGGACCAAACAAAAGACTGTGTGTGCATGTGCTCAGCTCAGTGCCCAGCGTGGAATAAACACTCGGTAAGGCATAGTATGCCCCTCAGTCTGTAGTGGAGGCCGCAACATTGAACGCCTCCATTTCGTTCCAGACCAGCACCAGTTTGGCAGTGTAAAATGACTTTAACTCTTGAAGGTCACCCAGGTCTCAGTGGTGTGGCTCTAATTCACATCATTTATAAGTGCGGCTGGGTATGTCCTTTCAGATTATCAAATCAAATATCCTGGAGTGGTTTTGGTTTGGGAATGTGGCTTTTTTTGTAATTCTATTGTGAGGGAGGGTAGACAGGCAAGGGAAAGAGGGAGAGAATCAGCAGCTTTGATGACTATTTCCAAATCTTTATTTGCTCAAAATACTTTTTTTCTTTTTTTCTTTCTTTTTTATAATTTACTTTGGTATCATTATTCTACAATTATATATGCAATATTATGGTTATTAAACTACCCCCTTCATCAGGTCACCCCCACCAACCCCATTACAGTCACTGTCCATCAGCATAGTGAGATGCTATACAATCACTACTTGTCTTCGCTGGGTTGTACAGCCCTCCCCATGCCCCCCCAACATTACATCTGCTAATCGTAATGCCCCTTGTTCCCTCTTATCCCTCCCTTCCCACCCATCCTCCCCAGTCCCTTTCCCTTTGGTAACTATTAGTCCATTCTTGGGCTCTGTGAGTCTGCTGCTGTTTTGTTCCTTCAGTTTTTTTCTTTGATCTTATACTCCACATATGAGTGAAATCATTTGATACTTGTCTTTTTCGGCTTGGCTTATTTCACTGAGCATAATACCCTCTAGCTCCATCCATGTTGTTGCAAATGGTAGGATTTGTTTTCTTCTTATGGCTGAATAATATTCCATTGTGAATATGTACCACCTCTTCTTTATCCATTCATCTACTCATGGACACTTAGGTTGCTTCCATTTCTTGGCTATTGTAAATAGTGCTGCGATAAACATAGGGGTGCATATGTCTTTTTCAAACTGGGCTGCTGCAGTCTTAGGGTAAATTACTAGGAGTGGAATTCCTGGGTCAAATGGTATTTCTATTTTGAGTTTTTGGAGGAACCTCCATACTGCTTTCAACAATGGTTGAACTAATTTGCAGTCCCACCAGCAGTGTAGGAGGGTTCCCTTTTTCCACATCCTTGCCAACATT
>JAVSCE010019837.1:0-15334 GCA_032199065.1 Smutsia gigantea | reverse complement strand
AAGAGGGAGAAGTATTGTGATTAAGGCTGGAAAGGCCAAGAGCCAAGATCAAAGTGCTTGCTGATTTGGTTTCTGGAGAGGGCTCTTATCCTGGCTTGCAGGAGCCTGCTTTTGTGCCGTGGGCCTCTGAGCTCTTTCCTGGGTGCCTGTGTGAGTGCAGAGAGCACCCTTGGGTCTCTTTCTCTTCTTACAGCAGCACCGGCCTGGTCTGATTTAGCTTCCACCCTGTGATGACCTCCTTTAACCCTATCACCTTCTCACAGGTCCTGTATCCAAATACAGTCACACTGGAGGTTAGGCCTTCAGCCTAGGAACTTTGGAGGACACAGTTCAGGCCATGGCGGTTGCTGGTTTGTAGTGATGAAGGTGGTCCCGGAGCAGTCCCGGATGTGCATGCAATGTGTACCTCTGCCGCTTGGTGGCACTGCAGTGTAATAGAAGCGGCACTCTTCCCGAACCACCAAATTAAGTCTTAGTTGAAATCTGGGTGGTTACTCCATTTGCTATAGGAGTTTATCTTAATATTAAATGTTTCTTTTAATTTTCATTTGTTTTAATATATAAGCAGAGTATCTCGCTGCCATTAGACTCAGGCTGAAATTTTAAGCAGGTTTGCTCTTGCTTTCGTCTTAATTTATGCATGGATGCTTATTAAGTTGCTAATAACATTCTAATTCGGTTTAATATAGTTTATACTAGTGTCACCATTTTACTATATATGGCCGTCCAGAGGTGTTTTGTTACACTGTAGCAGAATTTAACCAATCTTATTAGGGCTGTGTATGTGGGCTCATCTGAAAGAAGGGTGGCAAGCAAGCTTTCCAGGAGAAGGCATGAATAAATTGTCGGTAAAAAGCCAACGGCCTTAATTAAAAATTTCCCATCTTCTCTTTGACCTTTTGGTTCACTTTTGGTAATTGGTTTATTTCTTATCACTTTGTTCAGTGAAGTAGATTTAGGACAAAGTTGTGAAAAACGTTTTTTAGATATTGTTGAATGGATGTATTAAGATAACCTCAGTATATTTTTGTTATTGTGGTGAAATACCAACTGTTCTTGAGAACAGCAGACAATACTTGGCAGTTCACTTGTGGTTTTGAGATTTCAAATTGTTGCTAATTATTTGGCAAAACTGTATTTTGTTGTTACGAAGCTGACTTTAATAGGCATTTATATGATTTCATCTTGATAGAATTTATACAGATGATCTATTGGTTGGTTCATCCTACCTCTCCCCTCAGGCTTGTAGGACATTGGATTATAGGCAGAGGGTTTCATCTTCTGCCTGTGCTGGTGCCCTCCGGTTAGCACATTTTTTAATCTTATGAAATTCTGTCTGATACATTTGAGAAGTTAATGCAAGGCCATGTGTCAGGAAAATTAACTGTGCATATAATACAGGAATGGATGTGATTCGTAGAAGGTATGGTATTAACATTTTTATCTTTGGTATCTGTACAAATAAGTGATCTGTTAATTTTTCCTGGTAAATATTTGATGAGAGTGAATACCTAATTTTAGAGGCAGATCAATGTTTTCACTCCTGGAATTGAGAGGTTATATCTGTTACTTTGATATTCGTTCTAAGTTGGGTTGGACAGGGTTTGAAGGTGCCTGGTTCAGTGCTGAAGGCCCTTTTCATTTTGCCTCATATTATACCACTTCCTCCCATATAATTCTTCAGCTGTAGCCATTTCCCAGTTATCTAAATGGAGTACAGTTTTCTTTTTGTCTATCTGGCAAACTCCTTATCATCTTTCAAGTCCTAGCTTAAGTGTATCCATCAGAGTAGCATGCTGTCCATGACAACCTTCCAAAGATGCCCACCCAATTCACAGCTTACCCAGGGCTGAGTTAGGCAGCGCCCACCTACCTCTTGGCATGTATATCATATTACAATTTTTTTTCTTTTTCAGACTGAGCTCCTTAAAGGGCAGTGCTTGCTTTATTCATTTCTGAAGTCAGTGTCTAGAACAGTACCTGTCACTTACTAAGCAAAAGTATTAGAGGAAAGTGGGGAACTCTTTCCCCAGCACAATAGACCCACACTGGTTTCTAGCCACTGAGAATTCTAAGCCATTCTGTTTTTAGGAGTGAAGGAGTTTATCAGAGAGTAATGTGTTGCTTGAAAGAGAACATTAAGGCCTGAAGAGACCAGTAGGTTTTTCTTTTAAACAGATGTCCAATATGTTAGATTAAGTGTGGCTGCTCTGGTTGAAGGAAAAGGTGAGGGTTTAGATATAACATTAATTCCTGAGGCTTGTGTTCTCCCAATTTCTCCTCCTCCAGTCCTTTAGCCTAAAGGCACTACTGAGAGAAAGCAGTTCTAAAACCATTAATTCACTAGTTTTCTAATTGTTTTGCACTTACAACCTCCTCTCCCCAACCCCTGATAGAATCCAGACCTCAGTACTGCCTTTCGGATAAGCCCACCCACCATCGCAGAGAGACCTAGGTTTTATCTTACCTAGGCTACAAGCATTCTCCAGAGGACACATCAGCAAGCCACAAGCCCACCTTTTCCCTGACCCCTTCCCTCAAAAAGCCTGCTGAAAACCCTGGCCATAAAAAAGCCTCTTGAGCTGTTGGCACCTTTTTCTTTTCCTTTTCCTTTGTTCTGCTGGCCAGAATAGAAGGGTCCCTCTCAGGTTTAGCAATAAACCTGCTTGAACTGTTAAGTTCGTATCCTCTTTTATCTTTCATCTATCCCCTCTTTTTTCATTTCATCCCCCATGCACATAAATTGCTTGTAGCTGTACTTTTGGAATTCAGATTCATATTTGGGAAAGTTTTATTTGTGTAAGACATTTTTAGTCTGTAGCTTGGTGTGCGTAAAGATTTGTGGATGCTGTGAATAAAATCCTTACGTGGTCCCCAGTGTTGTACTTCCCACAGATTGGGAACCACTGTTGTATTCTAACGTCTTAAGGTGGCTGGACCCAAGTGTGTATATGTGGTTTCCCTACATTAATAAGCAATTTTTGGACACCACCTGGGCATCCTACAGTTCAGCTCAATTCTGACATTACCTACCTGGAGATAGTATCATATTCCACAGGTTAGGATCTCAGTCCCACAAGACTACTCTCTATTCAGATGCCATTTGCAGGTCCTTGTGCTTCTGACCGCCTGGCTTTAGATTGAAGATTCTAACAACCCCTTCCTTGGGCTCAATGAATTTGTTAGAATAGCTCATAGAACACAGAAATATTTTACTACATCACCAGTTTATTTAAAAGGATATTTAACTCAGGATCAGCCAGAGGGAAGGTATGGGGGAAGGGCACAGAGCATCCATGCAGTTTCCTTGCACACCACACTACCCAAATCCACATAGGTTCACCAAGAACCAGAAACAAAAACTCTCCAGACCCCTTCCTTTTGGAGTTTTTATGGAGGCTTCCTTACACAGGCACGATTGATTAAATCATTGGCCTTTGGCAGATAAGCTCAGTCTCCAGCCTCCCTTTCCTGAAGGTCACAGTAGGGTGTAGAAGGTGGGACTGGGTAGAGATGGAAGGGAAAGTTAAAACCCGCTAACCACCTGGTTGGTTCTTTTACCAACTAACTTCCTTCCTAGGTGGGGGTCAAAGGTCACACATTAACATAACAAAAACACCTCTGTTGTTTTGTCACTGAGGGAATTCCAAGGGTTTTTGGAGTTCTGTGCCAGAAAGGGGAATGAAGACCAGATAAATACTTCTTATGTAAATCACAATATCACACATCTACCTTCATTGAATAGGTTAAGAAACTTAAGCTCAGGCACATTAAAAAGTTTTTCCTTAGTCTGACAGCTCAGTAGAGGCAGAACAAAATTAGACCCTGGAACATTCTGACTTCCTGCCTCGCATTGTTTTCATGCCTTTAAAGGGAAGCATTGCTTGTATATTTCTGAAGTTTTGCTTTTGAGATAAATAAATTTTAATAAACTAAAGGTCTAACAGCAAAAAAAAAATCATCCAGATTTGTTATTTCCAGGTCTTTGAAGAAACTGGTTTTGATATCAAAGATTATATTTGTAAGGATGATTACATTGAACTTCGAATCAATGACCAGCTTGCTCGTTTGTACATCATTCCAGGAATTCCAAAAGGCACAAAATTTAACCCAAAAACCAGAAGAGAAATTCGGGTATGTAAATAAAAGTAATTTTCAGGTTATTGGACAGTACCCTAGGAATTTGCTTTTAGAAACTCCTTGATAATAGTGAACTAAATGAATTATTTTCTTATGTTTCAGAATATCGAATGGTTCTCCATTGAGAAATTGCCCTGTCATAGAAATGATATGACCCCAAAATCCAAACTTGGTTTGGCACCTAACAAATTTTTTATGGCCATTCCCTTTATCAGGTATGTACATATTTCTTGAAATACAAAACTAACCATCATAATTCTTATAGTCAGTTTCTAAAGCCAAGTTTTAAATGTGAATTCTTAATGTTTCCATAGACCATTAAGGGACTGGCTTTCTCGAAGATTTGGAGATTCCTCAGACAGTGACAATGGATTTTCCTCAACTGGTAGCACTCCAGCTAAACCCACTGTGGAAAAATTGAGGTAAGGAAACAAATACATAGGATTCTGACTTTCTGATAGATTTTGATACAGTAGTAGTATTTTGCTTTTAATGTTTGCAGAGGTGTTGCATTCCTTTTATAGATACTACTTTATTACTGGTCTCACAGATAATAGTTTTTTTTTTAAGGGCTTTTGATGAGATGAGGTGAAAAAGGTTAGTTGGAGTTGGAAAGGAGCTTCAGGCACATTTTAAAATAGTATACACAAGAGGGTATTGACTTCTCAGATGAATAGCTTGAGCATGAGTTAAAAAATTGGTCTCTGTTCATACTGTTCTCTGTTCTCATATCATTCTTTAGAAATAATTTTCTGAAGATGATTGAATGGGGGATATGTTGAGGTCTGTTTTTGTATAGGGAGATGAGCGATGCTGATAGATAATTTGTTCAGAAAAATGGAACTATGAAAACTTGGGTGTGTTTCTTTTCTTTCCCTAGCATGCTTTATAAAGAATGACTATTACATGGACAGAAACCACAAAGAACATTCCTTGATTAGAATTTAATTGTATCCAAATCACAATTACAGTATAGGCTGAGTAGGTCATTTTGTTAAATAAGCATATGTATTTATAATCACGTAGTAGAACTTAACCTATGTTAGGTTCAAAGAGAGTTGTTTTTTACATTTTCTCTGATTTAGATGTTCTGTTTTTGTCCTAGAGTTTTAAAAATTAAACAGTGCAAGTAAACCACATCTGTAGTCAGTATTTTAAAAATATGTAGGGAATATTACATTTTAGTTGGGTTTTATGATAACAAGAATTTGGACTAAATGCCCTAGAGAGTCATTTTTACCTTTCAGAATCTGATTACAATCAGTAAATTGTATACTGCTAGACATAAGTGAAACAGTATAGAAAAAGTAGACAGGTGTGCAACCAAGATTAAAAAAAAAAAATACTACTAAGAAGTAACAAAACAGTGACATTATTTTAAAAAAATCATATGACTGTTCATGTTTAGGAGAACCATAGTGTGTGGTAGGATTCCCATATCTTTTAGTTTTAGGGTTTGTGGTCCTAGAGAGTGCATAAGGAGATAATGCAGCAATTTCTTTAGCCAAATTCTGATTTTTTAGAGAGGGTGGTATGTTTTTAGTATTGAGACTAATATCTCTGATGATGTGTTGGAGGAAGTATCTGAATTTTGTCTAAAGAAAGAGTAGAGAAACTGATTTTTAAATTTTTAAATGGGAAAGGAGAAGAACTCTGAAATACTCAGAAAGAGTCTTAATATAATACAGTCCTTGGGATCAGTGATTCTGGACTGAATTATACATGTTAGTAGTACTATAACATGGGTTCTTTATTACAAACTAATGCATGAGTACAACCTTTTATAAATGAATTCTTTTGTATAAAAATTTGCGACTAGGCCTTTATTTAATTTGCTCATCCATTTTCCTGGGCCCCTTAATATTTTGCCTTAGAATATGGCCTGACCTTTCAGATCCTCGTCTAGCTTGGATGAGTTCTGTAACTATCTGTGCAGAATCAAATTCCATACTTTAAACATATGAGAATATGAGTTGTCTATCCTATTAAAAAGGAAAATCCATTGATTTGTTGGTCAACTAAATTTAGAATTACTCAGATTTTTGAAAGTATAATTGCTTACAGGGAGGAAGTAGTGTGGATATTTTAGAAAAGTTTGTGATTAAAAATAACAGATTATTAATTCAATAAATACTGAATGCCAGGCTTTCTTCTGGGTGCGAGGGATAAAGCAGTAAAAAAGGCAGAATCGCTGCCCAAAGTGGACAAGAGATCCTGCTCTCATGGGACTTACATTTCGGGGGTCAGGGGTAGACAGTAAATAAGAAAGTGATAAGATAAACTAACAAGGTGTTAGAAGAACTGTAACTGAAAATTTTCTGATTGAATTTTTGTTTTTTAAATCGGTGTAGTCGAACCAAATTCCGCCACAGTCAGCAGTTATTTCCTGAAGGTTCTCCTGGTGACCAGTGGGTAAAGCACAGGCAGCCATTGCAGCAAAAGCCATATAATAATCATTCTGAAATGACTGACCCTTTAAAAGCAAAGGTGAGTGGTAATACATTTAGAGATTTTCATAACTCTAGGTCATTTGACTTAGAAATGTACCTAAGTGAGGAACTGCAAATTAATGGTTAACAGCTCTGAATTGTTGACCAAAGGCTCCTCTGTTCCCTGACTTGTGATTTGAAGCAGGGCCAAGACTCCTTAACCTTTACAGCTTTGGTGTAAAAACTGTGTAATGAGTTGTAAGAATTAATATCTGAGCGTGGTATATGTATTACCAGCCAAAGGTTCATTACTGTGTTGTATTCTAGGGTGTGAGTATACCACAAGTTATTTAACCATTCTAACCTTAATGGACATTTTGGCTGTTTCCAGTTTGGGCTTTACAAACAATATTGCTAGATTTCTGTAAATGACTTTTGATGAACATACGGAGTTCTTTCGGGTATATACAGAATTGGTGGAGCACTAGATATTCTTACGTTCTTAAGTATATACTGCAAACAATACTCTAAAATAATTTATAACCTCAGCAAATATATGAAAGTTACAATTGTTCCACATCCTTATTAATCCTCTTAGCCATCCATTTGGATGTCACTCTTTTTATTTTCATTCTTTTTGAAAATACTAAGTTCATCAAAATGCAAAGCTTTTGTGTATCAGAGGACACTATCAAAAGAGTGAAAAGACAACCCACAGAATGCAAATCACGTATCTGATGATGGGTTAATAACCAGAATACACAAAGAACTCCTACCAACAACCAAAACAAATCCAAGTAAAAAATGGGTGAACAGTTCTGGGAAGATGGCGGCATGAGCAGGGTGGCAGAAATCTCCTCCCAAAACCATATGTATTTGTGAAAATACAACAAATACAACTATTCCTAAAAGAGAGATCACAAGATACAGTACAACAGCCAGGCTACAGCTACGTCTGTGAGAACTCAGCGCCTCATGAAGCGGGTAAGTTACAAAGCCACGACCCAGCGGGACCCAAGCACTCCCCGACCCCAGCTCACCCATGGGAGGAAAAGAAGCAGTGAGGAGGGAGTGTAAGCACAGGCCTGCTAAATAACCAGCCCTGGTGATCTGCATCAGGAGCACAGACACACATTGGATGGTGTATTGGAGATTAGAGAAACCAGAAGGGCAGGATCCAAGACGGAGACTGTGAGCGGGTCTCCACACCCAGCTCCCCTGGGACAAAAGAAAAGTGGATGCTTTTTTAAAAGTCTTAAAGAGACAGGGGCCCAATAGTGGAATAAAATTGTCCCAGTGCACTCAGTCCAGCAGGCTTGGAATCTTGAGGAATTTCGGGCGGTCCAGCAAAACCACCACAATGGCGGAACAGCAGTAGAGCGGCCCCACCCACAGCAACCACACAGAATCTCCTCCCGGCTGGCGCACAGCTAAGCGGAAAGGACTGCGGAAGCCACAGCAAGGGCTTGAAGGCACCAAGTGGCACACAACACACCCTGTGTGGCTGAAAACCCCTGCAGAGCTCTATGCTAGCCTGAAGGTGGCACCGCACACAAGAGCTCAGGATTATCCCAGAGACTGCCTCCTGATGTGTGGGTAATCAGCACAGGCTGCAGAGAAGAGAAAGGAGAAAAACAAGCAGGAAGGGACTTTGTTCTCCGAGCTGACACACGTGGCACCTGCTTGCAACCACTTCTATCACCATGAAAAGACAGAAGAATATGGTCCAGTCAAAGATCACCGAGACAACCCCAGAGAGTGGGCCTCATGGGATAGATTTAAACAATCTTCCTGAAAAAGAATTCAGAATAAAAGTCAGAACCATGCTGATGGACCTACAGAGAAATATTCAAGAGCTAAGGGAGGAAGTCAGGACAGACATTACAGAAATGATAAAACCAGTTGACGGACTCAAGAGGAGACTGGATGAGGTGCAAGAGACTGTTAATGGAATAGAAATCAGAGAACAGGAGTACAGAGAAGCTGAGGCAGAGAGAGATAAAAGGATCTCTAGGAACGAAAGAATATTAAGAGGACTGTGTGACCAATCCAAACAGAACAATATTTGCATTGTAGGAGTACCAGAAGAAGAAGAAGAGAGAAAAAAGGATAGAAAGTGTCTTTGAAGACATAAAGGAGAAAAACTTCCCCAAGCTAAGAAAGGAAGTAGTTTCTCAGACCATGGAAGCCCACAGATCTCCCAACACAAGGGACCCAAGGAAGACAACACCAAGACATATAATAATTAAAATGGCAAAGATCAAAGATAAGGACAGTATTAAAGGCAGCCAGAGAGAGAAAAAAGATCACCTACAAAGGAAAACCCATCAGACTATCATCAGCCTTCTCAACAGAAACCTTACAGGCCAGAAGAGAATGGCATGATATATTTAATGCAATGAAACAGAAGGGCCTTGAACCAAGAATACTGTATCCGGCACGATTATCATTTAAATTTGTGGGAGGGATTAAACAATTCTCAGACAAGTGAAAGTTCAGCGATGTTGCCTACCATAAACCACTACTACAGGATATCTTAAATGGACTGCTCTAGATGGAAGCAATCCTAAGGCTAAAAGATGTCACCAGAGAAAATATAATCATAGCAAAGAAAACAGACCATCCAAATACTAACTAAAGGCAAAAAATAAAATCAACTATCCACAAAAACAGTCAAAGGAAATGTAAAAGAGTACAGAATGAAACACTGAGCATATAAAGAATGGAGGAGGAAGAATAAGAAGGGAGAGAAATAAAGAATCATCAGACTATGCTTATAATAGTGTAGCAAGAGAGTGAGAGTTAACTTAGACTGTAAGATAGTAAAGAAGCTACCCTTGAACTTTTGGTGACCATGAATCTAAAGCCAGCAATGGCAATAAGTACATATCTATCGATAATCACCCTAAATGTAAATGGACTGAATGCACCAATCAAAAGACACAGAGTAATAGAATGGATAAAAAAAGCAAAACCCATCTATATGCTGCTTACAAGAGACTCACCTCAAACCCAAAGATATACACAGACTAAAAGTGAAGGGACAGAAAAAGATATTTCATGCAAACAACTGGGAGAAAAAAGCAGGTGTTGCAATACTTATATCAGACAAAATAGACTTCAAAATGAAGAAAGTAGCAAGAGATAAAAAAGGACAATACATAATGATAAAGGGGTCAGTTCAAGAAGAGGATATAACCATTTAAAATATATATGCACCCAACCCAGGAGTACCAGCATATGTGAAACAAATACTAACAAAATAAAAGGAGGAAATAGAAAGCAATGCATTCATTTTAGGAGACTTCAACACACCACTCACTCCAGAGGACAGATCAACCAGACAGAAAATAAGTAAAGACACAGAGGCACTGAACAACACACTAGAACAGATGGACCTAACAGACATTTACAGAACTATACACCGAAAAGCAGCACAATACACATTCTTCTCAAGTGCACATGGAACATTTTCCAGAATAGACCACATACTAGGTCACAAAAAGAACCTCAGTAAATCCAAAAATATTGAAATCCTACCAAACAACTTCTCAGATCACAAAGGTATAAAACTAGAAATAAATTGTGGAAAGAAAACAAAAAGGCTCACAAATACATGGAGGCTTAACAACATGCTCCCAAATAATCAGTGGATCAACGGCCCAATTAAAACAGAGATCAAACAATATATGGAGACAAATAACAACAGCACAAAGCTGCAACTTCTGTGGGAGGCAGTAAAGGCAGTTCTAAGAGGAAAGTATATTGCAATCCAGGCCTATTTAAAGAAGGAAGAACAATCCCAAATGAATAGTCTAGAGTCACAATTACTGAAGTTGGAAAAAGAAGAACAAATGAGGCCCAAATTCACCAGAAGGAGGGACATAATAAAGATTAGAGAAGAAATAAATAAAATTGAGAATAAAACAATAGAAAAACCAATGAAACCAAGAGCTGGTTCTTTGAAAAAATAAACAAAATAGATAAACCCTAGGCAGACTCATTAAGAGAAAAAGAAAATCTACACACATAAACAGAATCAGAAATGAGAAAGGAAAAATCACAACGGACCCCACAGATATACAAAGAATTATAAGAGAATACGATGAAAATCTATATGCTAACAAGCTGGAAAACATAGAAGAAATGGAAAACTTCCTAGGAAAATATAACCTTCCAAGACTGACCAAGCAAGAAACAGAAAACCTAACAGACCAATCACCAGGAATGAAATTGAATCGGTAATCAAAAAACTACACAAGAACAAAACCCCTGGGCCAGATGGATTCACCTCTGAATTTTATCTACATATAGAGGAGAAATAATACCCATTCTCCTTAAAGTTCTCCAAAAAATAGAAGAGGAGGGAATACTTCCAAATTCATTCTATAAAGCCAGCATCACTCGGATACTAAAACCAGGCAAAGACCCCACCAAAAAAGAAAATTAAAGACCAATATCCCTGATGAACGTAGATGCAAAAATACTCAACAAAATATTAGCAAACCGAATTCAAAAATACGTCAAGAGGATCATACACCATGATCAAGTGGGATTCATCCCAGGGATGCAAGATTGGTACAACATTCGAAAATCCATCAACATCATCCACCACATGAACAAAAAGAACAAAAACCACATGATCATCTCCACAGATGCTAAAAAAGCATTTGGCAAAATTCAACAGCCACTCATGATAAAAACTCTCAACAAAATGGGTATAGACGGCAAGTACCTCAACATCATAAACGCCATATATGACAAACCGACAGCCAACATCATACTTAACAGTGAGAAGCTGAAAGCTTTTCATCTAAGATCGGGAACAAGACAGGGATGCCCACTCTCCCCACTTTTATTCCACATTGTACGGAAGGTCCTAGCCACGACCATCAGACAAAACAAAGACATACAAGGCATCCAGATTGGTAAAGAAGTCAAATTGTCACTATTGGCAGATGACATGATACTGTACATAAAAAGCCCTAAAGACTCCATTCCAAAACTACTAGAACTAATATCTGCATTCAGCAAAGTTGCAGGATACAAAATTAACACACAGAAATCTGTTGCTTTCCTGTACACTAACGATGAACTAACAGAAAGAGAAATCAGAAAAACAATTCCATTCACAATTGCATCAAAAAGCATAAAATACCTAGGAATAAACCTAACGAAGGAAGTGAAAGACCTGTACTCTGAAAACTACAAGACACTGCTAGGAGAAATTAAAGAGGACACTAACAAATGGAAATTCATCCCAAGCTCTTGGCTAGGAAGAATAAATATTGTCAAAATGGCTATATTACCTAAAGCAATCTACAGATTCAGTGCAATCTCTATCAAAATACCAACAGCTTTCTTCAATGAACTGGAACAAATACTTCTAAAATTGATATGGAACCACAATAGACCCCGAATAGCCAAAGCAATCCTGAGAAGGAAGAATAAAATGGGGGGAATTACGCTCCCTGACTTCAAGCTCTACCACAAAGCCACAGTAATCAAGACAATTTGGTAGTGGCACAAGAACAGACCCACGGACCAGTGGAACAGAACAGACAGTCCAGACATTAACTCAAATATATATGGTCAATTAATATACGATTAAGGAGCCATGGATATACAATGGGGAAATGACAGCCTCTTCAACAGATGGTGTTGGCAAAACTGGACAGCTACATGTAAGAGAATGAAACTGGATTACTGTCTAACCCCATACACAAAAATAAACTCAGAATGGATCAAAGACCTGAATGTAAGTCATGAAACCATAAAACTCTTAGAAAAAAGCATAGGCAAAAAACTCTTGTACATAAACATGAGCAACTTCTTCGTGAACATATCTCCCTGGGCAAGGGAAACAAAAGCAAAAATGAACAAGTGGGACTATATCAAGCTGAAAAGCTTCTGTACAGCAAAGGATACCATCAGTAGAACAAAAAGACTTCCTACAGTATGGGAGAATATATTCATAAATGACATATCCGATAAGGGGTTGACATCCAAAATATACAAAGAACTCACGTACCTCAACAAACAAAAAGCAAATAGGCCATTTAAAAAATGGTCAGAGGAGCTGAACAGACACTTTTCCAAACAAGAAATTCAGATGGCCAACAGGCACATGAAAAGATGCTCCACATCGCTAATCATCAGAGAAATGCAGATTAAAACCACAATGAGGTATCACCTCACACCAGTAAGGATGGCCAACATCCAAAACACAAACAACAACAAATGTTGGAGAGGATGTGGAGAAAAGGGGAGCCCTCCAACACTGCTGGTGTGAATGCAAATTAGTTCAACCATTGTGGAAAGCAGTATGGAGGTTCCTCAAAAAACTAAAAATAGGAATATAATTTGACCCAGGAATTCCACTCCTAGGAATTTACCCTAAGAATGCAGCAGCCCAGTTTGAAAAAGACAGATGCACCCCTATGTTTATCGCAGCACTATTTACAATAGCCAAGAAATGGAAGCAACCTAAGTGTCCATCAGTAGTTGAATGGATAAAGAAGAAGTGGTACATATACACAATGGAATATTATTCAGCCATAAAAAGAAAACAAATCCAGACATTTGCAACCACATGGATGGAACTTGAGGGTATTATGCTCAATGAAATAATGCATGCGGAAGAAGACAAGTATCAAATGGTTTCACTCATATGTGGAGTATAAGAACAAAGAAAAAACTGAAGGAAGAAAACAGCAGCAGACTCACAGAACCCAAGAATAGACTAACAGTTACCAAAGGGAAAGGGACTGGGGAAGATGGGTGGGAAGGGAGGGAGAAGGGGGAAAATGGGGCATTTTGATTAGGAGACATAATGTAGGGGAGTGCACGGGGAGGGCTTTACAACTCAGAAGACAAGTAGTGATTCTGTAGCATCTTGCTTCGCTGATAGACGGTGACTCTAATGGGGTATCTGGGGGAAAGTTGATGAAGTGGGAAGTTTAGTAAGAATAATGTTGCACATGTAATTGTAGAATAACGATACCAAAAAAAAATGGGTGAACAATTTGAGTAGACATTTATCCAAGAAGATATACAAATTGGCAATAAACCTGTAAAAAGATGCTTGGCATAATTAGTTTTTAGAGAAATGTAAATCAGAGTCACAAGGAGATAATTACTTCATACCCATTAGGATATTTATAATAAGAAATGGCAAATAACAAGTGTTGACAAGGCTATGGAGAAATTGGAACCCTTATGCAGTGGTCATGGAATTCCATGGAAAACCTTTAGGTGGTTCCTCAGAAAGTTAAACAATTACCAAATGACCCAGCAATCCTGCCCTTATGCATGTACTCAAAAGAATTGAAAGTGAGTATTTAAGTAGGTAATTTGTATACCAGTGTTCATAGTAGCATTATTTATAATAGCCAAAAGGTGGAAATTACCACATGTCTAACAGCTAAATGTATGAGCAACATGTACATACAATGGGCTATTACTCAGCCTTAAAAAGGAATGATACTGTGATGTACATGTGCTATGACATGGGTGAAAGTTAAACACATGGCAAGTGAAATAAGCCACACATAAAAAGACAAATATTGAATAATTTTGCTTATATGAGGTACCTCAAAGGGAAAAATTCATAGAGAAGGAAATTAACTTGTTACCAGGGCTCAGGGAAGGGAGAATATGGAGTTATTTAATGGGTAGAAAGTTTCTATTTGGGATGATGAAAAAGTTCTGGAGAATGGATACTGGTGGTGGTTACACCGTATGGTGACTATGCTTACTGTCACTGAATTGTACACTTGAAAGTGGTGAGAGTGGTAATTTTTATGTATAGTGTACCACAGTAAAAAGTAAATACCACAAAGAGCAGAGTGACATTGAATTAAAAGTGTGCCATAACATGAGTTTCTGAAAGAAGCCATATTTCCTTACCGTTCCTTTCTTAGCTTATTGTTTTCAAGCTGTTTTAGGGGCTGCAACTTTTTCTATAGGTAGATAGTTGTAAATAAATAAATGATTTGTATATGTCTTTAAATAATAATAATCCTGACATTCTTTTAGCCAGTCCTCTTAAATATCTGTCAAGACCTCTATGGTCAATTAATGTTTGAAAAATCTGTGTTTCAAATTAAACTTAAAAACCTTTTTTTTTTTAAGAAAATTAACTCATTTGAAAGCAGTACACGTATAGCCAGATGTCAACTACTCCATGTTTAGATTTTAGGTCTGAATTTAGGGATAATAGCCAGATTTTAAAAGCACCAATCTTTATTTTGTATGAAAGATTATTAATTTAAAAATGTTCATTAATAAGCAAATTGTACGGTAACAACTGATCACATCTGCTGCATGTGTCCTGCCCTAAGAACTGTGGCCAGTGAGCCCCAGCATTCCCTCACAGATTTTTTTTTTGACAGTCACGTAAAGTTTATAAACTGTTTTTTTTGAGAAAATACTATTTTTTACCTTATGCTTTGTAACAAAATCTGTAAACAGAAATGGGATAAGGTAGGAGGTGTGGAGAGATTCTTAGGGACCATTGTATTTGCTATTTCATACTTATAGAGGAATCTTGTTTTTGTAGCACTATATTCTAATAAGAAAATATACTGATTAGATGTGGTTCCCCAATGTGTTGGGAAAATATTGGGGTGGGGGGATTGAGGGGCTTTGCAAAACTTAACCAGCTAAACATATCCATAGGGGTATGTTCTTTTGTCCTGTTACATTATAGTATAGGTTTACATTTTATTTCTTCTTATTGGAAAAACAGAATCAAAGTATGAGGG
>JAVSCE010019836.1:0-105251 GCA_032199065.1 Smutsia gigantea | reverse complement strand
ATGGGTTATTTAGACCACAACTTAACAGAGACACTAGCAGAAGAAACCTTTTAAATTAAGAAGGAATTGAAGGTAAAAAAGGAAGCATCAAAAAAAACCTTCGACTATAGAGAAGCCAAGAATAAATAAAAAGAGAGGAAGACAGAATTAAAGAAAACTCTTGACAGGCTTCTTATGGAAGGTATTTTGGTATCATTATTTGGTGCTGCTTAGGAGACAAAAACTGCATAAATTAGGGCTGCTTAATGTGGGAAATAAAAGAATGGGGAAAGAAGGGATGAGGAACGCCTCAGCTTTCTTGAAATAATCTAGAGGGCTGCTATATAGTGAAGAGCAATGAGACTTCTGAGATGTGACTCCCTCAGTGGGTGCAGGTTTTAGGGAGACAAGGTGTGATTCACTGTGAAGAAGACTGCAATAGGAGGGCATGGAGAGCGGCCTTCTCAGGCAGTGCTCTGCCCCATCACCATGTCATTAACTGGGAGATGGGAGACAATCGTACAGGAATACTGCAGGTCGCACAGGAATACTGCAGGATGGATTCCTTTGCCAGACAACCTTTTCAGAAATCTTAGTATCAATGTCAATAAAATAGCATAGGAAGGGTCACAGAACAAAAAGAAGTAAGGGGGGATAAAAGACCAAAAGAAGGCTAGACGTATGAGAGAGTTAAGTGGCAGGAGAATAAAGAAAGGGACAACTCAGGTATTTCACTGAAAGTCTGAATATTTACACCAAACTGACATCCAGTAATTCTGAGTCCCTGTTACTGTGAGGAAGTTACTGAATTAAATTAGAGCAAGGAAGAAGAAAACAGCAAAAATCTTGGAATGCTAGACATCAAGCATATGAAGAATGTGGTGTCAAAAGAGGTTGTGCACATTTGGAACTGGGTGAAATGGTTCAGTTCCTCAACAATCCTAGAAACAAGGCATCTCTTTTGAGAGTTTCCAAAGGTCAGAAGTCTTTTCATTCACTCATTCAATAGTTACCATAGTGCCAGGAATTATCCTAGATAGCATACAGAAAATACAAGAGATGAGACCCATGTGGTTCCAGCAGAGCCACTGCACCTGGGCTCCCACCTCAGCCTGTGTGCCTGTGTCCTGGAGCTGGGAAGCACTCAGCCTACATGGTCCTGTCTACGGCCCTGAATCCCTGTCCTCTTACAGTTTGTCATCTGGCCGTGGGGCTTATGGGCTTAAGTTTAGTCTACCAACCCAACACTTACCAGGCGGATAGAGCAACACCACATTGTCTCCCGCATTCAGATGTCCCTTATCACCAAGGACTGATGCGATCCTCTCTGCTCGCTTATGAAGCTGAAGGCAACTGGCTGTGCACACTGTAGTTCCCTTTAAACAGAAAACACATAGGCAGGTCAAACTCAGTCAGGAAATATAACAGTAACAAGTAGAGCCAACTCAACATTGAAAGGAAAGGATTGTGCCTTGGTAGATTCTCTTTTGCAAGGAAATCAATTTCAGTGAAAATTCCCCTGGTACCAAAGACATACGTGGTATATTCCTTTTCTTGTCCAATGTCTGAAGGTACGTAGGGAATATAGATATTAACTTAAATCAAACATATGTATTTGTAGTCTTTCTGGTAAGGGTAGCTTCAGATATAATATATATACATATATAAATTATTTATTTAAATGAGGAAATAAGAGTAAAGGGAAGGAAAATAAAGAAAATAAAAGTAGGATGAGGGCAGGAGTAAGGTCCAGACAACAGATGCTGGTCATGTGATTTGCTGCACACATAACACAAATTTGGCTCTGAGTTTTCCAACAGCAAAGACGTAACAAAGACAAGTAACAAGGAATCAGAGTCTACTAGCTAATAATAAAGATTAGCACATTAGGAGATGGCCAACTATTTCTGATCCTGAGAATACCTCCTCCTGCAGGCCTTCATAAATATCCTTACTGTTAATTCAAGTTTCACTGCACTGGGCTTTCTGAACCCTGTTTCACTTCACTTGTAGTATATAGCACACATGTGAAAGGGCTTAAAATATGGACATATAGCTAATGGGAAATTACAAAGCAAGCATCTGTGTAAGAACCGGCATAACATGAAAAAGACCACTGCCAGCAGCTCAAAAGCACCCCCACAGGTGGCCTCCCCACCGCCCCAGCCTTCTCTTTCCCTCCTTGGCTAACTACTATCTTGACTTTGTAATGTTAACCACTGATTTCTTTCTTTCTTTCTCATTTTACCACCCATGAAATACTCAATTTTATGTAAATGGAATTGTGCTGTATATACTTTTGTGTTTTGCTTCCTTCTCCCAAAATTATTTTAAAAGTCACCTATGCCACATGCACAGAAGTAATTTATTCATATTTGTTGCTGTATAGTATTTAACTGCATGAACAAATATGACAATTTATTTATCCATTCTACTGCTGATGATAATGCCATTCCTGAACATGGACCCTGGCGCATAAATATCAGTTTTTGTAGGGTGCAGACCTAGAAATGGAATTGCTGGGTCACTGGGTATGCCTATCTTCAACTTTAATGGGTAATACCAAATTATTCTTGTCTATTGTGCCAATACCATGCTGTCTTAATCACTGTAACTTTGTAATTCAAAAAACTGCACCAGTTTTTTAATGTGCTGTTTCTTTTAAAAATGACTTTTTAATTTCATTAATACTAAATACTACATGTTCAATATAGAAAATATAGATAAGTAAATATAAGATGAAATCACTTTAACAGTTTGGTTTTCCTGTTTTTTTTCTTTAAAAAATGAGTATATATTATATACAGATTCACATGCAACATTTTTTTTAAGGGATTACATTATACCATCTGCCAGAGGCTGTGTAGCACATTGGTTAAAATGTGGGCTCAGAACTAAGTTTGGGTTCATATAAAACAGCTGATTTCCCAATCCTACTACTTATTAGCCCTGTGACATCAGGCAAGTTACTTTATGTCTCTGTGTCTCTCTTTCCTCAAACTTAGAATGAACTACAAAATATAAAGCACCCAGCACAGAGCTTTCAGTAATTATTCAGTTATTTTTAAAGTTTTATATTCTATTTTTTTCCACTTACACATACATTACATGAATATTTTCTTGGTCATCAAATATTCTTCTATAATACTGTTCTGAATGGCTGCATAGTATTTCATCATGTGGATATGCCATAATTTATTTAGCAAATTGTCTATTGTTAGACATTTAGGCTATAACACTAAAATGAGTATTCCTTTGGCTTAAGTCAGGGTTAAATTATAAAGCCATTTCTTACAACATTCCTCTTTTTGGTTTGTGATACAACAGCAAATTAAACTTCAGTAAAAATAATTTTCTGGGCATGAGGGAATAATGTTGTATGGTACTAAACTTACTGGTGATCTGGGCTAATCCAAGGTAAAATGTTGGAATATGCAGGACAATAAACTGACCACATGTCTTTTAGTCATCCCTATGTACCATTTTCCCTTCTTTTTTTTAAATATAATTTATTTTATTCTCATTAATCTACAATTACATGTGCAATATTATGGTTATTAACCTACCCCTTCATCAGGAGCCCCCCACCAACCCCATTACAGTCACTGTCCATCAGCGTAGTGAGATGCTATAGAATCACTACTTGTCTTCTCTGAGTTGTACTGCCCTCCCCGTGCCCCCCCAACATTATATCGGCTAATCGTAATGCCCCTTTTTCCCTCTTATCCCTCCCTTCCCGCCCATTTTCCCCAGTCCCTTTCCCTTTGGTAACTATTAGTCCGTTCTTGGGTTCTGTGAGTCTGCTGCTGTTTTGTTCCTTCAGTATTTTTCTTTGTTCTTATACTCCACATATGAGTGAAATCATTTGATACTTGTCTTTTTCGGCTTGGCTTATTTCACTGATCATAATACCCTCTAGCTCCATCCATGTTGTTGCAAATGGTAGGATTTGTTTTCTTCTTATGGCTGAATAATATTCCATTGTGTATATGTACCACATCTTCTTTATCCATTCATCTACTGATGGACACTTAGGTTGCTTCCATTTCTTGGCTATTGTAAATAGTGCTGCAATAAACATAGGGGTGCATCTGTCCTTTTCAAATTGGGCTGCTGCATTCTTAGGGTAAATTCCTAGGAGTGGAATTCCTGGGTCAAATGGCATTTCTATTTTGAGTTTTTTGAGGAACCTCCATACTGCTTTCCACAATGGTTAAACTAATTTGCAGTCCCACCAGCAGTGTAGGAGGGTTCCCTTTTCTCCACATCCTCGCCAACATTTGTTGTTGTTTTGTGTTTTGGATGTTGGCCATCCTCACTGGTGTGAGGTGATATCTCATTGTGGTTTTAATCTGCATTTCTCTGATGATGAGCGATGTGGAGCATGTTTTCATGTGCCTGTTGGCCATCTGAATTTCTTCTTTGGAGAAGTGTCTATTCATGTCCTCTGCCCATTTCTTAATTGGATTATTTGCTTTCTGTTTGTTAAGGTGCATGAGTTCTTTATATATTTTGGATGTCAACCCTTTATCAGATACGTTTTTTATGAATATATTCTCCCATACTGTAGGATGTCTTTTGTTCTACTGATGGTGTCCTTTGCTGTACAGAAGCTTTTCAGCTTGATATAGTCCCACTTGTTCATTTTTGCTTTTGTTTCCCTTGCCTGGGGAGATATGTTCATGAAGAAGTGCTCATGTTAATGTCCAAGAGATTTTTGCCTATGTTTTTTTCTAAGAGTTTTATGGTTTCATGACTTACATTCAGGTCTTTGATCCACCTTGAGTTTACCTTGGTGTATGGGGCTAGACAGTAGTCCAGTTTCATTCTCTTACATGAAGCTGTCCAGTTTTTCCAACACCAACTGCTGAAGAGGCTGTCATCTCCCCATTGTATATCCAAGGCACTTTTATCAAATATTAATTGACTGTATATGTTTGGGTTAATGTTTGGATTTTCTATTCTGTTCCACTGGTCTGTGGGTCTGTTCTTGTGCCAATACCAAATTGTCTTGATTACTGTGGCTTTGTAGTAGAGCTTGAAGTCAGGGAGTGTAATTCCCCCCGTTTTATTCCTCCTTCTCAGGATTACTTTGGCTATTCGGGGTCTTCTGTGGTTCCATATGAATTTTAGAATTATTTGTTCCAAGTCACTGAAGAAAGCTGTTGGTAGTTTGATAGGGATTGCATTGAATCTGTAGATTGCTTTAGGTCGTATAGCCATTTTGACAATATTTATTTTTCCTAGCCAAGAGCATGGGATGCATTTCCATTTGTTAGTGTCCTCTTTAATTTCTCTTAGGAGTGTCTTGTAGTTTTCAGAGTACAGGTCTTTCACTTCCTTCGTTAGGTTTATTCCTAGGTATTTTATTCTTTTTGATGCAATTGTGAATGGAATTGTTTTTCTGATTTCTCTTTCTGTTAGTTCATCATTAGTGTATAGGAAAGCAACAGATTTCTGTGTGTTAATTTTGTATCCTGCAACTTTGCTGAATTCAGATATTAGTTCTAGTAGTTTTGGAATGGAATCTTTAGGGTTTTTTATGTACAGTATCATGTCATCTGCAAATAGTGACAATTTGACTTCTTCTTTACCAATCTGGATGCCTTGTATGTCTTTGTTTTGTCTGATTGCTGTGGCTAGGACCTCCAGTACTATGTTGAATAACAGTGGAGAGAGTGGGCATCTCTGTCTTGTTCCTGATCTTAGATGAAAAGCTTTCAGCGTCTCGCCGTTAAGTATGATGTTAGCTGTGGGTTTGTCATATATAGCCTTTATGATGTTGAGGTACTTGCCGTCTATACCCATTTTGTTGAGAGTTTTAATCAGGAATGGATGCTGAATTTTGTCAAATGCTTTTTCAGCATCTATGGAGATGATCATGTGGTTTTTGTTCTTCTTTTTGTTGATGTGGTGGATGATGTTGATGGATTTTCGAATGTTGTACCATCCTTGCACCCCTGGGATGAATCCCACTTGATCATGGTGTATGATCCTCTTGATATATTTTTGAATTCGGTTTGCTAATATTTTGTTGAGTATTTTTGCATCTACGTTCATCAGGGATATTGGTTTGTAATTTTCTTTTTTGGTGAGGTCTTTGCCCGGTTTTGGTATTAGAGTGATGCTGGCTTCATAGAATGAGTTTGGAAGTATTCCCTCCTCTTCTATTTTTGGAAAACTTTAAGGAGAATGGGTGTTATTTCTTCTCTATATGTCTGGTAGAATTCAGAGGTGAGTCCATCAGGCCCGGGGGTTTTGTTCTTGGGTAGTTTTTTGATTACCAATTCGATTTCGTCGCTGGTGATTGGTCTGTTTAGTTTTTCTGTTTCTTGCTTGGTCAGTCTTGGAAGGTTGTATTTTTCTAAGAAGTTGTCCATTTCTTCTATGTTTTCCAGCTTGTTAGCATATAGATTCTCATAATATTCTCTTATAATTCTTTGTATTTCTGTGGGGTCCGTCGTGATTTTTCCTTTCTCATTTCTGATTGTGTTTATGTGTGTAGATTCTCTTTTTCTCTTAATGAGTCTGGCTAGGGGTTTATCTATTTTGTTTATTTTTTCAAAGAACCAGCTCTTGGTTTTATTGATTTTTTTCTATTGTTTTATTCTTCTCAATTTTATTTATTTCTTCTCTAATCTTTATTATGTCCCTCCTTCTGGTGACTTTGGGCCTCATTTGTTCTTCTTTTTCCAATTTCAGTAATTGTGTCTTTAGACTATTCATTTGGGAATGTTCTTCCTTCTTTAAATAGGCCTGGATTGCAATATACTTTCCTCTTAGAACTGCCTTTGCTGCGTCCCACAGAAGTTGTGGCTTTGTGTTGTTGTTGTCATTAGTCTCCATATATTCTTTGATTTCTGTTTTGATTTGGTCGTTAACCCATTGATTAATTAGGAGAGTGTTGTTAAGTCTCCATGTATTTGTGAGCCTTTTTGATTTCTTTCTAAAATTTATTTCTAGTTTTATGCCTTTGTGATCTGAGAAGTTGGTTGGTAGGATTTCAATATTTTTGAAATTTACTGAGGTTCTTTTTGTGGCCTAGTATGTGGTCTATTCTGGAAAATGTTCCATGTGCACTTGAGAAGAATGTGTATCCTGTTGCTTTTGGGTGTAGAGTTCTGTAGATGTCTGTTAGGTCCATCTGTTCTAGTGTGTTGTTCAGTGCCTCTGTGTCTTTACTTATTTTCTGTCTGGTTGATCTGTCCTCTGTAGTGAGTGGTGTGTTGAAGTCCCCTAAAATGAATGCATTGCTGTCTATTTCATCCTTTAATTCTGTTAGTATTTGTCTCACATATGCTGGCGCTCCTGTGTTGGGTGCATATATATTTATAATGGTTATATCTTCTTGTTGGACGGACCCCTTTATCATTTTGTAATGTCCTTCTTTATCTCTTGCTACTTTCTTCGTTTTGAAGTCTATTTTGTCTGATACAAGTACTGCAACACCTGCTTTTTTCTCTTTGTTGTTTGCATGAAATATCTTTTTCCATCCCTTCACTTTTAGTCTGTGAATATCTTTGGATTTGAGGTGAGTTTCTTGTAGGCAGCATATAGATGGGTCTTGCTTTTTTATCCATTCTGTTACTCTGTGTCTTTTGGTTGGTGCATTCAGTCCATTTACATTTAGGGTGATTATTGATAGGTATGTACTTATTGCCATTGCTGGCTTTAGATTCGTGGTTACCAAGGGTTCAAGGGTTGCTTCTTTACTATCTAACAATCTAACAACTTTCTTGTTAAGTTATTGTAAACACAGTCTGATGTTTCTTTCTTTCTCTCCCTTCTTATTCCTCCTCCTCCATTCTTTCTATAATGGGTGTTTTATTCTTTGCCTTTAGTTAGTATTTGGATGTTCTGCTTTCTTTGCTATGATTTTATTTTCTCTGGTGACATCTTTTTAGCCTTAGGTGTGCTTCTATCTAGAGCAGTCCATTTAAGATATCCTGTAGTGGTGGTTTATGAGACGCAAACTCTCTCAACTTTCGTTTGTCTGGAAATTGTTTAATCCCTCCATCATATTTAAATGATAATCGTGCTGGATACAATATTCTTGGTTCGATGCCCTCTGTTTCATAACGTTAAATATATCATGCCATTCTCTTCTGGCCTATAAGGTTTCTGTTGAGAAGTCTGATGATAGTCTGATGGGTTTTCCTTTGTAGGTGATCTTTTTTCTCTCTCTAGCTGCCTTTAATACCTTGTCTTTATCTTTGATTTTTGCCATCTTAATTATTATGTGTCTTGGTGTTGTCTTCCTTGGGTCCCTTGTGTTGGGAGATCTATGAGCTTTGGTGGACTGCGAGACTACTTCCATCCCCAGCGTGGGAAAGTTTTCAGCAATTATTTCTTCAAAGACACTTTCTATCCCTTTTTCTCTCTCTTCTTCCTCTGGTACTCCTATAATGCGAATATTGTTCAGTTTGGATTGGTCACACAGTTCTCTTAATATTCTTTCATTCCTAGAAATCCTTTTATCTCTCTCTACCTCAGCTGCTCTGTACTCCTGTTCTCTGTTTTCTATTCCATTAACAGTCTCTTGCATCTCATCCATTCTGCTGTTAAGCCCGTCGATCGCTTGTCTGATTTCTGTATTGTCTTTCCTCAGTTCCTCACTTCCTCCCTCAGCTCTTGCACATTTCTCTGTAGGTCCATCAGCATGGTTATGACTTTTCTTCTGAATTCTTTTTCAGGAAGACTGTGCATTTCCATCCCTTCAGACTCCCTCTCTGGGGTTGTCTGGTTGATTTTGGTCTGAACCATATTCCTCTCTCTTTTCATGGCTATAGAATTGGTCACTGATAGTTGCCACGTATGTCAGCTGGGCTCTTTAAGACTTTAAAAAGAGAAGAAAAAAAAAGAAAAAAAAAGCGCGTGCTTTCTTCAGCGGTCTTAAAGAGACAGGAGCCCAGCGGAGGAGCCGGATCGCCCCAGCACACTCAGCCCAGCAGGCTGGGAGTCCGGGGGAGTTTCAGACGCCTTAGCTGGCGACTGAGGAAGCGTAGCCATACTTACACTTCTCACTGAGATCAACAGCCTCCTATTCGTTCCCACCCCTGCCAGAGCGATAAAGGGCCCTGCGGAGCGGCGCAGTCACAGCTGTGGAATAGTGAGGCAATAGCGCCACCTACAGCATTCCCACAGAATGTACGTCCAGTGGGCATTTTTTTTTGTTTTTGTTTTTTGTTTTGTTTTTTCTTTTCTTCTTTCTTTCTTTCTTCTTTTTTTTCCTATGTACCATTTTTCTAACCAAGAAACAACCTTATGCACACTAACAAATACCTGGGGTACAGAACTCATGGGGCTATAACTTTAACTGTAGCCAACCAGGGAGTTGGAGTGGCGAAGCAAGCTGGATTGACATGGACTCTAATGAATCCATGGGCATGAAGAGAAGCCCACTTTATGCAGAGGTGGAGCAAGGAAATGTCAAAGTTTTCTGCCATAGAGCAATGATTCTCAAGATTTTTAACAACTTTTCACTATGTGTGTGAAAATTACTCTTATTAATTTTATCATATAAATGCTAAAGGTGTGTGTATATGTGGATGTGTATAAAATACATCAGAATCTAGGGGGGCCCTGGCAGCAAGGGACAATTTGGAAAAATCCCCTCAGAGATTCCAAAGGCCCTCCAATCTTGCCCCTGCTGGTGAGAAAAACTGTTATATGCCACGGTCACAGTAGTTTTAAACCTCTGACCCAGCCATTAAAATAAATAACAGCAGACTCCAACAGAATGCATAACTTAAAAAAAAATACAGTATTATGGTGAACTATCCGTTAGAAAGCTGTAATTAAATGTACTGTTGAATAATTTGCAATTTACTTTTTAATCTGTTACCAATAAATCATTTAAGTGTATTCTAAGAATAACTGTGTCTATCGAGATGTTGGTCTAAAGTTAATTTTCCTCCTGGTGGAAATCAAAGAATTAAAAGTCAAACTGGGTAAAAAAGTATTATGACATAATGCATTCCATACATCTGCAGATCTGTGTAATTGCACTGCTGGTCCCACCCTTCCTATCAGAACTGAATAAAGATGACTTGATTGTAACACAAGAAGAGGCAGTATTACATAACACTCCAAGAGGCCTCCTTTCAAACTTGGAGTGATTGCACAATTAGTCCTATGTCAAAACAAGGAAAAAGCAGTAACTCCTTCCTCAGAGTTGGCAACACAAATTATCTGATAAAGGAGATCATGGGTGCCTAAGGTACTCCCCCAATATGTGGCTGATTAGATACACAACTGAATTTTTAATACCTTGGCATTCAACAGCATGAAGAGTACATGGTCAGGAGTTGCCTGGGCTCGCCACTGTAAAATCTCCGCCAGAAACTGGTGCTGAAGTCATAAAGCAGGAAAAAGAATCAGGATCAGCAACTTTTTAGACGTTCGGTAATGTATCTCCCATCTACTCCCTGAAGTGTCAGTTTCTGCCCTTGAGTTGTTTATAAAAATCAACACTTCTCGAACATTTACCTTCCTCACTAAATCATTCTCTTCAATTTGTCCAAGATCCCTTCCTGCAGCTTGTGCTATGCGTTTTCCAGCAACCAGATTCCCAACCATCACAGAAGCAGGGCCCACACCTGGAAGTAAAGGTGACAATCAACTCTCTGGAGATGGCAATTCAAGCTACATACCTCCAAAGCATTTTCAGACTGACCCAACCTAGTGCAAATGTTTATTCAACAATACTGACCAGGGACTCTTCAGGGCCCTGGGACAGGAGCAAACAAGACACCAGCTTGTATTCCGGTGGGGAGGCCAAGTAGAAAGTACATACACAAGTAAATCATGTCAGGGAGCAGGAAGTACTAGAAAAACACAAAACAGACCCACGGGAGAGACCCTGTCTGGGGTGGAGGGGAGCAGATGGCTCCTGCAGCGGGGTGTAGAGAAGTTTTCACTCCAAGGAGGTGACCAGCAACTACACTGGTTCCTACAGAGAAATAATGTCACTTGCTCTGATCACGATATAATCCTAAAAGTGGGTTTAACAGTAATGAGTATCTGGCCTGAAAAGAAATTTGCCATCTATGAAGATTGAGTGAGTTCATCAGAAATACCAGAGGTGCTTTATTAAAAGTGACTAATAATACCCATATTGTGGGACATTCTACAGGACAATTGGCTGGGACTCTTTGAAAACATCCATGTCTTGAGGACAAAATAAGGCTGGGAACTTTTAAATTAAAGCCATGACACTCAAATCAAATACATCACCTTCACTGGATGCTGGATTAAAAAAAAAATCAACTACAATAAACAAGTGGAGAAATCAGAATATGGACTGTATCATTAGATACCATTACATTAAGGTTAAATTTCTTAACAGGATAGCTAACGGCTTTGTGGTTGATTAGGAAAATTTTAGGAGAATGTTTCTGTTCACTGCCGGTACACTGCTGAAGTACTTATGCTGAAGTGTCATGATGCCTGCAATTCACTTTGAAAAAGTTCATTAAAAGCAATGTTAACAATTGGTGAATCTAGGGGAAGGCTTATTGTATTCTTTCAGCTTTTCCATTGGTTTGACAGTTCAAAATAAAAAGGGAGAACTCTCCCTCTCAAGAAAACAGTGTCAGAGTTCTGTACGCCTTTCCTGGTGGCCACTTAAAGATTCTATTGTATCCAACTAAGATGGCTAAAATATAACAAAACTTACTGCCAGCTGGGTTTTCAAATATGCTGATGCTACACTTGGATTAATTACCAAATTAATTTGCCAAATATGTTGATTCAGTTGAATATACGGAAACAGCTGGAACAAAATCACTTAAATCATAGAATCATTTTAAATACTGGGGAAGCTAGGTAAAGAGTATAAGGGACTCCTTTAGACTACTTGGCAACTTTTTATAACTGTGAAATTATTTCAAAATGAATAGTTAAAAAAAAATTAAATCAAATAAAATACTCAAAAACGGTTAAAGTACTCCAACACTGTTGACTGTTGGACAACTTTAGTCTACAAAGCATCTACTAAACCACATAATGAGTTACAGATATATCATACTGGAGGTAGCCTTTTATGTAGCTGTATGTATTTGACTGTGTAAATTGCCCAATCCTGGATTCACATTGGAAAATTAATGAAGGTGTGACATTTTAAAAAACAAAATTTTCAGAGTGGTTTAAAACAACAAAAATAATTGAACAGCAAGTTCTTAAGGTCTTCTGTGTGTATTTCTTGAGTATGGAGGTCACAGGGAATGAAAAATAACCGAAAGCAGTTAACATCTAGGAGGTGAACTCCTGACACTCTGCTGTACCTGTAAATATGCATTCTTATTTTTACCACAAAATTCTGTATATTTCCTGTGGCAAAAACTGGTAGTCATCAACCCCAATATCCAGTCTCCTCTTCTTCCTCAGTAACAGAGCCCTCAGTTTTTCATTGGGCAAATGCCTGGAATAAAGACTATATTCTTTAGTGTGGGAGAATAATATGTAAAAGAAAAAGGAGTATGTACAATTTCTAGAAAATACACTTCAAATTCGTTCTATGCCTTGTTCTCCCACCTGTAGCTGGAATGCAGGAATGACGGCTGGAGGTCAAGGAGCCTAACTGGACTCACAGGCGGTACGTTCAGGACGGCTGTGGCATATTGCTTTACTGTCTCACAACCCTTCCTTACCTCCCTGTCCCTGCTGATACTATAGAGAGGAGTGCACCTCTGCTCCACTGACCCTGGACACAGTCTGATTTGTTTTGGTCAATGAAATGTTAGGAACATGACACAAACAGAAGCTTGAAATATGCTTCTGCGGTTTGGCTCACCTTCTTGCTTTTGCCATTTGCTTTAAAAAAAATATGACCCTAGTGACCTAGCAGAGAGAGAAATCAGGGAAAAAATTCCATTCAAAGTTGCATCAAAAAGAATAAAATACCTAGGAGTAAACCTAACCAAGGAAGTGAAAGACCTATACTCTGAAAACTACAAGACACTCATGAGAGAAATTAAAGAAGATAACAATAAATGGAAACACATCCCGTGCTCATGGATAGGAAGAATTAATATTGTCAAAATGGCCATCCTGCCTAAAGCAATCTACAGATTCAATGCAATTCCTATCAAAATACCAACAGCATTTTTCAACGAACTAGAGAAAATCATTCAAAAATTCATATTGAACCACAAAAGACCTCGAATAGCCAAAGCAATCCTGAGAAGGAAGAATAAAGCTGGGGGGATTATGCTCCCCAACTTCAAGCTTTACTACAAAGCCACAGTACTCAAGACAATTTGGTACTGGCACAAGAACAGACCCACAGACCAATGGAACAGACTAGAGAGCCCTGATATAAACCCAACCATATATGGGCAATTAATATATGACAAAGGAGCCACGGACATACAATGGGGAAATGACAGCCTCTTCAACAGCTGGTGTTGGCAAAACTGGACAGCTACATGCAAGAGAATGAAACTGGATTATTGTTTAACCCCCGTACACAAAAGTAAACTTGAAATGGATCAAGGACCTGAATGTCAGTCATGAAACCATAAAACTCTTAGAAGACAACACAGGCAAAATCTCCTGAATAAAAGCATGAGCAACTTCTTCCTGAATGCATCTCCTCAAGCAAGGCAAACAAAAGCAAAAATGAACTCATGGGACTACATCAAACTAAAAAGTTTCTGTACAGCAAAGGACACCATCAACAGAACAAAAAGGCATCCTAGAGTATGGGAGAATATATTTGTAAATGACATATTCAGCTAGGGGTTAACATCCAAAATATATAAAGAACTTACACGCCTCTACACCCAAAAAGCAAATAACCCGATTAAAAATGGGCAGAGGATATGAAGAGACAGTTCTACAAAGAAGAAATTCAGATGGCCAACAGACACATGAAAAGATGCTCCACATCACTAATCATCAGGGAAATGCAAATTAAAACCACAATGAGATATCACCTCACACCAGTAAGGATGGCCACCATCCAAAAGACTAAGAACAACAAATGCTGGCGAGAATGTGGAGAAAGGGGAACCCTCCTATGCTCCTAGTGGGAATGTAAATTAGTTCAACCATTGTGGAAAGCAATATGGAGGTTCCTCAAAAAACTAAAAATAGAAATACCATTTGACCCGGGAATCCCACTCCTTGGAATTTACCCAAAGAATACAACTTCTCAGATTCAAAAAGACATATGCAGCCCTATGTTTATTGCAGGACTTTTTACAATAGCCAAGATATGGAAGCAACCTAAGTGTCCATCAGTAGATGAATGGATAAAGAAGATGTGGTGCATATACACAATGGAATACTATTCAGCCATAAGAAGGAAACAAATCCTGTCATTTGCAACAACATGGATAGAGCTGGAGGATATTACGCGCAGTGAAATAAGCCAGGTGGAGAAAGACAAGTGCCAAATAATTTCCCTCATTTGTGGAAAAAAACAACGAAGCAAAACTGAAGGAACAAAATAGTAGCAGACTCAGAGACTCCAAGAAGAAACTAGTGGTTACCAAAGGGGAGGGGTGTGGGAGGGCAGGTGGGGAGGGTGGGAGAAGGGGATTTTGGGGTACTATGTTTAGTACATATGGTGTGGGGAATCACGGGGAAAAAAGCATAGCACAGAGAAGGCAAACAGTTAATCTGTGTCATCTTACTACACTGATGGACAGTGACTGAATTGGGGTATGAGTGGGGTCTTAATAATATGGGTAAATGTAGTAACCACATTGTTTTTTCATGTGAAACCTTCATAAGAGTGTATATCAATAATACCTTAATAAAAAAAAAAAGAAAAATATGACCCAGTAGCGATAAAATGGCCCAGGACCAAAAATATGGTCCTATGAAGAGACACATGGAACAGCTCCGAGCCAACCTTCAACCTGAAGCCCAGCCAAGTCCAGCAGATCCACATTCCACTAGTGAAAAATAACTGTTTCTTATTTTCAGCCACTGAGTTTTAGGGTTATTTGTCATGCAGTATGTCTGTAATAGTTGTTGACTGATACAATGCCAGAGCAGAAAGATGGGGAGCTGAAAGCACAATGACTGAGGAGCTACCATCCTGGCTCTAGATTTTTTTGCCTGAGAGAGAAATAAACTTGTCTCTTGTTCAAGCAGCTGTCATGTTTTTCTGGAACTTGCAGCCAAAACCAACCTGAACAGATTCTCTTTCTTTACACAACAGCTCCATGGCCATCTCAGTGACATTTTTGTCACTGGGTTGCCTTAACACCTTTTCCATCTTCCTTTTCCTCTCCTTTCCTTCCTTACCTCACTCCTGCCCTTCTCCACTTCCCTGCATTCTGCTTAAACCCAATCTCCCACGCTATCTCCACACATCATCTCCACCCCACCTACGCCAGGACCTTCAGATTGCTTTGGCTCAACCCATGTGCAGCCCACTAAGATCTCAGCAGGCTATCCCAACAGATAGCAAAGATACAGAGTCCAAACCCAGAGCTGCCTCCAGACAGAGGGGTGCTATGCTTACTGGAGCTGTGGAGTACATTTCTACATAAGCTTATCATTGAACAAAACTGGTTTAAATCTGACTGGCAAAAGCAATGTTTTTAGAATCTTCTTTCTATGTCTGTAAGTAGCATCTTTTAAGCATCTACTATGACATGAATGTTTTATTAAAAGAATCTTAGATTAAATGCTATTTAAAATGGGATTTCCCTCATATGACAATGACTGTAGGATTTCAGTGTAACAGGATTTGTGATGGAGAATGATTTGTGTGTTACACATCTGTCAGGTACTCAGGAAGGTAATATGAAAATACCTCTTTTTATACATTTCTTGATTAGTAATGTACAGGCTTCTTGATTTTGACTGGCCCTTAATAGAGTATTAGTCTCCATAAACTCTTATTTCCACTAGCAGAAACTGATATATATCATACATACTTTAGGTTTATACACACTGTTACTAAGATAAGGTTGGTTGATGAGGTAACAATAACATCTAAGTAAACAACTTTGATGTGATCTTCAGCCACCAGACCACTGAAGTAATTGCTGCAGAGTAGAGTATGTTAACATTTTGTTATCCTGATAAATATATCCTAGCAAGTCAGAAGCTTACCTTGTATTTTATAATTGTACATTGTATTAACCTTTCAGCAAAAGCCTTCTTACAGAAAGAGTTAAGTGCCATACTCCCCCTTCCCTTCCTAATCTTGCCACTGTCACCTTCTCTTCCCAACATATTTGGAAGCTGACATGCTACATGTACACTGTGTGTGTGTGTGTGTGTGCGCGTGTGCATGCAAGCGTGCACGCATGCGTATATATGTAAAGGCCAGATTTTGGCTCTCATGTGTTTTCAGACACCCAGCAATCTTAGAAGTCTCTCATTAACTTCTCTATTAAAGTGAAAACCATCAGTAAAATGTAATGATTTCACATTGGATCGAAGAGCTATTTTAACATGATTGGCCATTAATCAATTACTCCTGCCTTTAGCCTCCCACACAGTCCTGAACCAAGGTCTGTTCATAAAAGGCAAAAAGGTGAAACTGTTTAGCTTTTTTCTTTTTTCCATATGGCGATTCACATACTCTTATTTGCATCTTGAATTCATACGAATATGGCAAATGCAAAGCATTCCATTTATCTTGTGCTTAAAAACCAGAAAATTTCTGAAGCAAGCATCTTGCTGCCCAGAGGTGGTACAGGCCCAGATCAGACCCCTGAAACTTTGAAAAAGGAATGAGGAGGAATCTAAGTAAGAGATTCCCAACAGAAAGGCTTCATATAAGATAGTGATTCAGAATGTGGATTTTTAGAATCAGAATTAGTGTGCATCTCAGTTCTGCCACTACCTGTTTTATGGGCACAATTCTTAACTTTTCTGAACTTTACTTTCCAAAGCTGGGTGCAAAATTTTAGGATCACTTATGCACAGTGCTGAGCTAGTATTTGGCTTTCAGTAAGCACTCCATCAATATTAGTGATTATTATTACCAGAACTTTGTCTCACAGGACTTGCCTTATTCTAGTTCCACAAGTGGGATTTTGATCATCTCAACCCCATACCTTACACCCAGAGGAAACAGAGGCACACTACTGAGAATTACTCAGCACGGGGAGCTGAAAGTAAACCCGGAGAAGCCTATTCAGCAGGGTCTCAATCCTCCCTGCTTTTGGTTAGCTGATGCCCTTCTTGTATTACTAGTTTTTGTAAAATCAAATTCTAGACAGAGAATCATGCTTTCTCCAACAAACTCAGCTTCTTCAAGTTACAATTTTAATGTTATGCCTTCAAAGGCAGCATAGTACCTGGTTGCTTTTGCCGGGGTTTTGGCAAGTTGGTCACGCATGTATGTGGGCACATGAGGATATTGCAAGGATGCAGCGATCCCTCCAGAAAGAGCTGTTTTGTCTGAGATATGTGGATCCCTCCTAGTGGAGTTTTTGGCAATGTATTGGCAGGCACCAAAGCAAGGCAATAAACTCCAACCTGATGAATGCTATCAATTGCCTAGAAAATACAAAGAAAAAATACTGAGATTAATTTTACTATATTTGACATCCTCCTAACATAGTACGTCATCCTACTTCAGGATTTTTCTTTTTCTATCCATTCTAGGTCTAGCATCTGGTAGATTATTAAGAGCCCATACATCTAAAGGTACCTAATCTTTTCAGCACTGGTAGAGATCAACACAAGAGGGATAAGATACAATCCAAATGGATAGGGCTGGATACTGATTTGCAAGTGTCCATATGTGTCTTGAGTGATAATGTCAAAAACCTGTAAGTTTGTTTTGGTTCTTTTAATTTTTTAGCTGTTCAACACAGCTCAATTACATAGAAGCAAAGTATTTTTGTTATGAGCACATAGAAGCTCCTTCAGTGCCTCACCAAGTTATCAGGAATCCCCTCTGCAAAACTCCTGGGCAAGGCCACTGGCTCCCTCAGTACACTTTCACGCCCAGCTGCGTACCTGTGCACATGCTGAGCATTGCTGTGCCTGCTTCTATAACTTTTATGCCAGTTCTTGTTACTTATTCAAATAACTTACTATTATATCAACTGATAAAATGAGTATAAAATGACAGACTTATGCTTTGAAAAGGCTCATTAAAGGTGAGCTCCTAAAAAAACTACATATGGTTGAAATATATAGGCAAGTTAGTTCTAAAAGGTAAGGATTATGTACTGAATCCTAGTCCCATTTCAAATACTTGCATTCTAGTCTAACTTCAGGGAAATAAAAGCATAAACCAAAGACCACGCATTCTCATATAGTTTATGGAAGTAAATCGACATGGAACTCAAACCAGTGCATTCATATGCACACTACTCTACAGCAGACGAATGTACATTATTTATAGGTTTTGTGTTAAAATATAGTACTTGAAGAATTTCTCATTTTTTGATTTTCTGCTTCACCACCTTTTAAAACGAACTGACCAGCTATTAATATTGGTCCTAAACATAACCAGTTGAGAGGGTTTTATTATATTATATTACCCATAAGTCTTACTGAAAAGGAGCCTTGGAAGAATGGACCAATAGTCATAAAAGACTGACATTAAAACAACTTGAAAGGGCAAAGGAAGAACTTGAACATCATTCCTCACACTATCCCACTAACCAGCAGAGACAATTGGGAAGTGGAGAGTCTGGCAGAGTTCCTAAGTCTCTGTATTTTAGAATATACAGAATACTGGTAAATGTATGACATGTAACCTGGATGCCCCTGGAAGTATACCATCTGGTAAGTCATCTACTGACCACTTTCCTTAAAAGGTGCTGAGCTAGGTATTTAGTTTGTATTATACATAGACCTGGAATTAAACCTCTGGGCTCTAACCTACCAAAACATATGGTGTCCTCACTGTTCTACAGATCTGAATGCTCCAAGCTGAGAAGCTGCAGAAACTAGGAAAATAATGCCCTCTTCTTTCATGCCAATATCAGACCCCAAGTGACTTTTTCAAGAATTTGGATGAGTAAGCACTGCATTTAATTCCTACAGCTGTGTTCCAGGGAAAATTAACAAATATACTGGGGAATTTCAGTTTTCTGTAATAGGAAAAATGTGTAATTCACCACAACATTCTACCATTATGCCCCAAAGTTCATTCTGAATGAAATAAGCATTTTGTTTGTTTGAAAATATGAATGGCATGAAACTGTTCTCTTTGCAGGTCTCAGTCTCAGCTGTCTTTCAGAAATCTGCCCAGTCCTACCTTCTTCATACTCTTTTCTGGCTAGTTTAACTTCAGTAGATTATCTTTCTCTTCTTTCCACTACAGCCCTTGCTATACGAGCTGGTGGTTAAGAATCACAGGTGCCTAGGACAGGAAGAAATCTTAAGCTATCTCTCTCTCATGTTTGCATCATTCCTATATTAACAATTAGCTGGCAGGGAATACATCCAAATGCCCCAAGCAGATGAAGTATAGATGCTGGCAACACCTCCAAGTAACATGTAAGTTTCTATGGCAAGGATTGTCCATGTTTTCTTTGGACTATACCTTTACCTAACAAATGCTTACTGAGCCTACTAGACAATGTACGGGCACAGGTGTCAGTCTCGGGGACTGAGCAGTGAACACAAGAGATAAAGTCTTGGCCCTCATGGGTTTTATAGTAAGTGTGGAAAACAATAAATACAAACATACTTAAACAATGATAAATACCAAGTAGAAAAATACAGAAGAGAGGGTCAAACAGTAAAAGGGAGTGTTATTTAATATACACTGGGACTTTGTAAACTCCTTATGGGAGATTATGCTCATGAGGCTGATTTCTGATGTTAATAATAGTCACTGTATCATTTACTGAATGCATGCTATACACTTAAAATAATTATCTCATTTAATCTTTCCAGTATCTTTGTAGGGTAATTTTATCCCCATGGCACAGGTTAGGGAATAAGTTCAGTGAGGTTAAGTAACTTGCCTGAAGGCACTTATCTGGTAAAGAGTGGAGTTGGGATTCAAAGTCTATCATTCTAAATGAAGATGAGGCTCTTCTTCATCATTCCATCCTGCCCCACACCGAAAAACACATCCCTATACTGAGCCCGAACCTTTCTCCTTCTAGGTAGTTTATTATACCTAGATCTCTAACTGTGCAGTAAAGCTCCCTCAGAGCAAGAGTAACATCTTCTTGGGTCCCCTGTAGTCTCGACACCACTTACAGCAGTAAGACTACCGCCATTGGTAAGTGGATGGATGACTGTCACAGATGTGTTCCTCACATGGACAGGTACAACTTCTATGGGGAGTAAACACTCAGGCATATAAAAAGTGGAAGAATTTGCCAAAGCAATTTGATTCAATTGCTGTTGGCAGCCTGAGCAGAGAAATACATATGGTCCACAGGGAGACATGTTATCAATTACCTGATTTTGCTAATGGCACCCAGAATACCTGAGTAGTGATTGGTGAGAGGAAAATAAGGTAGCATGACTGGCCATTGGAGAAAACGCTTACACAGTAGCTGCTGCCACCTCTGGCGACGAGGCCAGCCCGCCCGGACCCCCAGGTGGGCTCACCTGCAGCACACGGCTCATCCACTGGAAACTGTCTTCCTCTGAGGCGTCGGGTCTTTGTTCCGCAACCACCACAATGCGCTCATCATAAAACACAGACACAGAAAACACAGCAATTCTAAGAGAGACAGATCAAACACATCAGGACTCCCTTCACAACCAGTCCTACTTGCTTTGCTTAACTGGAATCACAGAGGACACATCCCCACCACACTACCCAGAAATGGGCAGTTTAGAAAAGAAAATGTCACGATCGGTATCATCAAAACAAGGACTCAGAAAACACATATTAATAGTGGGACATAGTGATAAATAAGACAAAGTCCCTGTCTTCGTGGAGCTTGCATGTCAGAGACACAGAACAAATAAATAGAAAAGAATGTCATGTTGAAATATAGACTAGGAAGAAAACCAGGGCAGGGCAAGGGGTGGAGTGCCCTACTGAAGGCAGGGTGGTTGGGGAGCGCCTCCCTGAGGAGTGGACACTGAGCAGAGACCTGAATGAAGTGAGGACGCGAGCCATGCGAAGATCTGGAGGAAGAGGTTTCCGGGCAGAAGGAACGGAAAGCGAAAAGGTTCTGAGGTAGGAACGAGCTTGGCAGGTTTGAGGAACAGCAAGAAGGCCAGTGTGCCTGGAGGAGTGGTGAAGCAGAGAGTGGTGGGGAGAGATCAGACCCCGGCCAGGGCATCCAGAGGACCTGGTCAGCCAAGGGGCAGGGGATGTTCTGAGTGAGGTCTCCGCTCAAACGTCCCCTTACGAGTGAGGCATTCCCAGACCACCCTATATAAACTGGCAAGCACACCCCCACCCACCCCATCTTTTCTACACAGCGTTATTGCCACCTCACATGTTATCTAGTTCCCTGTCTCTGTGGTTACTGCCTGCTTCCCCCAGTGAGAACACTAACTTCCCAAGGGCAGAAGCTTGGCCTGCTTTGTTTATTGCCACACTCAGCATCTAGAACAGGGGCATACAGTTGGCACCCAATAAATAATTGTTAAATGACTGCATGAAAGAATGGGAAGCCACTGAAACACTTAAATGTCAGGGCACTTGAGCTTCCTCCTTCATCCACACGCTGTGCTGGGATATAACTAACCAAAGACAGAATGTCTAGTGCTCCACAGACTTTACATCTTCTAGGAAGCCACACCATTACAAAAAACTATACATTTCAAGAACTTGTTCTTTACTGGTTTCATTTAATTCTTCCTATTTCTTAAAAAACTAATGGGACACCAAGATTAATTTAAAGTATACACCCATGATTGTAAACTACAGATTACACATCAGCTACTCAAATATGTACCATATATCTTTCTTGCTTTAATAAGCAAAGAAAAAAGGATATCTATTTGACTTTATCCATGGAATTTGAAATTAGCACTAATGTCCTCTGTCAATCTCTGCGTTAAAATGGTACAATACAGTTAAATATGAGTAAGAGAAACAATCCTCAGATGTAAAACCTGTACAGTAGCATCTATCTTAATTAGTCTGAATGGCACTACTTCTGTTTTGAAGGACTGTAGGAAGTTCAGTGTTTTAGAATTCCCCTCAGTCCTCAGGATTCAATAAATAGTAATAATACAAATTGAAATACAGGGTATGGTTGTGTCTTATTCCTCTCAATTAGAGCCTAAGAACCAGACATTTTAAGATAAATATTAAAAGTACAATGTCTGCTATGCTTAACCAAAAATAAACCAACCACTTGGAAAGAGACTCTACAACTCAAATCACCCTGTGAAGATATACTTAGGTTCTACTGAAAGTGCTAACACCTGAGTTCTGTACTACTCACCTTCCCCTATAGACAGTCTTTATCGATTCAACAGCCAATCCAGTGGCAACAATGTCATCTGCATTATGTCTTCGACCACTAACCATCAGTAACCCATCCATTTTTCCAACCACGAACACCAAACTTCCCTGAAAGGTAATAACAATTTACCCTGATTTCTATAATTTAAACAGTAAAGCAGACATTTTATGTCCTGCCTTGAGAACACAAGAAAACAATACCCTATTTTATGGATTCTGTGAAAGTGTTTCACATCTTGTCATCTTGGAAATCAGAGGAGAAATCGGTGGCATATTATAATTAATGGGGTCTTACAGTATATAAGAAAAGCTATCTGTTCATATTTATTCTTAGGGAGGAATGTTAAAAGAAAGCAACTAGGATTCCACATAAGCATAGTTTATTCTCCCAGCCAGGATTACATATTAAGTGTATTTCTTGCACCTATTCACAGGAGAGATGCAAATGGAAAAGAGTCAATTAATTTAACACCGGAATTAGGAAGAGATGAAAACAGTTTTAATGTAAGAATGATTGTTTCAGGGTTATATAAGGGTAATGCTGTTTCCATTCGGCAAGATAAGAAATAGGCCAATAAAGAAAGGTCTAAGGAACACTGCAGGAGTATTTCCTTTCCAAGAAGATAACAAAATTGCAGGAATCTCTGCTGTTGATGCCCTAAAAAGCATCATTGTATAAATAATACTTGTCAATAATTCTCCTAGACCCTTTGCAATAAATTAACTTCTCCATTCATTACAGAATTCTCGAATTTCTTGGACCACTTACATATTCAATTATCTAGTAGTCATCCCCATGTGAATGTTGCTCATTGATATACTTACTGAGCATATTGCACTGCCATACACTGATTAGGCGATGTAAGTAAGACCTGACCTCTAGCTTCAAGAAGTTACTGATCTATCCCAGACAAAAGAAAAGAACCCAGCCATTTCCAACACGGTCTGAAAAGTGCTATGGTGGAAGTAAGTAAAGAGAACTAGACAGTCACTGCTAATCCCCAAAGCCCATTTCTCCATTTCTTGCACAGTAACAGAATTTTTAGTTCAGCATAAACTAAAATAAAGACTGGTCATAATAAAGACTGCATTTCAGCCCCCACTTGCAGCTAGGTGTGGCCATGTGACTAGTTCAGGCCAATGAGATATAAGGGGAAGTGTTGCTTAGCAGCTTCAGGGAATCTTCCTCAATAAATGGTAGGAATGCACACTTTCCTCTGTCCTGTTTCCTGAAATGCAGATGTGATGGCTGGAGCTCCATCTTGGACCTCAGTAGAGGAGTGGTAAGCTAAGGAGAGCTGGGTCTCTGAGAATTTCTTTGTGCTAAGTGAAGAAGTTAAGACAGTAGGTACAGACTTCTCTTTCTAGGAAATCGATTCCTCTAGAAATATTCCCTATCCTCCACCCCCTTTAATGAATGGTGGGGAAGAAATCAACTAAAATCAGATCTTTTCTTATATCACTTAAGCTGTTAAGAGGAGAATAAAGAGTGGGTAAGGAGGTAATCAGAGATGGATGGAGATATATGGGACTAACTATGATAATGAATGTCTAATACAAAATAAGACCCAGACTTCCCATCACGCCATGCAAAGCCCTTCAGGATCTGGCTGGCCCTCTGCCTTCTTGTTGGCTTACGAAGCTAACTGTGAGCTCTTTGAAAACAGGTTTTGTATCCTAACTGTCTCTGTAAAACCAGTGCCTTTAAAACCAGTTGCTAGAAAACAAATTGTTTTCACTCAAATTATTTACTATTACACATGGTGTAGTGTTGTTAATTTGTATGAAGATGCTCTGTATACTATCACAGTTTCCCTTTGCTATTGAGGGTAACTTTTTCAGCACTCTTCTAACCTACTGGAATATATTAATCAAACCAAAGAAAGGTAACAAGAGTAAGTGAAAAGAGTATTTGAAAATAAAAAATGTCTTAATTTGAAGGAGTCAAATAAACTTGGGTAACAGAAGCAATAAACATTAACTCATTTTATGATATTCTTATAGGAACGGCTCTAAATATAAAAGCGTCCCTGTAATACTCTTGAACTAATCAGAATTTGTTCTGTTCTATGAACTAAAATACAAGTATTTGGACCAGATGCACCAAAACAAACATGAAAGCATCACTTACTGGCCCCACAAAGCCCAGTAATCCTGACCGGATGAATGGCACATCCCCAACAGGAGAGCCTGCAGAATTCACAGGAATTACCTATGAGACAAAAGGAAGAAAGTGAAATCTTAGCTTTCTCTTCAATAATGTATTTGATTTTTAAAAAGTCTTTAAAAAAATTATAACAATACATGCTTGTTGAAAACCTAAAATGATGTAAATACTAAATCCAGTAATCCTACCCCCTTAAGAGATAGCAAATATTTAGTTTGTTTATCTCTCTAGATTTATTTTAGATGCAAATGTTAACTTATTAGGAATTGTTAAAAAGGGATCATATTATATATACTCTTTTATAACTTGCTTTTCCACATAATATATTTTATATTACATATTTTTCACTAATATATGTACTTTGGATACCTTTACAGGTTGGTAATAGTTGACCTTGCTCCCTTTATACAATAGTTCTCTAATATTCCATCTCACGGGGGGAAAGGATAGTATAGCCCTTGGAGTCAGATTTCCAACTCTGCTACTTACTAGTAATGTGGACGTTGGGCAAGTTCCTGGACTTCTCTAAACTTCAATTTCTTTGGCCATAAGATGGAACTCACAATGCCTCTCACAGGCTTAGGGTAAAGAATAAGGGAGTGTAAACAGATTTACAGACATAAGTATGGTGCCTTGCCCAGAGTCTGCAGTCAGGAAGCTAGCAGAATTAATATTATGAGAATGTAACCACTCTTTCTAGGTAGGTCATTCCAGTTTTTGCTATTACAAACAGTAATTTACTGAATATTGCTGTACATATTTCTGTGTATTTGCACAAAAGGCATGAGCCTTTTCAATTTTAAGAGACTGTTATTATAGCAATTTAAATCCCCACCAATATCATAATTAAAAATTTTCCTATACTATGACTAATATTATGCATTAACAAATTTTCCAAACTTTGCCAATGTGCTTAGTCAAAAAAAGATAGCCAACTATTATTTTAATTGCATTTTCTTGATCACTAAAATGGATGGATTTCTTTTCCTTTGTTAATGGCTGTTTTTGTATCTCTTTTGTAGTCTATTCATGTCTTCGTCCATTTTTTTCTATTTGATTGGGGTCTTCTTTAATCTTTAAGATTTCTTTTTTTATATGGGGAACAATTATAACAAGAGGTAAGATTTATTAAATGCTTATCATGTGCCAGGCATGGGTCCAGTTTCTTTACAGTTAATCCTCAAAATCCTATGAAACAGAACAATCATTTCCATTGTACAGATGAGAAAGTGTGGCAGAGAGTTTCTTTGGGCTCCTATCAAACAGCTAGTAAGTGCTGGCAATGGAAAATTAGCTCTCTGCTCTCATATGTGTTACAAAAGTTTTCTCACCAGTAGCTTTTTTTTAAAATACACTTTTATTTTCCTACTAGGTCTTTGGTCCTAGTGAAATGTTAACCACACTGGGAAATTCTCTCAGGGTTTAAATTAAGAATCAGGTTAAGAAAAATACTAGGAACTTTAATTTGCAAAACCAAGGCAATAATTTTCTCCTTTTCTGGTTAGGATTTTTATGCTAGCATTTTATTCTCACTATCATTAAATTTATGCTGCAGATTTCAAAATTTCCCTATCACTGTGGACCTAACAGTTTGGTATTAAATCTGAGAATTTGGGATAAGCAGTTGTTCTTGTAGGAAAGGCAACATAATAAAATATTATCAGTATCTTCAAACAATACTTGAAGCTCTTATTTCTAAGTAAAGAAAACATAACGAAGAAAAAGTCAGATAATGGAAACATATGCAGTCTAAGCACTTAAAAATAAGAGAAACAGGGTGAGACTTAAATTAGTAAAATGTATATACACTCAGCAGAGGTGGTCACCACTGAAAATGAACCTAGAGACTGGCATTAACATACGCTATAAAGGTTTATGAATGTCCACTCCAATCAAGGTGAACAACTTCTGAAGGTAGGCCAAGAATGCAATAATAATAATGATGATGATGACGGTGACAATACATAGGTAAATTACTGATTGATATTATACCATTTTAGGCTGTGTAAACACACAGTCAGCTCAGGAATTCTTAACCTTTTTCAGCCACCACACCACTCATATAGATAACATCCTCCCACCAGTTACATCTATTATTATGTCAAATGCATGTACTGATTCTTTTTCTTTTTTATTAAGGTATTATTGATATACACTCTTATGAAGGTTTCACATGAAAAAACAATGTGGTTACTACATTTACCCATATTATCAAGTCCCCACCCACACCCCAATGAAGTCACTGTCCATCAGTGTAGTAAGATGCCACAGATTCACTATTTGCCTTCTCTGTGCTACACTGTTTCCACTTTGATCCCCCCCCATACCATGTGTACTAAACATAATACCCCACAATCCCTTTCTGCCACCCTCCCACACCCCTCCCCTTTGGTAACCACTAGTCCCTTCTTGGAGTCTCTGAGTCTGCTGCTCTTTTGTTCCCTCAGTTTTGCTTCATTGTTATACTCCACAAATGAGGAAATCATTTGCACTTGTCTTTCTCCACCTGGCTTACTTCACTGAGCATAATATCCTCCAGCTCCATCCATGTTGTTGCAAATGGTAGGATTTGTTTCCTTCTTATGGCTGAATAGTATTCCATTGTGTATATGTACCACATCTTCTTTATCCATTCATCTACTGATGGACACTTAGGTTGCTTCCATATCTTGGCTATTGTAAAAAGCATGCACTGATTCTTTTTATCAAAAGCGTATTTTTTTATAAAAGGAAGGTCAAAGTACTAAAAATTGGCAGTGGTCACATAAGCTCTGTCTAGTGTAATGGCCCATAAGCTGCAATTCTCTGTTCCCTACCAAGTTACCCTAAGGTAAGTTAATACCAATTACAAAATACAAACAATTAATTATGCCTGTTCTGATTTCCAGATTGATCCGGCAAGCCTTCATTACAGTATGGCTTCAGATGCAGGAAAACAATGTGCTATTCTACTAGGTGAGCTATTTGAGGAGCTTGGTTGGCTTTCCTGATGAACTGGAAGGATCTAGAATAGTGCCAGACACACAGAGGTGCTCAATATGCGACTAGGAGACTGAAATCAGAGCAATCTGCCCCTGTGACTGGACAGTTCTGTATTTTTCATTAGTAACCTGGCATTCTGGTCCACATTGGTCTTTGTAAGCTCAGTTAACTTGAGTTTACTCTTGAGAGATGGATCTATTCTCATTGTACTCTCAAAATTAAAATTTTGAGCTTATAAAACTCAAAGCATGGCATATATACCAGAGTAAGTTTTTGTGTGGCCTCTCACTTTTTATTCATTTGCAGAAAAACAGTACCCACTTCCTGTGTGCCAGGTGCTGTTCTAAGCACTTTATAAACATTAACTCACTTATTCTCAGAATCCTGTGAGGTAGGTACTATGATTACTCCCATTTGAAAGATAAGGAAATTGGGGCACAGAGAGGTTAAGCAGCTCACCCAAGGTCAGCTAGTGAGTGGCAGAGTTAGGATTTGAACTCGGACAGTCTAGCTCTAGAGTACACACCCTCCAACACTATATTATGCTGATTTCCTATCAGTCAGCTTCTCTGACAGAGTGACACCCTGACCTCACCAAACATTTTCTCTTCAAAACTTTAATATCAAGTACCTCAAATGTATTTTTTGTCACACCAGCAAGCCCAAAGTACATCATGCCTCCTGCTCTGGAGCTGACACAGATTTCTCCAATTTCATCCGTTTTGCAGAGGTGGGGAGGTCCATCGGGTCTCACAATGCACATCATCCCTAAGTACAGAGAACAGAGTTATGAAACAGAGATTCTGAAGAATCTTTGCAAAATAACACCTTCATCTTTATGAACCCAGGAAAGTTTTGCATTTACTGAGTGACATTAAATAAGAATACGTAACTGGAATGTTAAAAATGGACCCGAAACTTCATAGGTATATCTGAGATTTCCATCTTTTATCCCCAATGATAAACAACTTTTTAAATTCAGCAAATAAAATATACATGAATGCAAACCAAAACTTTTAAAGACAGTGACATATTAAAAATAATCACAAAGTCCAAAGAAACAGGTTAAATTATTTTACCACTGGCAGATCAAACTCACTCACCGAAGCAGTGTGCTCTAACCTTCTGCCAGCCCCTATGTCTTGGCAATCACAGTGAAACCAAGCAACTTTATGTCACTCAGTACTTAACTTTCCATGCGAACTAATTTAAATGAAGCATTCACAATTAAATCATACAATACTGCTGGAAGGTAAGTATAATTACAATCACTTAACTGTTAGAGAGGCTTTGCAAAGTTAAGGGACTAAGTACTAAATTTTGGGTTCTGGTTTTGGATCTCATATTCTTATCAGGCTCTACTATCTGTAATGACAAATCTTTTTGAAAATCCAAACGGTGCTCCTGAGAACTCACCACCGGGCATTACATGCCCCACATCCTGGACTGTCAGCGCTGAATTTTTATCTTCAGTATTGACCCGTATTACCCCATAGCTCAATCCATTCATTGAGAGAATGGCTCTTCCTGGCAGAGGGGCCCCTGGAACTCCAGGTCTGAAAGCAAAATAAATAAACTCATCAAATTTGGCAAATTAAATGATATTAAGAGAAAAGTAAGAATTTGTAGGAAAACAAATTTCCTTTGGCTCCAAAAAAAAAAATCTCATTTTTTTCTACCAAAAACACACCAAATTCATATGCACAAAGCATGGCCAACTTTCATTCAGGTAAAAAAAAGTAAATTTTAATTACTTGGATGTACTATACATGTACTTTCCATACTTAAGTTGCAATCAAGAACAGCCTATTTCTAGTCTAAGATGCTAACTAAGGATTCTAAAGAGCAAACAGCACGGAAAAAGAATTAATTCACAAATACTATCCAGTTATACTTAGGGCAAGGACCGGAGTAATAAACGAGATGCTTCCAACTGTTTTATAAGGCCATTTTCACTTTAGGCTGATAAAGCAGAAAATTAGCACCTCTTGTCATCACCTGGTGAATATTCCATATTTGATCAAAGCTGTAGCACGCATTAAGAGCATTGAGGTTCTGAACCGTACCTGCGGATTGCCACAGTCATGGCTTCAGCAGAAGTAGCACATGGACAGATGGCCTCAGGTTTCAGTCCATGGCTTTGGAACAGACTCAAGAAGGCATCACAGGATGACACAGACCCTAAGGAGTTGAAACAGATCAACTTGAAAGCTGAAACTGTGATTTTCATTACTGCAGGAAACTGGTAAAGAACGGAAAGCCAACACATTTGTCTCTCATGAGAGCTCTCACTGTAAATCACTAATTCCACACAACGTTGTATTGCACCTATGAGAAGACTGATACACATTTCAAGGACAAATGAATGCTCATCCAGCCCAAAAAGGTCACTCACACAATTTTAAGTTACAACTTGGAATAAGGCTGTCCACCAAACCGCCCAATCAGTAGCAGAAATGCACTGGCAGCTTGTTTGGAACTGAGCAACTCTCCCAAAGTAACTATTTCAGCCAGTATAGTACTAATAATCTGGCTTAGTTTCACCTTCTTCCATGTGATATTCTCTGACTTGTTTCTTACTAAGGTCAAGCCCTGCCTGTATTTTATACAGGATGATCACTGTGAATACTGACAAAAATCCATTTCACATAGCACAGTAACTAATACTTTACCTGATTCTACTGAGTAGAGGCTCAGGATATTTGTGTTTATGGGAAAAAGCGGGTACTACAGTAAGATCTAGCAAAGATTTGATTTGCTAATGGGGGAGTTTACATTAAGTCCAGACACTTGGTTCATCTAGTCACCTGCTTCTGAGTGCTAATTTTAGTTACATGGTAGAAAAGGAAATAAATGAGCGAGGAGTGGTTTTAAAAGTTCATGGATCCATCAAACAATGAATGGATAAATAAAATGTGGTATATCTATACAATGGAGTATTATATGGCAACAAAAAGGAATGAAGTACAGACACATGCTACAACCTAGATGAACCCTAAAAACATGCTAAGTGAAAAAAGCCCAGCACAAAAGACCACATATAGTATGATGGCATTTATATGAAATGTCCAGAATAGGTAAATCTATGGAAACAAAAAGTAGATGAGCAATGACCTAGGTCTGGTGGACAGAGGGGGTTAAATGGGGAGTGACTAATGGGTGTGGAGTTTCTTTTGGGTCATGATGTTCTAAACTAGGTCATGGTGATGGCTGCATAATTCTGTGAATATATTGAAACCACTGAACCAAATACTTCAAATGTGTGTGTTTTATTATATGTGAATTATGTCTCAATATAGGTGTTAAAAAAAGTGCTTAATGGAAAGGGGGCAAAAACCTCAACCTACCTAAGGAGAGGATACTCCAGACCCACACTCTAGAAATACTCACAGGGATTAGCTCCATCTGTCACAATTAACATCCGGAGGGAACTCAAGCTTACATCTCTTTGGTCCCGATGTGCCATCATAGCCCAGTGCAAGTCTCGACATTTTACTAAAGCTACCTTGGCTATAAATTCAAAAGGGATAAAGTTAACATACATATATGCACTAAATTTGGTAGATACTTAATATACTGTAATAAAAAGAGTTTTACTTATTTTAGGGATCATGATTTTCACTTAGAGAAAATGAAAAGGGTTTCAAAGAAATTGTGCCAGATGTTCTGAGGCAGCAGTGGCTGCTGGCTGGATACCCATTTGTTTCGCTCACTATGACCTGTGGGCAGGCCACATATCCCAGCCAAGGAAGCTTTGAACAGGAAAGTACCCAGTAAATCTAGATCAGGGTTCAGATTCTGGCAAATTCATCTCAATTCTTAAGAAAGGATGTCAAATGAGGTGAAAAAGACAACATACCTAATTTTTAGTAACTGAACTCTACACACAATTTGTCAAGCCTCCAAGGAACAGAATTATGCTCTACAAGGAAATTTGAAGATCCCTGAAATCTTAGTTCAAACAGTCACATAATCAAAGCTTAGATGCTATGTGTAACTACCTTTGTGGGCATGTACTCTTTGGACCCAAGAGAGAGGACAGGTCTTCATAACAGAGTAAGGTACACTAATTGTATGCATCTTATTCATCACATTCTGAAAAGCAGAGAGAGATAAAAAGCAATCAATACCTAATACATACTTAACATTTTAAAATTGAATTGATAGTTTGTTAATGATTTTAATCATACAAGTAACACTCAAATACATGCTCTTTGAAAAAAATCTGAAATATTAATTATAAGGTTGAAGTCTCTTGCTATCTACCCTCAGACATGGTTCCCTCCTCTCCTCCTTACAGAGTGCCACTGTTAAGAATCTGGCATTTATCCTTCCAGTTTTTTTTTTCTCTGTACTTACATATGCTGTCCCCATAGAAACATAAAAGTATGTTTAACACAAAAGGCATCAGACTATATATACACATATACATATATATACGCACACACACACACGCACATCTGCAACTTGCTTTTTTTCACTTAAATTGTTTTAGAGCTAAATCTATGCACATCAGTGTAAGGGATCTACATAACTGTTTTTGAATAGCTGCACAGTATTCCATAGTATGACAATACCATACACTACTGAGGCATATCCCTGTTACTGACAATTTTTTTTGCTATTACAATGTTCCAAGGAACACATGTATACTAACTTCCCTGGGCACACGTTCAAGTGTTTCTCTAGCATAAATAGAGGAAAGGGGTGCTCTCACCATGCTCATGCTGGCCATACACCACAAAGAGCTGCCATTACAAAGCAAGAAATCCAAGGTTCCCTGTTGCCTATAGGAGGTCCTAACCAGACCTGTCAGGTGTTTGGGTAGATGGAACTGAGTGAGCTGAAAGGGTCATGCAATTTGGTGTCTCTCCAGACACCCAAACTAAACATATGCAGGACCCTATGACTCCAGCCTGGTAGAGTAATTAAGTCTTGGTGTTTAGACTAGCCATTTTATTTACCACCTAACTGGCCCAAAGAAATCAAGATATCTCTTTTACACCTTTTCCCTCTCTCCCCCATGTTTCTAGGTATGCCAACAAGCTTTTGGGTTTCAGGGAAAGCCTGGTGTTTACAAAGAAACCCTAACTCTTGACACACGTCCCTGTCTTGTTCTTTATATCATATGAGACGATTCCTTCTAACTTCTCACAGAGGTTTTTTAGCCTCTGATAAAAAACAAATTGGGAAGGGCTTCAGAGAAGTGCTGGGAAGTATGTGTATGCAATGAATAAGGCTCTCACTAAGCTGACAGCTCCTAGGTGATGAGGGATCCACTCCCTCTTCCCTAATGCTTCCTCTTCTGCTCTTTCTCAGACTTCTGCACCATGGAAGGAACTTGGCCAAGATATTCCTGAAGATCCTTTTCAATGCTAGGATCCTGTGTCTCTTCCCTCTCCCCCTCCTAATCAGCATGCTATATACAGGGGAGCTTTTCCCACTTGAAATGTCTCCCCTCTCTACCTACACCCCAAAGATCTCTCTATGTGGCTAAATTTTACCAGTTTTCCAAAGTCCAACTCACTGTCACTTCTTTTATAAAAACAGCCTTGATGCCAGAGCTGGGAGGGACTCCCCTTTCTCTAACTCCCATAGCATAACCTGTTCCTCTACTATAGAAAGCAGCCCGAAAGTGGGTGTTACTTAATTTGTTACTTGTTATTCTATTCTTAATTGCAGCATTGAGTTATTCAATACATTTTGTCCAAAGGAAAGGATAGATGTCATTAACCAACAGTTGCCAAGTTCTAAATATATTTATGTAATCTTTTCTTTAGAGAAGAGGTAAGTCTCAAAATATTTTTTTAAATCACAAATAAGTATATAGCCATTTGCAGAATTTTTCAGACTTTGAGCCATCACAGCAGATGTTTTAAAATTTTTGATCCTAAGTTGTCCCATGCACTTATTACGTGAGGGTTATGCCCAACTACATAATGAAGAGAAAAGAGAAATACATTCTCCTTCAAAAAAACCTTACTATTTGTATTACAAAATCTTTTTCCTTTAGAAAATATGACTGATCTTTTGGGGCTTAAGTTTTAAACAAGCACTGAGAAATACTCTGGTTACACAGCATGCATACTGACTTGAAATCATAAGCGGAATTTACACTAAAGGCCTTAATTCTGAGTAGCTTACCGCGAACATGCCATGCCACAGCCCAGCATCCTTCTTAAAATCTAACACATTTACTACTGTTTCCCCTAAAACAGAAAAAATAGGAGACATCACAAGGATAAAATCTTTAGTGTTAGGCAGCAAAATCACGTCACCTGCCTCTATTAAAGAACTAATTTGGTACTTTTAAAGTAATCACTTTTATTACTTGAAGATCCCCACAAATTAGTTGGGGGACTGATCATAGGGTGATGTAATCACAGCAGAGACAATGAGTTCTAAATTTCCTATGACTTATGCACTATCTTTGGAGAGATAATATTTTTTCCTAATTAGATAAAGAACATATGTTTATTTTAGGAACTTTGGAAGTTTCACAAACACATGTAAGAAAGCTATACTATAGAGAAAATAAAAAAAGTTGCTATATACATATCTCTATATTATATCTACATATATGTCTAAGCATCTTAATATAGGGAGAGATACTGTAACAATTTCCCCATATCTTTAATTATCAAGAACATGAGTTTTAATGCTTCAGGGTATAACCCATTATACAAACACATTATAATTTAATCAAGTCATATTTTTGGCATTTTGACTGCTTCCATTATTTTATATATACATGTATTTTAATAACAAAAATGCTGTATAATGAACATGTATTAACTTGTTTCATTCTATAAAAGGAAAATAAAACTCAAAAATTAATATTGTACATTCTAAGGCTAGTCATTACACAAAATACATCAGCATATCTAAGCTTCAACAATGCAGAATATATTTTTGTGTTTTAATTTGTGCTTCTGGTAGCTAAATTTCTTTGACTCTAATTCCAAACATACAGCTGGTGTCAGCTCTATACATACGAAAAGATGGAGATACATAACATTCCATAGCTAATAAACACATGGTTTCAATTAGTTTTCTATTTCTGCACTCTAGAAACCATGCTTTACATATTTGGTTTCCCAGAATTTTAGTTCCTGAAATTATAGCATATTTGTGAAAAAGAAGAAAGTGAAAGCAAGCCAAGAATGTGTCTTAGAAGATCTCGCTCTCAATTTGGTTATTAACCGGACTCCAATCATCAAGCACTCTGAGCGTGGTCACATATAGCTGAAGCTCACAATGAGGCAGTCATGGGATGAGGTCTGACCTTCAGAATAATTGCAGGCCTGGGACAGAGCTTGGCAGTGAGACAACATTGCAAGGCGGGACACTGTAACTCCCATTACACTTCCTTCTTTGCTTGTTTTATACTAGAAGAAAAACCCACAGAAATAAAAGCATAAGAAACACAATAAAATGGGTTATTTCAAATGACAAAACCAGAATCTAAAACTGAAACTAAGATAAGTCATCATAATGGGCCAAATTTAGCATGTTTCATATAAATATATGAGGCTGTGCACTTGAGCCCCAAACTCTAATCACACAAAGATAGGATTGGGGAATGACAAAGCTCAACAGAACTATGTGTGAAAAATTCTTAAAAGTTTAAGTAGTCATCAGTGTGAGTGGCTGCTAAAGAAGCTAAAACAAACAAGTGCCTTGCTCCGCATTAATGGAAGCACCGTATCAAATACTTGGCAAGCATGGTGCTGCACAGCTCAAGGTGTGTAAGAGGCCATCCCTCTGTCAGAAGCCAGGTTGGGGAGTGGACCTAGAAATGGCCTATTCACTCCTAACAATTCAATCTACCATAATTTTGCTTTTGCCTCAAGGTTCCATTCAAGCTGCTTTCTACCAAGATTAGCAACTTCTTGATTGTTAAATTAAAAGGTCATACTGCATACTTTATTTTATCAAAGCTTTCTGTAACATCTCTCACTTTCTTGATACTTTCTCCTTTCCCAGCTTTTGTGACACTCCTCTCTCCTATTTATACTCTTTCTCCACTCCCCTTTCTCTGCCCATCCCTTAAATGCTGGCATTTCTGAAAGTTCTGTTCTTCCTCTTCTCTTTCCACTTTATTCAATCAGGGTACCACATTCCTGATGACTCCCAATTCTCTATCTCCGACCCAGAGCTCTCTCCAGAAATCCAACTCACAGAGTCAATGGTTCCCCTTGGGTGACCCGTGGTCCTGTGAAACCCAGTATATCCAACACTGTATTCTTTTTTTTAATTTTGCTATCATTAATGTACAATTAAATGAACAACGTTATAGTTATTAGACTACCCCCATTATCAAGTCCCCACCACATACCCCATTACAGTCACTGTCCATCAGCATAGTAAGATGCTATAGAATCACCACTTGTCTTCTCTGTTCTATATTGCCTTCCCCGAGTGCGCCCCCTACATTACACGTGCTAATCAGAATGACCCTTTTTTCCCCTTATCCCTCCCTTCCAACCGATCCTCCCCAGTCCCTTTCCCCTTAGTAACTGTTAGTCCATTCCTGGATTCTGTGAGTCTGCTGCTGTTTTGTTCCTTCAGCTTTTTTTTTCTTTGTTCTTATACTCCACATATGAGTGAAATCATTTGATACTTGTCTTTCTTCGACTTGCTTATTTCACTGAGCATAATACCCTCTAGCTCCATCCATGTGGTTGCAAATGGTAGGATGTGTTTTCTTCTTATGGCTGAATAATATTCCATTGTGTATATGTACCACATTTCTTTATCCATGCACCTACTGATGGACACTTAGGTTGTTTCCATTTCTTGGCTATTGCAAATGGTGCTACGATAAACATACGGGTGCATCTGTCTTTTTCAAACTGGGCTCCTGCATTCTTAGGGTAAATTCCAAGGAGTAAGAATGCCTGGGCCAAATGGTATTTCTATTTTTGGCTTTTTGAGGAACCTCCATACTGCCTTCCACAAAGTTTGAACTAGTTTGCATTCCCACCAGCAGTGTAGGAGGGTTCCCCTTTCTCCACATCCTCGCCAACATTTGTTGTTGTTTGTCTTTTGGATGGTGGCCATCCTAACTGGTGTGAGGTGATATCTCATTGTGGTTTTAATTTGAATTTCTCTGATGATTAGCGATGTGGAGCATCTTTTCATGTGCGTGTTGACCATCTGAATTTCTTCTTTGGAGAAGTATCTGTTTAGCTCCTCTGCCCATTTTTTAATTGGCTTATTTGCTTTTTGTTTATTGAGGTTTGTGAGCTCTTTATATAATTTGGATGTCAACCCTTTATCAGATATGTCACATATGAATATGTCCTCCCATACTATAGGATGTCTCTTTGTTCTACTGATGGTGTCCTTTGTTGTACAGAAGCTTTTTAGTTTGATACAGTCCCACTTGCTCATTTTTGCTTTTGTTTCCCTTTCCCGGGGAGATATGTTCATGAAGAAGTTGCTCATGTTTATATCCAAGAGATTTTTTTCTTTGCTATTATTAATATACAATTAAATGAGCAACATTATGGTTACTAGACTCCCCCTGTAATCAACTCCCCACCACATACCCCATTGCAGTCACTGTCCATCAGTGTAGTAAGATGTTATAGAATCACTACTTGTCTTCTCTGTGTTACACGGCCTTCCCCGTAACCCCCACCCCATTCCCACCCTGCTACATTATGTGTGCTAATAGTAATAGCCCTTTTTCCTCCTTATCCCTCCCTTCGAATCCATCTTCCCCAGTCCCTTTCCCTTTGGTAACTGTTAGTCCATTCTTAGGTTCTGTGAGTCTGCTGCTGTTTTGCTACATCAGATTTTTTTTTTGGTTTTTATACTCCACCGATGAGTGAAATCATGTCATACTTGTCTTTCTCTGGCTGGCTTATTTCACTGAGCATAATACCCTCTAGCTCCATCCATGTTGTTGCAAATGGCAGGACTTGTTTTCTTCTTGTGGCCTAATAATATTCTATTGTGTATATATACCAAATCTTCTTTATCCATTCATCTACTGATGGACACTTAGGTTGCTTCCATTTCTTGGCTATTGTAAATAGTGCTGTGATAAACATAGGGGTGCATCTGTCTTTTTCAAACTGGGCTGCTGCATTCTTAGGGTAAATTCCTAGGAGTGGAATTCCTGGGTCAAATGGTATTTCTATTTTTAGCTTTTTGAGGAACCTCCATACTGTTTTCCACAATGGTTGAACTAGCTTACATTCCCACCAGCAGTGTAGGAGGGTTCCCTTTCTCCACATCCTCACCAACATTTGTTGTTGTTTGTCTTTTGGATGTTGGCCACCCTAACTGGTATGAGGTGATATCTCATTGTGGTTTTAATTTGCATTTCTCTGATTACTAGTGATGTGGAGCATCTTTTCATGTGCCTGTTGGCCATCTGAATTTCTTCTTTGGAGAAGTGTCTGTTCAGCTCCTCTGCCTCTTTTTTAATTGGCTTATTTGCTTTTTGTTTGTTGAGGTGCGTGAGCTCTTTATATAATTTGGATGTCAACCCTTTATTGGATATGTCATTTATGAATATATTCTCCCATACTGTAGGATGTCTTTTTGTTCTACTGATGATATCCTTTGTTGTACAGAAGATTTTTAGTTTGATATTGTCCCATATGTTCATCTTTGCTTTAGTTTCCCTTGCCCGGGGAGACAGGTTCATGAAGAAGTTCCTCAGGTTTATGTCCAAGAGATTTTTGCCTATGTTTTCTTCTAAGAGCTTTATGGTTTCAGGACTTACATTCAGGTCTTTGATCCATTTTGAGTTTACATTTGTGTATGGGGTAAGACAATAATCCAGTTTCATTCTCTTACATGTAGCTGTGCACTTTTGCCAACACCAGCTGTTGAAGAGGCTGTCATTTTCCCATTGTATGTCCATGGCTCCTTTATCGTATATTACTTGACCATATATGCTTGGGTTTATATCTGGGCTCTCTAGTCTGTTCCATTGGTCTACGGGTCTGTTTTTGTGCCAGTATAAAATTGTCTTGATTAATGTAGTTTTGCAGTAAAGCTTGAAGTCAGGAAGCGTAATTCCCCCTGCTTTATTCTTCCTTCTCAGGATTGCTTTGGCTATTCAGGGTCTTTTGTGGTTCCATATGAATTTTAGAACTATTTGCTCTAGTTCATTAAGAATGCTGTTGGTATTTTGATAGGGATTGCATTGAAGGTGTAGTTTGCTTTAGACAGGATGGCCTTTTGACAATATTAATTCTTCCTATCCATGAGCATGGGATGTGTTTCCATTTATTGGTATCTTCTTTAATTATTCTCATGAGTGTCTTATAGTTTTCAGAGTATAAGTCTTTCACTTCCTTGGTTAGGTTTATTCCTAGGTATTTTATTCTTTTTGGTGCAACTGTGAATGGAATTGTTTTCCTGATTTCTCTTTCGGCTAGTTCATCGTTAGTGTATAGGAATGCAACAGATTTCTGTGTATTAATTTTGTATCCTGCAACATTGCTGAATTCAGATATTAGATCTAGTGGTTTTGGAGTGGATTCTTTAGGGTGTTTTATGTACAATATCATGTCATCTGAAAACAGGGGCAGTTTGACTTCTTCCTTGCCAATCCGGACGCCTTTTATTTCTTAGTGTTGTCTGACTGCCGTGGCTAGGACCTCCAGAACTATGTTGAATAAACGTGGGGAGACTGGGCATCCATGTCTTGTTCCCCATGTTAAAGGAAAAGCTTTCAGCTTCTCGCTGTTAAGTATAATGTTGGCTGTGGGTTTGTCATATATGGCCTTTATTATGTTGTGGTAATTGCCCTCTAAACCCATTTGTTGAGAGTTTTTATCACGAATAGATGTTGAATTTTGTTGAATGCTTTTTCAGCATCTATGCAGATGATCTTGTGGTTTTTGTCCTTCTTTTCGTTGATGTGGTAGATGATGATGATGGATTTTCTAATGTTGTACCATCCTTGCATCCTGGGATGAATCTCACTTGATCATGATGGATGATCTTTTTGATGTATTTTTGAATTCGGTTTGCTAAAATTTTGTTGAGTATTTTTGCAACTATGTTCATCAGGGATATTGGTCTGGATTTTCTTTTTTTGTGGTGTCTTTGCCTGGTTTTGGTATTAGAGTGATGTTGGCCTTGTAGAATGAGTTTGGGAGTATTCCCTCCTCTTCTACTTTTTGGAAAACTTTAAGGAGGATGGGTATTAGGTCTTCACTGAATGTTTGATAAAATTAAGCAGTGAAACCATCTGGTCCAGGAGCTTTGTATTTAGGTAGTTTTTTGATTACCAGTTCAATTTCTTTGCTGGTAATTGGTCTATTCAGATTTTCTGTTTCTTCATGGGTCAGCCTTGGAAGGTTGTATTTTTCTAGAAAGTTGTCCATTTCTTCTCGGTTATCCAGTTTGTTAGCATATAATTTTTCACAGTATTCTCATAATTCTTTGTATTTCTGTGGTGTCTGTAGGGGTTTTTCCTTTCTCAATTCTGATTCTGTTTATGTGTGTAGACTTTTTTTCTTGGTAAGTCTGGCTTGGGGTTTATCTATTTTGTTTATTTTCTTGAAGAAATAGCCCCTGCTTTCATTGATCCTTTCAATTGTTTTATTCTTCTCAGTTTTATTTATTTCTGCTTTAATCTTTATTATGCCCCTCCTTCTACTGACTTTGGGCCTCATTTGTTCTTCTTTTTCTAGTTTCATTAATTGTGAGTTTACACTGTTCATTTGGGATTGTTTTTCTTTCCTGACATAGGCCTGTATTGAAATACATTTCCCTCTTAGCACACCCTTCGCTGCGTCCCACAGATTTTGTGGTGTTGAATTATTGTTGTCATTTTTCTCCCCATATTGCTTGATCTGTTTTTATTGGTTCACTGATCCACTGACCATTTAGGAGTACGTTATTAAGCCTGAATGTGTTTGTGGACTTCTTCATTTTCTTTCTGTAATTTATTTCTAGTTTCATACCTTTGTGATCTGACAAGCTGGTAGGTAAAATTTCAATATTTTTGAATTTACTGAGGTTCTTTTTGTGGTCTAGTATATGATCTATTCCTGAAAATGTTCCAGATGCACTTGAGAAGAAGGTATATCCTGTTGTTTTTGGATGGAGTGTTCTGTAGATGTCTGTTAAGTCCATCTGTTCTAATACGTTGTTGAGTGCCTCTGTCTCTTTACTCATTTTCTGTCTGGTTGATCTGTCCTTTGGAGTGAGTGGTGTGTTGAAGTCTAAAATGAATGCATTGCATTCTATTTCTCCCTTTAATTCTGTTAGTATTTGTTTCACATATGTCGGCCATCCTGTATTGGGTGCATAGATATTTATAATAGTTATATCCTCTTGTTGGACTGACCCCTTTATCATTATGTAATGTCCTTCTTTGTCTCTTGTGACTTTCTTCGTTTTGAAGTCTATTTTGTCTGATACAAGTACTGCGACACCTGCTTTTTTCTCCTTGTTGTTTGCATGAAATTTCTTTTTCCATCCCTTCACCTTTAGTCTGTGTGTATCTTTGGGTTGGAGGTGAGTCTCTTGTAAGCAGCATATAGATGGGTCTTGCTATTTTATCCATTCAGTAACTCTGTGTCTTTTGATTGGTGCATTCAGTCCATTTACATTTAGGGTGATTATCGATAGATATGTACTTATTGCCATTGCTGGCTTTAGATTCATGGTTACCAAAGGTTCAGGGGTTGCTTCTTAACTATCTAACAATCTAACTTAACTTTCTTGTTAAGTTATGTAAACACAGTCTGATGATTATTTCTCTCCCTTCTTATCCTTCCTCCTCCATTCTTTATATACTAGGTGTTTTATTCTTTGCCTTTAGTTAGTATTTGGGTGGTCTGCTTTCTTTGCTATGATTTTATTTTCTCTGGTGATATCTTTTTAGCCTTAGGAGTGCTTTCCTCTAGAGCAGTCCCTTTAAGATATCCTGTAGAGGTGATTTATGGGAGGCAAACTCCCTCAGCTTTCGCTTGTCTGAGAATTGTTTAATCCCTTCCTCAAATTTAAATGATAATCGTGCTGGATACAATATTCTTGGTTCGAGGCCCTTCTGTTTCATTACGTTAAATATATCATGCCATTCTCTTCTGGCCTGTAAGGTTTTTGTTGAGAAGTCTGATGGGTTTTCCTTTGTAGGTGATGTTTTTTCTCTCTCTAGCTGCCTTTAATACTCTGTCCTTATCTTTGATCTTTGCCATTTTAATTATTATGTGTGTTGGTGTTGTCTTCCTTGGGTCCCTTGTGTTGGGAGATCTGTGGGTTTCCATAGTCTGAGAGACTATTTTCTTCCCCAGCCTGGGGAAGTTTTCAACAATTATTTCTTCAAAGACACTTTCTATCCCTTTTTCTCTCTCTTCTTCTTCTGGTACTCCTATAATGCAAATATTGTTCTGTTTGGATTGGTCACACAGTTCTCTTAATATTCTTTCATTCCTAGAGATTCTTTTATCTCTCTCTGCCTCAGCTTCTCTGTTCCTGTTTTTTGATTTCTATCCTATTAACAGTCTCTTGCATCTCGTCCAGTCTGCCGCTAAGTCCGTCGATTGCTTGTCTCATTTCTGCATTGTCTTTCTTCACTTCCCTCACTTCCTCCCTTAGCTCTTGCATATTTCTCTGTAGATCCATCAGTATGGTTATGAGTTTTATTCTGAATTCTTTTTCAGGAAGATTGTGCCTGTCCATCCCATCAGGCTCCCTCTCTGGGGTTGTCTGGGTAAGCTTTGTTTGTACCATATTCCTCTGTCTTTTCATGGTGATAGAAATGGACGTTGGTAGGCGTCATGTGTGTCAGCTGGGCTATTTAAGACTTTTAAAAAGAAAAAAGAAAAAAATAAACGCCCGCCAGGAGTAGATTCTGTGAGGATGCTGTAGGTGGTGCTGCTGCTCCACTGTTCCGTTCCGCTGGACCCTTTGTGGCGCCGGCCGGAGGGGGAACCAATGGGAGGCTGCTGATCTCTGTTTGAAACCTCAGTGTGGCTCCTTTGCTTAGCCGCTGGCCAAGGGGCCCAAAATTCTCCAGGACTCCCAGCCTCCTGGGCTGAGTGCGCTGAGATGATTTTGTTCCGCTGTTGGGCCCTTGTCTCTTTAAGAGTTTTAAAAAAGTGCTGCTTTTCTTTTGTCCCGGGGAGCCAGCTGAGAGGACCTGGCTGCGCCGTCCCTCTCAGATCCTGCCCCTCTGTCTCTCTAATATCTGATACACCACGTGATGTGTGTCAACGCACCCCACACAGATCACCAGTGGTAGTTATTTGGCGGGCCCATGTCTCCACTCCCTCCACTTCCTCCCGCCGGTGCGCTGGGGTGGGGGAGTGCTCGGGTCTCGCCAGGTCGTGGCCCCATATCCTACCCGCTTTGTGAGGCGCTGAGTCTCTGCAGGTGCAGCTCTAGCCTGGCTGTTGTACTGTATCTTCTGGTCTCTCTTTTAGGAATAGTTGTATTTGTTGTGTTTTCATATGGTTTGGGGAGATTTCCGCTGCCCTGCTCATGCTGCCCTCTTCCCAGAAGTCTCTAGCACAGTTATTTTTATCACTATTTTGTTGACAACCCTATAATAGCTCTCTAGTATCGCCAGGATGTTTTAAGCTCACTGGCAATGTCCTGTGGGTAATAAGAAGGTCTCAAATGAAAACTGCAAGTCAATTCAGAACAGCAGAAATCTAGAAATGTAGAGGTGAGTGGTTCCACATGAGGCCAGAGAACTAAGCAGGGGCTGTGTAATGAATGGCCCTTTACCTTTTAGGAATGACCAATAAAGAAGATTGAAAAGGTGTGGTCAGTGAGGCAGGAGAACTGAGTGAGTAGTCAGGGAAGCCAGTGAGCAATTTTAAGGAGGATGGAGTGATAAACCATGTCATCACTAAGAGATGATGGCTAAATTTGGATTTTAATTGCCTCCTTACTTATCTGCCAACATATTCAGATTTGACTCTTCTATCTTCAAAAGCAACCCTCCTTGCTTCCAACAATACCACATCACCTCTCAAGACTATTAACACATTCTCTTTTCTTTTATAGCCAAAGTTATCACCACAGGGATCAGGGTTGGGTGGATGTTTTTCCCCAAGCCTTTTTAAAAAGTTTATTGATTTGTTAATTCATTAATTTAGCAGTGAGCATTTACCAATGAATATGTCTCAAGCCGGATGCAGAGCTTTTAGAGTGAAACAGATGTGAGTCTGAGTCCCAACTCTGCCATTTTTGAGTCATATGACCTTTGATCTGTTACTCAAATTTGTTTAAGTCTTAATCTCCTCATCTCTAAAGCAAGTTTAATAACAGCCCCCACTGCAAGGGTACTGGTGAGAACTGACTGAGATAATGCGTTTAAAGTACTTAGCCTGGTGGCTGGTGCAGTAGGAATTAATCCCTCAACTGGATCATGTTATTAATCAATCAGTCAAGTTCCTTCACTAATCTTTCAATACCAAACCCTAGAGCCATTTGTTTTTTTTCTTCTTGCTCTTTCTCTTTTATATGTTAAATTTGTTCTTTTCAAACACAGCTCTTTGCCCTCCTCATCTGTCCATTCTCTTGCTTCCCACCCCTTACCTCAAGCAGCAGAGAAATATATGTGCCAGTTTCTCTGCTAGCACATCATGTCTTAAACCTCTGTACTTCTCTAAGTCTTCTGTGACTTTCTTACATGGATGGATCAATTTCTTTGCTGTCTTTCTCTTGAATGTATATTTATGTAAAAATAATTAGAATTGATTGTCCCTATGAGGCATTTTATAAACTAAAAGATAGAATTCTAACAAACCAGCAGAATCTTCTAACATTAAAACTGCAAAGTTAGTTTAAAAATTTTGTAAGAGCAATTGAAGCCAAAGAAAAAGCCAGAATAAATGTTCTAGTCTCAGGACTTACCTCAATGTATGCCGGTTCTGCACCAGCAGGTGAGATGTGGGGCTGCCAGTCTTTAGGTGGCTTTGAAAGATACTTGGAGTCTGTTACAACCCATTTGAGCCGGGGCCAACCTAAATCAAACCCAAAATAAAAATTGATTTGCCTAAGCCTTAAGGGAAGGAGTTCACACTGAACTGGTCATTTTAAATATTAGGATACCAAACCAAGGTCATCTTATAATCAGTAAAATACTTTGTATTAGTTTTTAGTGACAAATCACCAGACAATTATACCTTCTTTCAAAAGAACAATTGTTCCACATGCTGATTCCAGGCCTTGACATTACCTCAACAACTGGTAGGTCCATTTGGCAGTGGATGTCCACTGAGGTTAGTGGTCTATCCTCTGTCTCTATATGTAGCATTTAGCTTTAGTGAACAGAATGGTAGCCTTTTCCAACCACCACCCTAAAGGTTAAGGGTGTGGGCTGTGAAGTCAGATTTGGGTTCAAACCGCTGCTCTGCCATTTGTTAGCTATGACTTTGGGCAAGTTACTTAACCCCTCTGTGTTTGTTTCCTCACCTGTAAAATGGGGATAATAATGGTACCTACTTCACAAAATCGTGAGAACTAACTAAGAAAATTTATGTTAAGCACTTAACTATTATTAAAACACTAATTAAAGCAATCAGCTTTAAGTTTTAACTAATAAATCAGGTACAAATATTACTAACCTTTGAACTGTACAATTTCCCCATTCTGGGTTTTTGGCAGCCCCTTTAGACAAACCTCACTGGTAAGAGCTAAGGCAACACCACAGCTTCCCAGCAAGAAGCCAATCTGCTGCCCTCCAGCATCCTGTGGAGAAAAGATAATGAGCATGGTAGGGGAGTGAACGTGAGCACACCCTTGCCCAGAATCTAACACTTGCAATGCTCTGGCACTTGTGTGGTCACATTCATGGAACCCCACTGATATCTGGCAATTGTCAAAATCCCATGACAATATATCCTCCCAAGTAATTTCTACAATACAGTGATTGCCTGAGTGTAAATCAAATATTTTATTGATCTGACATTGCTAATGATGAATTCTACCAGCCAAATGTGATTTTATTCAAAGGTGAGCAGTGCTCTTTTATTAATTTCAGGCAAATGAAATAAATGCAAACATGGTTAAGTTGTCTTGACCTAGCCACACCCCTGAATCCAAAAGCAAAGCACGTCAGGTCCGAACAAAATCAACAATGTAAATGGACACCAAATGTCCAAATTTACTATGAAAATGAATGGACAGGTATATCCAAATATATACTCCTTCTTACTCTATTTAAAAGGAGGCAGATTTAAGCCTTTCAACAATAGTAAACAACAAAAAATATAGTCTAAAGAATATTCATTAAAATGTAATCTTTAAAGTATCATTATGAAACTACTCAAACATGGCCAACTTAAAAATTTAAGAACAACCCTATGATTTTTTGACTAAAGATATTATATCCCATCAACCCATTTCAGGGATATTACCAATTTTTTTAATTCCCTTCAGAAAACAGTTTTTTTCTTGTAAATCCAGTATCCACCAGTTTGTCTTTACCATCAACTCTCAATAATGGACTGCATGAGTCAAACACTTCATGGAGAGACCATTCAGTTAAACTTGGAAATCTGCTATGTATGCTTCACTTAGGGCTCAGGTGTTGTCCGAACACAATCCTATTCTCAAGAGTGGGAACATGCCATCACTGCACTGCCTCAAACTTTATAGGAATCCTGGGCTGGATAATACAGTTAAAGGAAACCCCTTTATAAGAGGGTCTCACTTACTGTTAATGTGGATTATTTATAGTCTCTGAGGCAAGGGTGGTACTCTTTATAAATTGTAATTATGAAAAGTCAAGTATGCCCTCATGATTTTTAAGTGACACATGTAATATCCATCTTAGTTGAAAAAAATGTTATTTTCATGAACATAAACACTATTTTCATTTTCATAAACACTAATAAATAACTTTTTTAACAACTTTCATGTTTTTAGAAAGTGAAGTTGAGTACTTAAGAAAATGTTCAGACTATTCCTATAGGTCATGACTGAGTCAACTGACCCAAAAACCTGATGCCCACAATGTCACCCCAGGCTACATGACTCTTAAATTTAGCAATGTTACCTTTCTGGTAAGAGGTACCTCTATAGGCACTGGAATCACTTCTGCCAGGAGACACCCATAAAAAGCCACCATAAACATGACTGGATCATTGTTGGGGTAAACCAGGGCTACCTAAAATGCATAACAGTATTCAGTAACAGGAATAAAAAAGGAAGAATGCTTTCAATGTCACTCTCTAAGATACACATTTATATGTAATATTTATCCTGAACACAAAAAATCAAACCATTTAATAGCCTAAAGGAAATTAAGTTACTGAGAAGAATGCACAAATCTAAAAAGATCTCTTTCACTCCCATGACGATACTAGAGTCATTCTGGAAACTATTATGCAATTCCACCACCATTATCACAATAAAATTTTTTCACTTAATTCTACTGGTGATTGAGCAGTAAGCAACTCACCTCAAGTAGTAAATTAATTACTTGTGAAGCCTAAGGCAATTTACTTAATGTAATGAATCGCTCTAGATAGGCCAGATAAGCCTTACATCTCTCAGAGAGACTCTACAAGCATTATTGCCTTGATTAACACCATAGAGCCAAACTAAGATTTCTTACTCTTCAATGAATTAATTGCATTAATCCTCACTCACTTAACCAACAGTCAAGTATTCTAGCATGAAGGCATTTGGTAATAGGTGTAAAAAATACTGGCAGGAACCATTACAAAATTAATTCATTTACAAAAGATAAACAATGAAACCTGTAAAATATGTTCAAACCTGTGATAGCACCTGTCATGCATTTCAGGGATAACTGACTCTTCCTAATTTACTCAAAGAAGGCAAAAACATAAAAGTCACCATCATTGTGGAGTTTGTTACTTGGCTTAGAAATTCAGATTAACACTTGAAACTTAATTACGTCACCAGGCTCTGGTTTTACTTTCTTTCATTTTCAAATCCTCTTAACTCATTCCCAAGGTTAAGTTCATCTGAACCTGCTAAACTTCCTTAGAATTCTAAAAAAATATTAATTCCACAAGACATTTAAAACAACCTATTTCTTTCCTGCACACAAGTGTGCATGTTGCTAGGAAGACACAAAATTACCTTCTTGGGGTTTTGTAAGGACTAGGAAATACTCATTTGTTACATTTACAAGTGAAAGCCATCCTTAGGTGCCCTTTCCCAAAATGCAAAAGTATTCTTAAAAGACTAGTCTAGGAGATTCTGTAATCAGAGCCTACTAAAAAGAAGTCTGTTACAGCCTCTTCAACAACTGGTGTTGGCAAAATTGGACAGCTACATGCAAGAGAATGAAACTGGATTATTGTCTAACTCCATACACAAAAGTAAACTCAAAATGGATCAAAGACCTGAATGTAAGCCATGAACCATAAAACTCTTACAAGAAAACATAGGCAAAAATCTCTTGAATATAAACATGAGCAATTTTTTCATGAATGCATCTCCTCAGGCAAGGGAAACAAAATAAAAAATGAACAAATGGGACTACATCATGCTAAAAAGTTTCTGTACAGCAAAGGACATCATCAGCAGAACAAAAAGGCATCCTACAGTATGGGAGAATATATTTGTAAATGACATATCCAACAAAGGGTTACATCCAAAATATATAAAGAATTCACACGCCTCAACACCCCAAAATCAAATAACCCTATTAAAAAATGCGTGGAGGATATGAACAGACACTTCTCCAAAGAAGAAATTCAGATGGCCAACAGGCACATGACATGCTCCACATCACTAATTATCAGGGAAATGCAAATTAAAACCACAATGAGGTATCACCTCACACCAGTTAGGATGGCCAACATGGAAAAAAGACTAGGAACAGCAAATGCTAGCGAGGATGCGGAGAAAGGGAACCCTCCTACACTGCTGGTGGGAATGTAAACTAGTTCAACCATTGTGGAAAGCAGTATGGAGGTTCCTCAAAAAACTAAAAATAGAAATACCATTTGACCCGGGAACTCCACTACTAGGAATTTACCCAAAGAAAACAACTTCTCAGATTCAAAAAGACATATGCACCCCTATGTTTATTGTAGCACTATTTACAATAGCCAAGATATGGAAGCAACCTAAGTGTCCATCAGTAGATGAATGGATAAAGAAAAGGTGGTACATATACACAATGGAATACTATTCAGCCATAAGAAAGAAACAAATCCTACCATTTGCAACAACATGGATAGAGCTAGAGGGTACTATGCTCAGTGAAATAAGTCAGGCAGAGAAAGACAAATACCAAATGATTTCCTTCATTTGTGGAGTATAGCAATGAAGCAAAACTGAAGGAACAAAATTGCAGCAGACTCACAGATTCCAAGAAGGGACTAGTGGTTACCAAAGGGAGGGTGGGTAGGGAAGGAGGGAGAAGGGAATTGTGGGATATCATGATTGGTGCACATGGTTAAGAAAAAATCATATCCTCTGCAAATAGAGATAGTTTAATAAAAAAAAAGTCTGTTGTGTAGTTGGTATTTCATTACATAAATTCCAAATGAAAAGTAAGTTTGATGGTAAGAAGTAATCAAATATAGGAAGTCATTAAGAGGAAAAACTTCCATAAATTAAAGAAGAAATGTTTTTAATGTCACTTCCAATTAAAGAAGTAGTTAAATGATGCCAGTCTGTTTCTTCTTAGAAGTCACCTAGGGTCTCCTTCTCTTTTCTATATAGTACTACAGAAAATTGTTTTAAAAAGTTTTATGGGGCATTTTCTAAAGAAAGAAAAAGCAAAATAAACTTTGTTGCTATTTTTGTTGTCTGAATACTGAAATATTTCTTTGCAGAAAGACTAGGTTTCTCTTTCTTTTTATTAGTACCTCAAAAGTTTACTGATCAGCAGCTAGAGAAAGGGACATGTGAATTTCCTTCAATCTATGAATGTAAGAATTATCACCTGGCACTGGCCTAACATGGATTGGAACCAAAACAGTTTCGTTTTCTAAGAGTAAGACTTATATAAATTGAGTTGTTGTACATTAGAAATCCAGAATGTGCATATTAGAAAACAATAAACCATCACCTCCTTAAAACTAAAAACCAATTACCCTGTCTCCAGGTTTTAACACAGGCTCATTTTTGGTCCCCAGTTTATTAAGCAGTGTGTAGGCCAACTTTAAACTTCTGCTCCACAACTTTCCTGGAGAAAGAAAAGAAAACAGTCATATAGAAAAACACAGCCTACCTCAGTGAGAGTAAGAGGGCATTCAGTTCATCAACACATTTCATAAGACAATGGCCACTTCCAAATGATGCACGAGGCAAGCATCACCCTAACATGTGGCCCTGCCCCTAACATAGTGCTTTCCAGTCACCTTAGTTTACAAAAGCCAGCCCTGTTTCCAAACAAAAAGAAAACATCACCGGATGCTCATTCTGGTTTAGATAATACTGCAAATTCTTTTATAAAGTAATCTGAACATCTTTAGAAATAATTTGGTATGAGCTGATCACATTTAAAGGGAGGGAAATAGTTTATCACAGGAGTAGAAATCAGAACCCTACGTCTGTTCTAAGCTTTTCCTGTAGAGCCGCATACATATATGGTGTTAGATATTTGAAGTCACCTGCAAAGTAACCCTCAAATGGTTAAGGATTTCATTATACTGTATTTCAGTGACAACAGACAATAAAATGGAAATTAACTAGGTGAAACCTGGATATATTCGTAGATGTTAAATAAACATAAAGATTTGGCCAGCTAATTGCTTGCTTTATGGATTATTTGTATGAAATTAATGTACAGCTTCTGAAATGAATGCTGAAAACTATTTTTTTTTTTGGCAGGAAAAAGCCTCTTCTTCCCCTCTTCCTGCTCCCTCTCCACAAACACCTTTAGAAATTCTGATTTTAGATTTCGAAGAAAGTAAAAAGAGAAACCATCTTATTTTGAATAGATATGTTAGTTTATATATGACTCATTCAGAGGATCATCTAAGGTTTAAACTCATGTCAACCTGCACAATTCTTTAAAGAAAAGCTGGTTTCAATTTTTAGATAACACTGCCTGATATTTACCCTACAGTTTTAATCCTGCCCAAATGTCTCCCCCAAATCCTCTTCTAATATAAATCATCAGTGCATCTACAAAGTCTCCTTCTTCTTTTTGCTTTTTAAAATAATAGCAGGCCTGCAAAAAGGTCAATTTAGCAAATGAAAACATCTGGCAATAGCTGTACTTAGAACTTAGGATCCTATTTTGAGATTTATTGAAACATAATGATTAGCAACTGCTAAATATCAAGATATAAACACTATGCATGAAAATCTGAAGAACTATTAGGAGAAAAGGAAGGAGTTAGACTCTTGTAAACTTACCATAGGTAAGAGTGTAAACTGGTTTTCCTGTCACGTCCAGTGCAGTCAGAGAGGGGCATTTTGCTTGAGTGGTGCCCCAGCGCTGCAGGGCAGACTCAAGAGCAGGAGGCCAGTTACAGATGACTCCTAGCGGCTCTCCCTTCACAGGCGTCATCTGCCGTCCCTCAGGCTTGGGCTGATTGGGGTCTGGCTGAGGTACTGCACCACAGAAAAAACCTCAATGGGTTATGAAAGTAAGTACAAATACAAATAAATGAAATTAATAAATACAATTTATTTATATATTTAATATGTACAATATATTGAAATAAATGCAAATACCAACTAACATGCCTTAGGTCTCTAATCTCAAATAAATTTCCCCCTTCTCTTCCTCTTTATCTGATATAAACTCACTCTGAGAAAAGAAAGGACATAGATGGATAGATATGGTTATTCACAAACTGGGCCTTAATTCATTTTTCCATGTAACTGTGAAATCATATTTAACATATTGTAGGCAAAATTCCTGACCCTGACAAAGCAAATTACTGAACATACAGAAAAGCACAACTATAAATTTCTTTTTAGCGATTTTACAGCTTTTAGTAAATCTGGTTTTAAATTCTTGCAGTTTGTGTCCAATGCTTGAGAGCCAGGTTCCTCTTCACCAGGTTATGTTTAATGAAAAAGCATTCAACTGTTAAGTCAGAAAACCCCAGTTTATATTCATTTTTTACTAGTGTGATGGTAGCAAACCGAGTTACTTGAGCCTTATTTCCTGTCGTCTATAAAACGACGAGAGGAACAGGTACACCACAGGGTCATTAGACTCAAACAGATCATGGGTACAAATGACAGTGTTCCATGCATCCACATCCCATGTGGCCAATGTGTTTGCTTCCCAGTCACCTTATCACACTCATCCTTCTCAGGGGGCAGATGAACAGCACACTCCCTGGGGAGCCGTCCCAGCCCCTCCTTCCTTAGTGCCCCCACATGGTGTGGGAGTCTGCCCTTATGGAAGCACTGACCATCCTCAAGGGTTTCTATTACTGTCCAAGTTTTTCTCCCCCATGAAGGACAGCTTCTTGAAACAAGGCATGCTTCTTATTCTTCCTACTGCCTATAGTGCCTGATACATAATGCTTGCTCAATGTTAATTAAATTGAACTGAATTTGGGGGGAACAGTAGCACTACATTATTAACATGGTCATTCCAGAAATCAGAGATGAACAATATTTCATGTTCTTTCCCACACGTAAAACTAAAGTTCTCTTAATTTTTCTACAATAAACAATTATTCAAATAATAAAAAGGGGAAAAAAACCCCACATTTTCATAGCAGGAAAGATAGTTTGCACATGGAGCAAAAAGTCAAGTAGTTACTGAGTGCCAATAATGTACGTGGGATATAATAAACACTGAGGACATAAATGCTGCACAAACATTTGTTGTTTCTAATAGTGCTATGTGCAAGGAGTACAGAGTCTGTGCCCTCATGGAGCATCTACCGTGCAAAGGGAACACATACACAGAGTTAAGCAGAGTAAATGTGGGCAGAGCATGACAAAGATTTTACAGGGAGGGCAGAAGAGGGCCACGTCACCCAGCTTAGGGGCTGGAGTCCTCTAACTAAGCTGAGTCTTAAAGGAAGGGCAGGAAATAAGGTGAACAGGAGATGAGAGAAGAGACACAGAGGGGAGACGGGATCAGATGGGTAATGAAATATAAAATAGATTTTGTTTTATAGCTCAATTTAAGACTTACTTAAAGAGTCTTGATTCACCTTTCTGCTGACATGAGACTAATGAAATAGTTTCACTTCCCAATTCACTGCCCTAGGTAAATAACACTTCAACTGCCCTTCTACTTTGTATATTCCTGGACCCTAAACTACTAGATTAAGTAAAAAACAAACAAACAAACAAACCATGGGTGATTCTACATAAATAGTTTTGTTTGGGGGGCAGACTGTACATATGATAGGCATAGTCTTCTGTTCATAACAGTCTGTACATTATTGCCACCCACTAGGCCTCAATGCAGACCCTTGGGCACACTCTTTCAGGCATCCAGATATACGGGTATTTTTCTTTTCAAGGTAATCATTGTTCAAAAAAGCAACTGTCCCCGGTTTATAATTAGTAGAAAGCTGTGAGTAGTAGAAAGCTGCCAGTGAAAACTGTTCAAGGATGATTCCTGTTAAACCTTGGCCTTCATTTGTCTGGTCAATATACAATGCTAGAAAGATTGGAAGGACAATTATTGGCATGTGCATCTTGTGCATCAGTGTATCTAGAGAAATGTCCATGGTTCAGTAATGAGTTAGTGACTCTTAAAGAAACAGAAATTCATCTCAGCCTCCTATGTCAGGGTGCTTGTTGTTTCTGGCTGCATGAAGTGGGCTGCACCAGATCTAGTTTACTAATGTGCCTAGTTCATTAACAGGTCTGTTGTGCTCAAAGCCTGTTACTACTCTCAGGGCATAAAAACAGTCTACAAAGCTACCAAGGCTTAGTTCTTTTGACAAAAGCTTTTGTTAGGTAGACTTATTTGTCACCTAGCTTCAATAATTATCAAATAGTCACCCTCATTTCATCTATATTCCCACAAATTCAGCTCCCAAACCTTCCTATTAAATTCTAGATGTCATATGATTTCATGCTTATTTTTAAGTTATTAAATTAGTAAGTCCTGACTTACCACCTCCTCTACAAAGCCTTCCCTTGCCACACAGATGGAACTGATTTCTTCTGTTCTTCAAACTGCCTGCATTCATTGACACACATTTATTGGCTGAACTACGTTTTTACATGTAATACTTCAGTAACCAGTCTAAGTTGTAAACAACATGAAGGAAGTGACTATATTTCCATAAATCTTTGAACCTTTTTCGCCACCTACACTACTGTCTTGTGAAAAGCAGACAAGTATGTGTTGACTGGCTGATTTAACAAAAGGACTATGTTATATCTAAAAAGACCAGGCAAACTTCTGAGGTTGAATTTGACGTACATATTCTAGGATAATGACAAATGCAATAATTAAAATAATTATGTATTTGGGAAATTTCCTAATTTCATAGAGCTTATTCCCAAGGATAGTTCTATGCTCCCTAGTTACCTCTTTGCCTTTTTCTTCCCTTCTTCCCTCATTTTTCATCTGCAATCTAAAATATAAATTATCCTTAGGGGAAAAACAGCAGAGAACTATGAGCTCCTTCAACCAAAACGATGCTGTGTTCATCCTTAAATCCTGCCATATCTGACAGGTAGTAATTATTTAAGAAATGTTTGTTTAAGGAATATAGTTTTTGGTATTATTACTACTACCTTCCACAATTTCTTCAGAGTCATCCACAAAAAATTCTTTTAAGGGAGGCCTTTTGGGTCGTTTTAGAGTGTTGAGAAGTTGCTGGATTTTTGTGGATACTCTGCTATTGACAGGAACACCTATAAGGGAAAAAATGCTAAGTTAAAATTCATTGATTTTAGGACTATCTAGTTCTTCAATTTTCTTAAGTGCTTTTATTTCTAAGGATGGCTGGCCTTTGCCCCCAGTCTCATTCTATTTCATTTGGGCCAAATAGGTACAGGACAAGACTTATAACAACACAGAACAAATACAGTGCTATTATTAGGATACTGCTTAAAGATTTCATCTAATTTCCCTTTTTACTTATAGCACTCTTTGTTTTTTCCATACTCAGTTTTTTCCTCAAATTATCTCCTGAAAATAAGACTAAGTCTGAACAAGTGTCCGTGCTGTCACAGTGGAAACTGTAGAGAAGAGCAAGCTCGAAATGACTCGTGTTGGGGGCACTACAGTCTAGCTCTGCAACTGCTGCATGGGGTAGGCACTAAGGTTTGTAATTTGAATTTTTCCAGTTTAACAAACATTCCCTAATTAGCTAGAACTCCCTACCGTCAGCTGTATCCATAAGGCTGGACCTGTTGGATCCTTTGTGCATGCCTTTTACTATCCCCGAGGGGGGCAGGTCAATATTTGCTGGGCGTACTGAGGAAGATGATGATGAAGAAGAGGTAGTTGTAGTGACGTCAGGGGGAGCAGAGAAATTCTCTAAGAGGAGAAAAAGCAAAATGTAGAATTTATTACATGAGCAGTAAAAATAAGAACCTTTCCTCTTTTTTGTTTTTTACTGAGGAAAAGAAACTACATAAATAGGGCATTAGCTTGTGTAAAACAATCTTTTAAACCAAATTCTACTAGCAAGATACAATGAGAGGGCAAGAGTTAAGCCAGGGTGTATCAGCTTTCCAAAATTATTATTTTCAAAAACTTGTGTAGCCTTAGTAAGATCAAATCACATATCAGATGCTTCTCAAAACATTCTTTTCTTTTTTTATTTATTATTATTTTTTTATTTTGAGTTTTTTTAACATACATTTTTTTTATTAAGGTATTATTGATATAAATTCTTATGAAGGTTTCACATGAAAAAACAATGTGGTTACTACTTTTACCCATATTATCAAGCCCCCACTCTCAAAATATTCTTTTCTACACAAAAGTCTGGTGGAAATTCAGTGTTATAAAAATAATCATAATAAAATAAAAATCTCCTGTAACTTCAAAAGGAAACCACAGTATGATTATAATGCTACTAATATTCCAGTCTCTTGAGCATTTCTTCATGTTTATGTTGGTTTATCTATAATGTTTCCTTTTTCATTAGAGACAGAAGTAGTGTCTTGGGAGCACGTCAGATAGCTCAAGTTTCCCGATGAAGAAAACCAAATAAAGTCCACGTTTAATTTTTTGTAAAATAACCTATAGGTAGAAACTTGGATCTACTTGACAGACAAGGTTCTTCCCTTCTCTAGTGTGTTTAAACGCTATTATTGTACTCGCTTCACCTAAGGATTCTTAATATAGAGAAACTGAATGACCTAAGTTGGAAGAGAGCCATTCAATAGGGAATATATTACAAAAAACTTAAAAGAAGAAAACATCTGCAAAGAAAAATAGAATTAGAGGAAGTGAAATACACGATTCATGAGAATTATAAAAAGCCACTCAAAACAATGAAAAAGGAAAAAACCATAATATAAGTCATATCTAAAATCAATTCAGGAGTTAAGGTCTCCATGCCCCAAAGGTCTGTAATTACTAGTTTAATAGTTTTTAAAGTTTTACATATACTAGCACAAGTATATTGAGGTATATCTTTCAGAAGAGGTGGTGAGCGTACTTATCTGTAGCTGCTTTAGGAGGGCTGGTGAATTACAGGGTAGAGCTAAGACTGAAGGATAAGCTATTAGCTGTTGGCACTTGGCTTTTTAATGTGGACAGTTATACCTTCAAGATAGCTATTTTCTTTAAAAATTATAGGGCAGAATTGAAAATTTTGTAAGTTTTTCTTTTCAGAAATCAGTTAATAGACAATATATATATATATATATATGATACAGAAAGGTCACTGGTGTGAAAAACAGAACACTAAATGCAACTGATCGTCAAGAAAAAAAGGAAAGGTATTACAGACACATGATATTCAAATACATTACTTAGTGCAAAATGTGCCAACCAATTTAGCAAATGCAGAGATGAGTTGTGTCTTTATTTGCAGAGGTCACAACTCTTAAAAAGCACACACAGAAACATAAAGCAAAGACAGACAAAAGCTACGCTTCCTGAGAGAGCACTGGCAGCAGCTAGCAGCTGACAGAGTACCAGGGCCCTCAGCCTGCACCCTCCAGTTGCAGCAATAACCCAGCAGCAAGGACAATAAATCCAGTCTTTATGCTAAAGACAAAAAGGCCTCACCAATATTACCTTCATGCAGAATTTGCTCAGGTTTAATGTTCTTGTTTGAGAAATCATAGACAATAATCCTGAGGAAATCTAAGATGTTACATATTTTAATACCTTTTAATATGTGGAATATTCTTCAACAGGTATAAATCCACACTAAGACTGGTGTTGTATCTTGCAGCTTGAGTATTGCTTTGGAAATAGCTATGGCTTCAGGTGGGCAGTACAATGCACCAATAATGCAGATGACACATATCACTCCAAATGTATTGCTGGTGTCCCCTTCTTTGCCTCACTAACTGTTATATTCTTTCTGAATTTACTTCTTAGGCCACTCTGAAAAGCCTAATACAATTCATAAACTATTTCCTGGAAGCTGGGAACATAATTTGGGCTTCTTCCAGCTCCTACCTATTCGAGTACTGGCAAATACATCAGCTAGAGACCCACTGGTTCCTTTGACCTCTCCATGGGACAGCGTAGAAGATGCGGATGAAGAAGTGGACGATCCCTGAATTGAACGGTTGATCCAGGACTCAGCATTCTGTAAGCTCTGTTGCAAGGCAGCAGAGAGCGCAGCTTGGCGTCTCAGAGAGCCCTCATCCTCAGAGGCCGAAGACGTGTCTGTGTGGAATTAGAAAAAAAGAAGTTCTCGAGCCTGCCTAGAACAGAGACCTTTCAGTTCCTGCTCATTGATCACACATTCAATTTTGACACCAGCAAAACATTCGCATTCTCAAAGTAGATTAATATGTAAAGTTTCTCAAGAATCTCAAGGAAAGGTCTATGGACCAAAGCCTGCACAAATGAAACAGCCTAAATCTATAGGTAATTTTATGTTCTTTGGGAAAAAAAAACAAAACCCTTTTAGAACATTTAAGCTACATTTCACTCTTTTTCTGTTCTGAGCTTAGTCAGTATCTAAATTCTTCTAGTTACTTATGTTCAAATAATACTGAAGTGCTTTATCTTCCTCTATCTCTTAATTAGAGAACCTTGTGATAGGGTGCTACACTGATTTTTAACAATTATTTATTAATTAGTGTCTAAAATAGTCTTGATAAGGCAATACAAAAACTTATTTTTGATAACCACCTGAGAGTCAGTGAGCTAGGCTGGGGAACAGAAACAGTAATTAGCCTGGAGGCATTCGTGGTTTTAGTGGGAAAGCCAGCTGGTCACTCAGCACAGGTAAGCTCTCCAAACAGGGCAAAAAAAGGCATTGATCTGTATCTCTCTCCTTAATTCTCAGGGAAGAAGTGTGAGAAATACACTATGTCTGTATTTAGCCTGGCTCTGACTTCAGGAAAATAAGGCCTAAATTAGAAAGGATGTTGAAAAAAAGTTTAACCAAATATAGGATAGCCAAGGGAGGCAGAAGTCAGGAATTTATTTCAAGGCTCTAAGCTTATGAGGCTACAAGTTAAAGGGGCATTTGGTCTATGTGAGACAAACCCTCGGGTTATAATGATTTGGGGGGGTTATAATTTATGGCCTATGAAGTGAATTTCATTCAATTTTTTAAGTTATATATTCTGTGGTTAGTCCTGCCAAACACTGTCCCCTAACTCAGGTGAAACTGTATGTCTGTGTTTCACTTTGGTTCAAAGAACCAAAGAGATAATCAGTAGGGCTAGAACACTGCTTGCACCAGCCAATGGAAACTTGAACACAAAGGACTGACTGAACCTAGAAGTCAAAATTTGCAGGTCCAGAACAAGAAAGTAAGTTAAAATAATGACTATATCCTTGCTTCCTGATCTGAGCTATCTCCAACTTATCTTATCATCTCATATTGAAGGAGATATGAGGCCCAAGACTGATTGTTTTTTTTTATTATGTATTACATAACTGCAACATGTGCCAGAAACAGTCAGGTTCCAAGGATTCTGAGATGTATTAAGTTCTGAGCTAAATAGTGACCAGATCCCAAATGGATAATACCATGAGGTTTTTTAAAGGGGAGAGAGTTCTATAAAGGGGAGAAGATTGATTTAAGGAAAATATAGAGAAAGAAAAGTAACAGCATCTGTAACTTTTTATTTAAGGAAAGTGTTTTACATAATTTCCAGAAAATATTCAAGCATTTCAACTGTACCTTGAAGGGCAGAGATTTGTGTCTTTGAAAATACATTAAAGAAAAAAAGGTGGGGGTCAGGGAGGATGGGACAGGTGAATCTGACCCTAAGAATAAAGTATTTTCAGGATCCGATCCTGAATAAATCTCAGGATCCCACAAACTCCGTTGAATTTGCAGGCTGTCTTTATTACATCATTTATTTTAATCTTATAAATCTAAAATCAAAATAATCCAAATTTCAAAAGAGAGTAAAACCAGTATTTTCATGATTAGGTTTATGGAAAATTGGCTTCATTATGTTTCTATATTGGATGACAGTTATGTCATTAGGTGTATTGTTACAATTCAATTACCTCATTATCCTGCCAGTCCTCCTCAGAGTGTTTAGTGATTATAACTGTGGGGTGGCTTTAGTGTAGTGGAAAAAACATGGCTTTGGTGTCCATCTTCCCTTTGAACTCTGATGTCTGCCCCTTACTAACTATGCAACTTGGGGATAGAATTACCCATGTGAGAAGGTTGTCTGCTTGTTCATCTAGTGAACAAATATTACCAAGCATTACACGAGTTAGTAGGAATAAAATGGTGAGCAAGAACATACAGTTCCTACTCTACAGGACTTAGAGCCTTATAGTTCAGGGCAGGCACGCGAGTAGTGAGCCCTAAACCCAGGCCAGAAGGGTAAGTAGGAATTCACTGTGAGTGGCACAGAGTCGGGAGAGTGGACTCAGGTAGAGAGAGGGCATGGGAGAAAGCTCGGGGGGGAGAGGAAAGGCGGCACATATGAAGATCCGAAAGAAAGGAGACTAGCAGAAGCACAGGATGCAAAACTGATGAAATTCTGATGAAAGGTGAGGCTGGACAAGCAGAGAGGACACCACTGGGTTGCTAAAGAGCCTTTATGCATAGGCGGTGGGAGATCCCAAAACGAGACTGTGCAGTATGCACCCCAGCAGTGCCAGCACAGAGCAGCTGGCCAATCAACATTAGTTCCCCCCCTCCTCCCCAAAGAACCTACGCTGTGTTAGCTCACAGACACAAAACTGCAGCTGTGCAAAGCTGAGAGCTGATCATGTGTTACGATTACACAAAATGTAAGAAGCTTTGGAATTACATTTAAAGAAAAATAAAAAAAAGCTCCCTTACATATTTATATGTTTATCTAGTAGCTTTTTTTTTTAAGTAACTGTTACCCAGGAAATTACTATGGATCAGTAGAAATTTGGGCAAGATTAATATTAATTAATATTAATTTAATTATTTTATTGGCAGCAACATTAAATATTGATAAAATTATATTATAATTAATGATAACATTTAATTGATATTAGTAAAAATAAAGCTATCATTTCCCCATGGATTCTGCTCTGGTTGAACAAGAACTCACACTCTTATACATTGTAACTAAAGTCCCTGGCTTAAGCACTTGTATATGATAGATACAATGGTTTACACAACAGAAAACAATTTTGAAAACGTAGTTTGCTCTTCAGTTTATAATTGGTGTCATGTTCTCTTGCACTGGGGGAATTAAGGACTTCAGAACCTTCACGAGAGGCAAGCGAACTTTCTATGTAGGCAAGGCAAGAGTTTGAAACTTGGGAAGTAAAATCTTTAAAGAGCCAAGAGGAGGTAGCCTAGGCATAAAAGCATATATGGAAGAGAAGATTAAAAGATTAATTCTGGAAGCAGGCCATTCTGAACCTATACTGGGCTACAAATTCTGAGCAGCTTAATCTAGAACTAAACCCAATCGGGGTGATTAACCATGTGTCAAGTGATTAACCAGACAAGGGTTAGGGAGACTTTCAGAACTACCAAGAAATTTTCAGCATCCCGCAATAATCAATTTATGTGTAGAGACAGCTGGCTGAGCCTGAAAATCATGAAGGAAAGCCTAATTAACAGAAATCCATGATTGCTTGAACATTAATATCTAAACAGGGATACTTCTGAGAGAAGAGGCACTCACTATTATTAATAATTACTCCAGGGTGACTTTACCTACAAGAGATCTCCAAACACTGTTTTTCTAGATATTTTCCCATGTCTATGACAAAAGTTCACAAAACAAATTAATATTACAATTAATATTGGAGTAAGAAGAGAGATTTCTTTTTAACTTATTGCCCTTCTGAAAAGTTAGATCAAACATGCCACAACTGTTAGGCTGCAAATTAACCAGAAACATTTAATTGACAGTATGGTAGAAGGAGCGGCACTATGCCAAGTGGTTTAGAGAATGGGCGTTTAAAGTCAGACTGCTCTGAATTCCAATCTTGGCTCTGCCACTGATCGCTGGTCGGCATATCTATTCTAAGGGTCTTAATTCTCCTGTTTGCTGTTGTTCTTTTCATATTGATTCTCTCTCAGGGTGAGTGTTTTCTATTTTTGGATTGTTTGCTTATAAAATCCATTGGATCTTTAGCTGTGAGACTCCTAAGTCCCTGGGTTGAGGCTGTACCTTCTGAAAACCATCTGTGCCTGAGGGTTATCATCAGCCCAGAACCACTTTTTTAAAATATAATTTATTTTGGTATCATTAATCTACAATTACATGTGCAATATTATGGTTATTAAACTACCACCATAATCAGGTCCCCCCCACCAACCCCATTACAGTCACTGTCCATCAGCGTGGTGAGATGCTATAGAATCATTACTTGTCTTCTCTGAGTTGCACAGCCCTCCCCGCGCCACCCCAACATTACGTCTGCTTATCGTACCACCTCTTTTTCCCCCTTGTCCCTCCCTTCCCACCCACCCTCCTCAGTTCCTTTCCCTTTGGTAACTATTAGTCCGTTCTTGGGTTCTGTAAGTTTGCTGCTGTTTTGTTCCTTCAGTTTTTTTCTTCGTTCTTATACTCCACATATGAGTGAGATCATTTGATATTTGTCTTTTTCCGCTTGGCTTATTTCACTAAGCATAATACCCTCTAGTTCCACCCATGTTATTGCAAATGGTAGGATTTGATTTCTTCTTATGGCTGAATAATATTCCATTGTGTATATGTACCACATCTTCTTTATCCATTCATCTACTGATGGACACTTAGGTTGCTTCCATTTCTTGGCTATTGTAAATAGTGCTGCGATAAACATAGGGGTGCATCTGTCTTTTTCAAACTGGGCTGCTGCATTCTTAGGGTAAATTCCTAGGAGTGGAATTCCTGGGTCAAATGCTATTTCTATTTTGAGTTTTTTGAGGAACCTCCATACTGCTTTCCACAATGGTTGAACTAATTTGCATTCACACCAGCAGTGTAGGAGGGTTCCCTTTTCTCCACATCCTCGCCAACATTTGTTGTTGTTTGTGTTTTGGATGTTGGCCATTCTCATTGGTGGGAGGTGATATCTCATTGTAGTTTTAATCTGCATTTCTCTGATGATTAGCGATGTGGAGCATGTTTTCATGTGCCTGTTGGCCATCTGAATTTCTTCTTTGGAGAAGTGTCTATTCATGTCCTCTGCCCATTTCTTAATTGGATTATTTGCTTTTCGTTTGTTGAGGTGCATGAGTTCTTTATATATTTTGGATGTCAACCCCTTATCGGATACGTTCATTTATGAATATATTCTCCCATACTGTAGGATGTCTTTTTGTTCTACTGATGGTGTCCTTTGCTGTACAGAAGCTTTTCAGCTTGATATAGTCCCACTTGTTCATTTTTGCTTTTGTTTCCCTTGCCTGGGGAGATATGTTCATGAAGAAGTCGCTCATGTTTATGTCCAAGAGATTTTTGCCTATGTTTTTTTCTAAGAGTTTTATGGTTTCATGACTAACATTCAGGTCTTTGATCCGTTTTGAGTTTACTTTTGTGTATGGGGTTAGACAGTAGTCCAGTTTCATTCTCTTACATGTAGCTGTCCAGTTTTGCCAACATCAGCTGCTGAAGAGGCTGTCATCTCCCCACTGTATATCTAAGGCTCCTTCATCATATATTAATTGACTGTATATGTTTGGGTTAATGTTTGGATTTTCTATTCTGTTCCACTGGTCTGTGGGTCTGCTCTTGTGCCAGTACCAAATTGTCTTGATTACTGTGGCTTTGTAGTAGAGCTTGAAGTCAGGGAGCGTAATTCCCCCTGCTTTATTCCTCCTTCTCAGGATTGTTTTGGCTATTTGGGGTCTTTTGTGGTTCCATATGAATTTTAGAATTATTTGTTCCAGTTCGTTGAAGAAGGCTGTTGGTATTTTGATAGGGATTGCACTGAATCTGTAGATTGCTTTAGGTAGTATAGCCATTTTGACAATATTTATTCTTCCTAGCCAAGAGCATGGGATGAGTTTCCATTTGACCTCTTTAATTTCTCTTAGGAGTGTCTTGTAGTTTTCAGGGTATAGGTCTTTCACCTCCTTCGTTAGGTTTATTCCTAGGTATTTTATTCTTTTTGATGCAACTGTGAATGGAATTGTTTTTCTGATTTCTCTTTCTGTTAGTTCATCGTTAATGTATAGGAAAGCAACATACTTCTTTGTGTTAATTTTGTATCCTGCAACTTTGCTGAATTCAGATATTAGTTCTAGTAGTTTTGGAGTGGAGTCTTTAGGGTTTTTTATGTACAATATCATGTCATCTGCAAATAGTGACAATTTGACTTCTTCTTTACCAATCTGGATGCCTTGTATGTCTTTGTTTTGTCTGATTGCCGTGGCTAGGACCTCCAGTACTATGTTGAATAACAGTGGAGAGAGTGGGCATCCCTGTCTTGTTCCTGATCTTAGATGAAAAGCTTTCAGCTTCTCGCTGTTAAATATGATGTTAGCTGTGGGTTTGTCATATATGGCCTTTATGATGTTGAGATACTTGTCCTCTATACCCATTTTGTTGAAAGTTTTAATCATGAATGGGTGCTGAATTTTGTCAAATGCTTTTTCAGCATCTATGGAGATGATCATTAAAACCACTTTTTAATGTTAGTTCTTACCAGGCAGGATAATGAAATCCAAACTTTGAACCCACTGACCACAAATTCTTAGGGAAGGTCCCTGCCTCCATTATACCAAGGCCAGGCGCAAGGCAAGCTTTCTTGACATCTTCTTTTGCTGGCAGGTTAATTTTCTCTAGTTCACTCTTCTGCTGAAGAAGTGAACCTCTCCCGGGATTTCAATCCCAACCTTATATGGGTCCAAGGTTTTTATCTTTTCTACCCTTAGAGTAATTAAAATTAGGCCCCCTGCGTACTGCCTCCCCTCTCCCCAGGACAGCCAAAATGGGCCCCATTTCACTGCTCTGATTTTCAGTGAGCATTCTCTCCCTCTCTTGCTCCTGTATGTATTTAAAAGGAAGCTGATTATATTCTACCCAGCATTTCTTAAGGGAACTTTTCTTACCTGCATTTCCAGAAGAGAATTTTCAGGTTATCTAACTGAGTATAGCAGCTAGAAACAAAAATTTGGGCAAGTTATTGAACATCTCTAAACCTGTTTTCTCACTGGTAAAATGGGACAGAGGGTTGTCAAGGGAACAGAAAGTGAAAAGTATGTATTAAAAGCATTTAGCCCTCTTACTAGTACACAAAGGGTACTCAATAATGGTAACTATGAACTTATTTTTATTAGCAAACCTTAAGTCTTACAATCAGCTATTGAAATAAATGAATTCAATCTGACAATGTGGGTTTTTACTGTGCTTTGACTTAAAGAATATTGAATACTAGTCTCCCAAGTGACTGTTGCTCATAACCATACCAAGAATGGAAGTATGTTATTACAATGATCCAAATCTATTAATTAGAGCATGCTTATAGAGGTCTGATATGTCGATTTTGTTTACTTTGTGGTCTTGAATAAAATTAGAACACGGGAAAAACTCTCCAAGTTGGTAATTCAGACAGGTATTCTCTTTTAAATTCAATGACCTGTTTTGGGCTATAAGCTCTCAGAAGACAAGAGCTATTCAATTTGTCTGTAATAATACCCATTCCAGTACCATGCACACAGGAGTATCTATTAATTAAAAAAGGATTTCTCAAATATGACGCTATAGTAGAATAAAAAACAAAATCAAGAAGACTTGAGTTTGACCTGGGGCAAATCACTTAGTGACTATGTGCCTGTTTATTTTCTCATCTCTAATAAAATCTGCCCTTCCTACTTCACAGTGTGGCACTGTGACATAAAGGCAAAGAGGAACAAATGAGGCCAGGCAGCCAATGGTATGCACAAGTCCGTTATCAACTGTAATGCGCCATAATTCTGTAAAGCATTACAAAAGGATGTTTATAGTACAACAATATCCCAAAGTCTGTTCATGGGCAACACTTTCATATATAGAAATACAGAAAGGTAAATGTCTCCTTGCCTGGCCCTGTGAACTACTACTACAGTCCAGCAAGGCCTGTGTAAGACAGATGTCTAAGTTTAAGCTTCATTCCACCCCAGCCAATCAAAAGAGCTTATGGTGCTTTTGGGTCATTATGTGGTCTATTTGGTCACCTGTGCACCCTCAGAATGCAGTGTAGGGTTAAGTCCACATGGGTGCAGAAAAAGCTTAGAGCAGAAAGAAATACATGCTGTGGTTTTTGCACTGTGTTTATCCATATGAATGAGAAACAGCATTACACAAAGAATGCCTACAAAGAGCAGGCTGAGGTAATTGCCTCATGACATTAGTAAATGATTTCAGCACATAAAGGGAACTGGATGGCAGGAATTCAAGCAGTCTAAAAGACTCTGAAAAAGGCCACAGGCACTAAAAGAACCACAGATTGCTACTGACTTGGAGAACTTAAAATTTCCAATCCACAAGACAGAAATTAGCATACATAGCAGTAAGCAAAGTTTAGATTGATTGATATTTTATTATTTGAGAATGATTTATGACAAAAGATGAATCATTTCCCATGCCAACTATTTACTGTATTTTCCAGACTATATGATACTATGAATAAAGCCAAGATTTATGACATATTTACTCCTTAAGCTCTCTTTATGAAATCCTTCCAAAAATAACTAAATTTTCATCAGTTCAGCAGTTCCAACAGTCATGTGTTGGGTGCCTCCCAAAGCTGACCGGCCAGTGCGTTTCTACAGGCCTCCCAGAATCTAGGTCCACACAGGACAGCGCATGCAGAGTGAGGGCCCTGACCGGGGCCATGCTCGGGGACAACCTCCCAGATAATGCACAAAGGACAACACGACTGCAATACTGTGAAACGGGGGTGAGGGGGCAATTCTGCCCTGCAGGAATGGTACAACTTCTCTAGAAAGAGTCACAGCAAGGTTACTTTTATAAACAGCCTATAACCAGCAAAAATTAATGTCATTCTCTTCCTCCTTTCCATCCCGTTAAGTGCAGCCTCAATATTCTTCTAAATACCAGTGTTTCAGGGACTATCAGGGTAAATATGTGTGACATTACATACCTGCCATCCCTGCCTCAGGCTGTCACAGGTTCTGAGAGAGGGATACAGGATTAAAGTGCAATAGGAAAAGGAGACAGCCAAATCTCTAATGTGGCTCTCAGCAGCTTAGAGAGAACGGAATCCAAACCCTAACTTGGGAACAGGAAACTGCATTCCCTGAACTGAGAGGCACTCATGGACACCTTGTCACGCAGTGCCTCCCTCACCCCCTCCCACGAGCACACAGAGTGTTAGGGATGTGCATAACTATGGGATGAGAGCACAAAGACCTGGCTCCATGTGGGGCCCTGTGAGAGGTCACTATGTAGGATGCTCTCAATGTTTCTTCATGATGGGAGAGACTTCTGTCTGACAACACAGGTATCCCTAATAGCACATTGAGGTTTCTCATACGCTAGTCAGAGATCCCTGGACAGGAGATACATGGATAGGAAACTTTTTATCACTCTGCTCTGCTGCATAAAAGTCTTAGGAGAGAATATCGTATCTTTATAATCACGAAATTACTAAAATAGCAAGGTGGTCAGGAACATTATGCCACATCTTTAAGGCTGCAGACAGAGTAGAACATTACTGTTTGGAAATACAGAGGCCTGTAGTGAATTCCAGAGGACTATGATCTCATTCAGCAATGAACAGCTACGGTTTGTTTCTAGAGTTGGTTAATTCCCCTTAGGCAGTGACTTTTGTAAGGGGATAAAAAAGGTTTCCATTCCTTCAGAGCATTCTCAAGATCCCTTGCTGCACTCTCATATTTAACACGAGGCCATAAGAGCAGACTATTTTCCCTGAAACTGCATTTCTTTAATACAGCTATGGAGAGGATTGTTTCTAAGAACTGCAAGTCACACTGCTCCCTACCCTTTGCCATTTACTACAACTGAACCCTCAGCCGTGCCTCAGCAGGATCTGTCAACCGGGAACAGCTACTAAACTGAGAGCCCCCTTTGTCTGTTAGGGCCCAACCGATCCTGTATACTAATGCGGAAGGGAACCCATCCAAGACCTTGAATGAGTGGGCTGGAAGTATGTGCCATTGTAGACACAAAATGTCTTACTGTGATGGTCTGTCTGCTAGAGGTATCCTGTGTTACATTTTGAAAAACACTTGAAGCCACAGAGCTATTTCTCTTTCAAACATATTGACACCACAGATATAAAGAAAAAAGCACACTCAGTTAATGGGCCCACAGCACACCCAATGCTTGGAGAAGTTAGCCAAAACCTAGGAGAAAACAATTAACATGAACCTGGACCAGGTAACAGGATCAGTGTGAATAGTTCAACTTGATAGCTCTGAACCAAAGTCAAATGCAATCTTCCTGGGACTCTACCCCAAAAGAAATGGCAAGTCATTTAGACCAAAACAATCCGGGGAAGAATTTTTTCCCCGAAGATTTCATTACTGGTCACATGACAGTAGAGAGACAGACACCGAATTGAGGCTCTGAAATAGATTTATTATGTTTAGTCTCAGAGGCCTAGATGGAGATCTTGTCTGGGATTTAACCTAAAAAAATTTTTTTAAGGTTTTTAAAAACATTCTGAAGAGACAACTTAAAGGTGTTTCAGTTGTTCTCAAACACGAAATTTTAACTCTTAAATTTACTTTACTTGGGGTAAGGATTCCAAGTCTGGGAAATGGGGTAGGATGAAGATGCTTAGGTCCCACTGATCTCAGAATCCGATCCCATTTCAAAAAATGGATTTTTAAAAATAAATAAATGTATACAAACTATATTCATACACACACACACACACACACCACATACATAAACACACTAATATACATTTTTCACATCTATTACAATTTTGCATTGCTGTTCTCCAATCATCTTTAACAACACACAAAATTGTGTCCCAAGTCCAATTATACCTATGTTACAGAGACAAAGCATCTGATTTAGGAGCATAATTTGTTAAAGAAATATATGTCTATGGGTTATATTTTGGATGTCAATGAAAACAGCTATTTAACCGCAGAAGGATATTTTTTGAGACCCTAAGCTTTGGCTTGTGTTTATTTAAGACTACATGAGTTTGGGGGTTACATCAAGGAAATGCTTGAAAATCAGAAGTAAAGTTAAAGACATAGCTATACTCTTAAGCTTCTTTTTGTGTGTTTATAATGCAACAAAAACCCCTGTCACCTTCAATGAGTATTCTTTTATACCTCTGACGATGATGAAAGAGTTCCAGCTCCTATTTCAGAAACAAGAAAGTAGAACTTACTTCAGGCACATCAAAGTAGTAACTGTCAGAGAGAAAGGTTCTGATAAACCTACCAGGAGGTGTGCAGGCATCTGCAGGAGACTGCACAAATGTGGACCGCCTCTTGGTTGGCATGGGCAAAGCCATTTTCTGTTCTTTATGCTTTGCCAGTGCAGCTTGAACTGCTTCTGTGTGGATATCTGAAAGAGTAAACATTTGCACTTATTAGCTGCTGGCTCTTAAAACGTTTACTTCTGTGGGCTCAACTATTACTGTCACAATCGTTGAAAAAGGGGCGTTTAGGTGATTTTTATCATTTATAACAATTAAAAATAAAAATGAAAAATAGAGACAAAAGAAGTCATCAAGGATAATTTTACAGAGGAGGAAAATGAAGCCCAGAAAGATTATATGACTGTTTAAGCCAATAGGCAAGGGGTTGACGGAGATGGGGGTAGTGGGGCAATAGGTGTGGGAGAGTAAAGAGTTTGGCAGGCATCTGTGCCAGGCAGGGAATCCCACCTAAAATGGAATGAATGCTGTACAGTAACCTAGAGGACACTATTCTTCAAGGAAAGCAGCTTAGGATTTGCTTGACTGTCTAAAAGGGGTTGGGGCTCCTTCATGCAAAAACAGAAGAGCTGATTTTGACCTAGAAAAATGTAAGAGTTGATGGTACTTGTTTGCTACTTTGGCCACAAAATAATTTAGTTTTCTGCTTGAATGCCTAATAGGAATCTCAAAATTATCTCCATTCCCACCCCAAAACTTACTCTACATTTGTACAATATAGGGCATACTATACACAATATTTTGTGTTCTGCTTTTTGTTAAAACTTATGAAATCCTACCAACGTAGATAACAACTGAGGTGGCTTCCTAGTTCAAAATTTCCTCTTCTCAAGGATGGGGCCCCATCAATGGCAAACTATCCTTAAAGGCCTGTCTGTGCTATGTAAATGTGCCTCTTGGAGAAGCAGGACCACTCAGATCCTTTCTTTGGAGTGAAATTCATCTCCAAATCAAGAAACTGTAGAGTCTACAGGGAGTCACACAAATCACAGTGCCCTAGAAAGAAGGCATAGTCAAGGTTGAGATCCCCAGAGCTGTCTCTCCTTTTCTAGGGATTTCCCAGCCATTCCTTTATTTCTAGACCTACCTCAGCTTGTTTCATGTAACCAAAAAAGTCTAATATATATAATGTATGTAATATAATATATATATTGTATATATCATTATAATGTATAATGTATTGTATATATTATTGTATTATATATCTAATATAATGTAACTAGAAACATTTCTCTATTTACATAGAGACCTACAACATAACTTTAAAGGGGTGCATAGTATTTCACTCTATGAATGTGCCATAAATTATTTAAGCAACCTTGTTTCCAAATTTTTGCTACTATTCACAGCATCTACTGACAGTAAGAATCATTTAGCATTTTTATTTTAGCACACGTCTCATCCTATTCCGCAGGATTAATTCCAACAATTGCTGAATTGCATTTCCTAAGAACAAGGATGTCTCTTACACAGCCAGTCTGTTCATCAAAATCCAGAAATTCAAAATTGATACAAAATATTACCTAAACCAGCTGTTCTTTTAAGACCCTAAGCAAATGTATCCCTGACACACCGCCTTGACACGCTGATTAACACAGCCAATATTGTAAAAGCTGTGTTCAGCAAGAGAATTAAAGATGGCGGCGTGAGAGATGAGACAGAGACCTCCTCCTAAAACCACGTGTAATACGAAAATATAATTAATACAACTAATCCAGAAAGAGCAACAGGAAAGAAGGCTATGCCAGACTGCATACACCTGGAGAAAAGAACAGACCTCATGGAACAGCGTAACGTACCAAAGCCATGACAGAGTGGGACCCAAGCCCTTCCCTCACCTCTGCTCACCAGTGGGAGGAAGAGAAACAGAGTGGGGAGGGAGTGGAGGCCTGGAACTGCTGAACACCTAGCCCTGGAGATCTGCTCTGGGAGCATGAACCTACATTGCATGGTGCTCTGGTGATTAGTGGGGTTAGAAAGCTAAGACAGGCGAAATACCTAGAGAGACTGAGATTCCAGCTGCTTGTGAAAAACAGGGTTCCATAATTGGCTGATCTGGGCAGGCAGTCTGACACTTCCTAAAAGCAAGAGGGCTGCTAAATGGGCAAGGTTGCACAAAGCTTACTGCTCAGGAGAAAGGACAGACAGAATTGTCCAGGTGCACTCTGCCCAGCAGGTTGAGAACTTTCACAATCTTCAGGCGGTCCATCCCCCCTGGCTGGCTACACAGCTCCAAGGCCCCTGACCATGATACACACCCTGCTGGGTCTTCTTCCTGGCCAGCCTGCAACTGGCTCACAAACAGGCAAAACCTGTCCTGGTGTCAGGCCAGCCAAAGGGAATCCCAGCCTATAGCAGCTACAAATGCAAAGCATAGAGGCTTATACCTGTGTGTTTGGTTGAATGGTTCTGGCAGTGAAGACTTAGCAGCCAGGAAGCAGGAAACAGCTCTTTCCTCCCGCCAGGCACAAGCACCACTCCCCAGCGACTCCTGACATCGCCCCAAGGGCTGACCAGCTCCAGAGAGTAGAGCTTCTGGGCACTAAGGGGCACCCCATACAAATATGAAACAGCAAAGGAACCTGGTTCAAAGCAAAATCTCACCACCACCAGAAAAAGAGTCAAGTGAGACTGAACTAATCAATCTTCCTGAAAGAGAGTTCAAAATAAAAATCATAAACATGCTCCTGGAGGAAGAGAAAAATATTCAAGAATGCAGGAATGAATTTAGAACAGAGATCAAATTGTTGAGGAAAAAAATGAAGGGTATTAAAAGCAGATTATATACGGTAGAGGAGACAATAAGTGAAATAGAAACTAGAGAAGAGGAATACAAAGAAGCTGAGGCACAGAGAGAAAAAAGGATCTCCAGGAATGAAAGAATACTGAGAGAACTGGGTGACCAATCCAAACGGAACAACATTCATATTATAGAGGAACCAGAAGAAGAAGAGAGAGAAAAAGGGCTAGAAAGTGTCTTTGAGGAAGTAATTGCTGAAAACTTCCCAATCTGGGGAAGGAGATACTCTCTCAGGCCATGGAAATGCACAGATCTCCCAACACAAGGGACCCAAGGAGGACAATGCCAAGACATATAATAATTAAAATGGCAAAGATCAAGGATAAGGACAGACTACTAAAAGCAGCCAGGGAGGAAAAAAAGATCACATACAAAGGAAAACCCATCAGGCTATTATCAGACTTCTCAGCAGAAACCTTACAGGTCAGAAGGGAATGACATGATATATTTAATGCAATGAAGCAGAAGGGCCTCGAACCAAGGATACTTTATCCGGCAAGATTATCGTTTAAATTTGAAGGAGGGATTAAACAATTTCCAGATAAGCAAAAGCTAAGAGAATTTACCTCCCACAAACCATCTCTAAAGTGTATTTTGGAGGGACTTCTATAGATGGAAGTGTTCCTAAGGTTAAATAACTGTCACTAGAGGTAATAAAAAGGGATAGACAAAGAGTACAAAATATGATACCTAATATATAAAGAATGGAGAAGGAAGAAAAAGAGGGAAATAAAGAACCTTTAGATTATGCTTGTAATAGTATACTAAGTGAGTTAAGTTAGACTCTTAGATAGTAAGGAGGTTACCCTAGAACCCTTGGTAACCACGAATCTAAAGACAGCAATGGCAATAAGTACATACCTATCAATAATCACTCTAAATGTAAATGGTCTGAATGCACCAATCAAAAGACATACAGTCACTGAAAGGATAAAAAAACAAGACCCAACTATATGCTGCCTACAAGAGACTCACTTCAACCCCAAAGACATATGCAGACTAAAAGTGAAGGGATGGAAAAAGATATTTCATGCAACTAATAGGGAGAAAAAGCAGGTGTTGCAGTACTTGTATCAGACAAAATAGACTTTAAAAAAAGGAAGTCACAAGAGAGAAAGAAGGACATTACATAATGATAAAAGGGTCGATCCAAAAGAGGATATAACCATTATAAATATCTATGCACTCAACACAGGAGCACACCCATATGTGAAACAAATACTAACAGAATTAAAAAGAGAAACAGAATGCAATGCACACATTCTAGGAGACTTCAACACTTGACTCACTCCAAAGGACAGATCAACCAGACAGAAAATAAGTACAGAGACAGAGGCATTGAACAACACATTAGAACAGATGGACCTAACTGACATCAGAACTCTCCACCCAAAAGCAGTAGGATACACATTCTTCTCAACTGCATATGGAACATTTTCAAGAATAAATCATATACTAGGCCACAAAAAGAGACTCAATGAAATCGCAAAGACTGAAATTGTACCAACCAGCTTCTCTGACCACAAAGGTATGAAACTAGAAATAAATTACACAAGGAAAATGAAAAATCCAACAAACAGATGGAGGCTTAACAACATACTCCTAAATAACCAAAGGATCAGTGACCAAATAAAAACAGAGATCAAGCAATATATAGAGACAAATGACAATAATAATTCAACATTACAAAATCTATGGGATGCAGCGAAGGCCATGCTAAGAGGGAAGTATATTGCAATACAGGCGCACCTCAGGAAAGAAGAACAATCCCATAAGAACAGTCTAAACTCACAATTAACATAACTAGAAAAAGAAGAACAAATGAGGCCCAAAGTCAGTAGAAGGAGGGACATAATAAAGATTAGAGCAGAAATACATAAAATCGAGAAGAATAAAACAATAGAAAGAATCAATGAAAGCAGGAGCTGCTTCTTTGAGAAAACAAACAAAATAGATAAATCCCTAGCAGACTTATCAAGAAAAAAAGAGAGTCTACATACATAGACAGAATCAAAAATGAGAAGGGAAAAATCACTACAAACACCACAGAAATACAAAGAATTATTAGAGAATACTATGAAAAATTATATACTTACAAACTGGATAACCTAGAAGAAATGGATGACTTTCTGGAAAAATACAACCTTTCACGACTGACCCAGAAAGAAACAAAATCTGAACAGAACAATTACCAGCAAGAAAATTGAATTGGTAATCAAAAAACTACCTAAGAACAAAACCCCTGGACCAAATGGTTTCACTGCTGAATTTTATCAAACATTTAGTGAAGACCTAATACCCATTCTCCTTAAAGTCTTCCAAAAAGTAGAAGAGGAGGGAATATCCCCAAACTCATTCTATGAGGGCACCATCACTCTAATACCAAAACCAGGCAAAGACACCACAAAAAAAGAAAATTACAGACCAATATCCCTGATGAATATAGACGCAAAAACACTCAACAAAATATTAGCAAACTGAATTCAAAAATACATCAAAAGGATCATCTATCATGATCAAGTAGGATTTATTCCAGGGATGCAAGGATGGTATAGTATTAGAAAATCCATCAACATCATACACTACATCAACAAAAAGGACAAAAACCACATGATCATCTCCACAGATGCTGAAAAAGCATTCGACAAAATTCAACATCCATTCATGATAAAAACTCGCAACAAAATGGGTAAAGATGGCAAGTACCTCAACGTAATAAAGGCCATATATGACAAACCCACTGCCAACATTATACTTAACAGTGAGAAGCTGAAAGCCTTTCCTTTAAGATTGGGAATTAGACAAGGATGCCCACTCTCTTCATTTTTATTCAACATAGTTCTGGAGGTCCTAGCCACGAAAATCAGACAACACAAAGAAATAAAAGGCATCCAGATTGGTAAAGAAGAAGTTAAACTGTCACTGTTGCAGATGACATGATATTGTACAAAAAAACACTATAGAATCCACTCCAGAACTACTAGATCTAATATCTGTATTCAGCAAAGCTGCAGGATAGAGAATTTATACACAGATATCTCTTGCATTCCTATATACTAACGCTGAACTAGCAGAAAGAGAAATCAGGAAAACAAGTCCACTCACAATTGCATCAAAAAGAATAAAATACCTAGGAATAAACCTAACCAAGGAAGTGAAAGACCTATACTCTGAAAATTACAAAACACTCATGAGAGAAATTAAAGAAGATACCAATAAATGGAAACACATCCCGTGCTCATGGACAGGAAGAATTAATATTGTCAAAATGGCCATCCTGCCTAGAGCAATGTACAAAGCAATCCCTATCAAAATACCAACAGCATTCTTCAACGAACTAGAGAAAACAGTTCTAAAATTCATATGGAACCGCAAAAGACGCTGAATAGCCAAAACAATCCTGAGAAGGAAGAATAAAGTGGGGGGGATTACGCTCCCTGACTTCAAGGTCTACTAGAAAGCCATAGTAATCAAGACAATTTGGTACTGGCACAATGGAACAGACTAGAGAGCCCAGATATAAACTCAAGCATATATGGTCAATTAATATACAATAAAGAAACATGCAATGGGGTAATGACAGCCTCTTCAACAACTGGTGTTGGCAATACTGGACAGCTACATGCAAGAGAATGAAACTGGATTATTGTCTATCCCCAGACACAAAAGCAAACTCGAAATGAATCAAAGACCTGAATGTAAGTCATGAAACCATAAAATTCTTATAAGACAACACAGGCAAAAATCTCCTGAATATAAACATGAGCAATTTTTCTCTGAATGCATCTCCTTGAGCAAGGGAAACAAAAGCAAAAATGAACACATGGGACTACATCAAACAAAAAAGCTTCAGTACAGCAAAGAACACCATCAACAGAACGAAAAGGCATCTTACAGTATGGGAAAATATATTTGTAAATAACATATCCGACAAGGGGTTAACATCCAAAATATATAAAGAACTTACATGCCTCAACACCCCAAAAGCAAATAACCCAAATTAAAAATGGGTGGAGGATATGAAGAGACACTTCTCCAAAGAAGAAACTCAGATGGCCAACAGGCACATGAAAAGATGCTGCACATCATTAATTATCAGGGAAATGCAAATAAAAACCACAGTGAGATATCACCTCACACCAGTTAGGATGGCCAGTATTGAAAAGACTAAGAACAACAAATGCTGGTGAGCATGTGGAGAAAGGGGAACCCTCCTACACTGCTGGTGGGAATGTAAGTTAGTTCAACCATTGTGGAAAGCAATATGGAGGTTCCTCAAAACACTAAAAATAGAAATACCATTTGACCTAGGAATTCCATTCCTAGGAATTTACCCAAGGAAACAACTTCTCAGATTCAAAAAGACATATGCACCCCCATGTTTATCGCAGCACTATTCACAATAGCCAAGAAATGGAAGCAACCTAAGTGTCCATCAGTAGATGAACAGATAAAGAAGATGTGGTACATATACACAATGGAATACTATTCAGCCATAAGAAAGAAACAAATCTTACCATTTGCAACAACATGGATTTAGCTGGAAGATATTATGCTCAGTGAAATAAGCCAGGCAGAGAAAGACTAGTACCAAATGACTTCCCTCATTTGTGGAGTATAATAATGAAACAAAACCGAAGGAACAAAACAGCAACAGGCTCACAGACTCCAAGAAGGGACTAGCGGTTATCAAAGGGGAGAGGCAGGGAAGGGTGAGTGGGGCAGGAGGGAGAAGGGGATTTAGGGGTATTATGATTGGCACATATGATGTGGTGGGGATCAAGGGGAAGGCAGTGTAGCACACAGAAGGCAAATAGTAGTGACTCTGTGGCATCTTACTCTATCATTGGGAAGTGACTGCAATGGGGTATGGAGGGGACACAATAACATGGGTAAATGTAGTGGCCACATTGTTTTTTCATGTGAGAATAATACCTTCATAAAAAAAAATTACCTAACCCATAACTCATATTCCAACTTAGTCAATTGTCTCAATATTTTCTTTTACAGTTTCCCCCTTTGTTCCTGATCCAGGACCCAACAGAGAATCACACATTATACTTAATTGTCATGTCTCTTTACGGTCCTATAATCTGGAAGAGTTACGTTCTCAACCTTTGTCTTTCATTACCTTGACACTTTGGACAGACTAGCTACATCGTAGAATGTGCCTCAATTTTGATTTTTTGATATTTTCACATAATTAGAGTCAGACAATGCATTATGGCAAGAATACCACAGAAGTAATGTTATCTTCTCAAAACATAATTTTAGGATGCATCTGCCCCATTACTGGTGATAGTAACTTTGATTACTTGGTTAACATAGTCTCTGCTAAGATAATCCATTACAAAGATACTATTCTTCCTTTTGTTTAATTAGTAAATAATTTATGGGTAAATACGTTTGAGACTATTTAAATGTTATATTTATCATTAAACTTTCAGCCATTAGTTTTAGCATCCATCTGTGATTCTTGGCTGAATCAATTACTATTATAATGGTTACCAAAAAGGTGATTTTACGACTCTATCAGTCCTTCTGTATTTATTAATTTGTATCCTAAGAAAAGGCTTTTCTTTTCCCCCATTTATTTACTTATATTAGTATGGCCCTATTGATTCTCATTTTATTCCATGAGTATTCTGCTATCATTTCTTATTTTGATGTCACAGTATTCCAGATTCCAACAGGAGGCCCTTCCAAATGGCTCTTATGTCCTTGTGACACATTCCCGTCATTTTGAGAAGTTCTTTGTTTTCTGATACAAGATGTTCCAGTCTCATCTTGTACATTCCTTGCTCCAGCACTGGAATTATACATTTCTCCAAGGAGCCCTGCCTCTTCTTAGTGGAGAATGGTATTTAGAACCTAAGATCTTAGATCTAGGAGTGCTCAGTGTTGTTGGGGTATCTTTCTTCTAAGCCCTTTCAGTGAATAAAAGAATACAAATATAAACATAAATATTCACACACATTATCTCTATCTATATTAAAAACCAGGAGTTTGCATTAATACCTCCTATTCAACACCACAGAATTCATTCTAATCTTCCCCTTTTCCATTTGTAACTCCCTCTAACAGTAAGAAACCTGGTTCACAATATCCTCAATATGTTTTACTCATTCATTGACTCAATCCTACAAAACATAGAAAATAGTTTCAAAATTGCTATCCTATATTATAATGAAAAATAAATCTAACTAGAGGTCAATATTTGTTTGCAGTTCTTTATGTCTTTAAACTGAGTTAAAGTATTATGTTAAAAAGCTATCTGGGTTAGTTCTTCCTCCTTCCCCCTTTGGTGGCTCTATTATTCTATTGAATAATACAGTTAGATTCATTTGTTTTTCTTCATATTTCATAGGTCTCTCCCAACACTGCAGAATAAACATTATATGACATAATAAGAAATGTACATTTGGTCTCTGCCCTGGTTCTTGGCACTGAGCTCCTTGTAATTTTCTGAGTGACAGGAGTGCCTACTGTTCTAAGGGGGCAACTCTTGGTGGGCCTCCTGGGCTTTGGGATAGGCACTGGTTACCAGAAAGACCAAGGCATGATTAGAAGATTGGAACTTTTAGCCATACCCTTCCATCCTTCAGGGAAAGGAAAGTGGTTGGGCATTGAGCTAATCACCAAGGGCCAATGATTTAAGCAAGTACCTCCATTTAATGTTGCCTCCACAAAAACCCTAAATAAATGAGTTTGGAGAGCTTCTGTATTGGTGAACACATCCACATACCACAGCCAGGTGGTAAATCCCAAACTCCATAGGCACAGAACTTCTTGGACTTTGGACCCTTCTGGACTTCACCCTATGTACCCCTTCATTGGGAAATCATTTGTATCTTTTATAATAACCATTACAATAACTGCTAATAGTAAGTGAAGTATTTCCCTAGCTTCTGTGACACATAATAGCAAATTACTGAACCTAAGGAGGGGAGTTGTGGGAACCCTGATATAGCCAAGTTGAACACAAGTGTGGGTAATGTGGTAATTCATACTTATGATTGGTGTCTGAAGGTGGGGGCAGTCTTGTGGGAATATGCCCTTAATCTATGGGGTCTGCACTAATTCCAGGTAAGGTCAAGATTAAGTTAACATATGAAACCTAATTTGTGTCTGCAGAGAAATGAAGACTTACTTGGTGTGGAAAACGCACAGATTTGGTGTCAGACACGGTGTGCGATGAGAAACGGTTTTCCTTTAACATGGTTCCAAAAGCCAAAATTATATACTAAAGGGTAAACTTAAAAATGTGTCACTGCCCCCAATTCCACCCACTCCCTATACAAAACCAATCCCCTTAGTTATTGGTTTATCCTTCTGCTAACCAGATACTTGTCTGTTTTCTTACTTCCCTGTCTTTCCTCAAAAGGTAGCATATAATACATACTTTTTTACACTATGCTTTTTTCACTTAACAATATATCCTGGAAATCATTCTGTCTCAGATATCAGAGATCTTCATCCACTTTTAAAGCTGCATGGAAGTTTACTGCATACCATAGTTCATTTAACTACTACCCTACATGTGGACATTTAAGTGTTTCCAGTATTTTACAATTACAAATAATGATACAACAGCCTTGTGCAAATATACTTACATACTGATGAGAGTACATCTTCAGGCTAAATTCCTACAAGTGAACCTCTTAAACCAAAAGGTGGATATATTTTTTATTTTGTTACATCTTGCCAAATTCCCTCCAAGAACTTTATCATATTGTATTACTATCAGCGATGTATAGATGTGCCTATTTCCCCATAACCTCACCTTCAGAGTGTTATCTAGCTTTTTGATTGTTGCCAGTTCAGTAGCTGACAAATGGGATCCCAGTATACTTCTAACTTGTACTTTTATCATTAATTAGATTAAACATTTTTATAAAGGATTTAAGGGCCATTTAACACTTGTGTGTAGGTGAAATGAATGTTAATGTGACTTGACTATTTTGCCATTGGATTTCTGGATTTATTTTCTCATAATTTTTTTATTTTTTATTTTATTTTATTTTTATTTTGGCAATGTTAATGTACAATCACTTGAACAACATTATGGTTACTAGACCCCCTATTATCAAGTCCCCCCCACATACCCCACTACAGTCACTGTTCATCAGCATAGTAAGATGCTATAGAATCATTACTTGTCTTCTCTATAAATGCTGCCTTTCCCATGTCCCCTGCCGCTGCATTACATATGCTAATCATAATGTCCCCTTTCCCCCCTTATCCCTCCCTTCCCACCCATCCTCCCCAGTCCCTTTCCCTTTGGTAACTGTTAGTCCATTCTTGGGTTCTGTGAGTCTGCTGTTGTTTTGTTCCTTCAGTTTTTCCTTTGTTCTTATACTCTGCAGGTGAGTGAAATCATTTGATAGTTGTCTTTCTCCACCTGGCTTATTTCACTGAGCATAATACCCTCTAGCTCCATCCATGTTGTTGCAAATGGTAGGATTTGTTTTCTTCTATGGCTGAGTAGTATTCCATTGTGTATATGTACCACCTCTTCTTTATCCATTCATCTACTGATGGACACTTAGGTTGCTTCCATTTCTTGGCTATTGTAAATAGTGTTGCAATAAACATAGGGGTGCATATGTCTTTTTCAAGCTGGGCTGCCGCATTCTTAGGGTAAATTCTTAGGAGTGGAATTCCTGGGTCAAATGGTATTTCTATTTTTAGTTTTGTGAGGAACCTTCATATTGCTTTCCACAATGGTTGAACTATTTTACATTCCCACCAGCAGTGTAGGAGGGTTCCCCTTTCTCCACATCCTCGCCAACATTTGTTGTTGTTTGTCTATTTTCTCTTTATTTTTAAGAGTTCCTCCAATGTACGGGATATTAGCCCTTTATCTCTGAGATACATAGAAATATTTTCTTTCACTCTGTCATCATTTGTCTTTTGACATTGTTCATGGTGGTTTATTGACAAGCAAAAGGGTTTTCTGTGTGTATCTTAGTTGAATTTATATAATTTACCCATCTTATTTTGAAAACAATCCTTTCTGACATACATCCATATGAATTTTTGATTAGTCATCTCAAAACTGTAAAGAAATCACTGATACTTGCCTAAAATTAAGATGGAAAGAGGAATATTTAACATATTAACACTTAAGCTTTCCAACATAAAAGAACTTTTTCCAACTTTTACATTTTTTTCTACCTTGGCTAATCTATATTTAACATTTGGAGTATATATGCATATAAAAGCAGACATGTTCCTCAAACTGACCATAAACCAGCATACAAGTGTCCTTCTTTCTGGATATAATTAAATTTCCAGAGGCAAAGTGGTTCAATTGGGAGCAATTAAGCTGACTTCCTTAAAAAATAAACTAGACAGACAAAAATGAGGAAGTATTACAGATGCTAAAGATTAAATTCCATAAATCTTTCCTAGCTCTTTAATATACACATGTGCACTATGAGTGTGAATTAACACTTCCCATCTAGCATGTCCAAGGAAAGGTGTGGCACAGAGGTATTGCAGGGAGTAGAAGGCATTCATTGTTGTTACATCCACAAATTTAGGGAAGAAGAGAAGCAGATTTCTTTTAAGTCTCAATGGGCTGAGATGTTGACCTGGGCCTTAAGGTAATGTTCTACTTCATTATGCTCTATTTTATTGTTCTATTTCATTTGCTCAACTATTTTTGTAACTGGGGCAAAGTGGAAGGCTCAGCTAGTCTAAGAACATTTAATGTTCCCATAAACTGTCTGAATCAAAAAGTTTTATTTATTCTTCAACAAACAACTGAGCTGCAACTACAATTATTTTTTAAGATAAGAAACCCTTAGTCGCTGAAGAAATAGCCACGGCCTCGAGCCACAGAAGTTATTACACTTTGACACTTGACCGGGAAGCACAGAGTCCGTGCGGACTGCCTGCCTAGTGAATCTTCTCCAGGAAGGATCTCCATCACCTCACACGCTGCTGGTACACCATCTCAAAGTCAGAGTCATTTCCATAATAGGGGTCTCCAATAGTAAGTTGCTTTGGCGGATCACAGCTCTCAAATAGTTTGATTTTAGCTTTGTAGTTTTTAACTTGATTACTTTTTAGTCAAATCTCTTAGATTGCTTTCATCATTACATAGTATATAATCAAATGTAGCAAAGTCAGGCAATGTGATCCATGGAAATGCCATGCTTCCTCTTGCAAGTCTGCCCTCAGTAAACTGGAGGGTTTCCTGTTTCATACATGGATATCACTGCACTGAAACAATGACCTGAAATGTTTTGGTCAGTTACAAGTTTCTGAAAACTGCTTCTTCAATAGGTGATTGACAGATGTCACCCAGACACACGAATGGCATGGACTTGGGCACCAGCTTTACCATCTTCCCACACTTGCTGCAAAAGGTTTTTTTTTTTTTTTTAATTTTTATGGAAGATCTCTAGTCAATAATGGAACTTTATACCTGAAGGAACTCAAAAAACAACAAACTAAAATCAAAGTTAGCACAAGGAGGAAATTATAAGGATTACAGCAGAAATAAACAAAATACAGAATTTTAAAAAAGCAATAGAAAACACCCAACAAAAATAAGAGTTTTTTTTAAAAAAAGAACAAAACTGACAAACCTTTAGCTAGATTAACTAAGAAAAAGAGAAGACCCAAATAACTAAAATCAGTACTAAAAGAGGAAATATTTTATTTGATGACACAGAAATGAAAAAAGATGATAAGAGAGACTGCTATGAATAATTGTGCACCACAAATTGTATGACCTAAAAGAAATGGATAAATTCCTAGAAATATACAACTTACCATGACTGAATCAAAAAGAAATATAAAATCAGAACAGACCAATTACTAATAAGGAAATTGAATTAATAATTAAAAACCTCCCAACAAAAGCCCAGGTTTCACTGGAGAACTCTACAAAACAAAGAAAAATTAAACCAATCCTTCTCAAACTCCTCCAAAAAATTGAAGAGGAGGGAACACTTCTAAACTCATTTTATGAGGCCTGCTTATCCTGATACCTAAGCCAGACAAAGATACTACAAAAAAAACAAGACCAGTATCCAGGATGAATACTGATGCAAAAATCCTGAACAAAGTACTAACAAAGAAAATTCAACAGCACATTAAAAGGACCATATACCATGACCAAGGGCTGTAAGGATGGTTCAACATAGGAAAATCAATAAATGTAATACTCTCCATCAACAGAACAAAAGACAAAAATCATAGGATCATCTCAATAGATGTATAAAAAGCATTTGACAAAATTCAATACTTTTTCATAATAAAAACATGACACAAACTAGCAACAGAAGGAAATTACCTCAACATAATAAATATCATATATGAAAAGCCCACAAACATCATACTTAACAGTGAAAAACTGAAAGCTTTTCCTCCTAACATCAGGAAAAAGGCAAGGATGTCCACTCTTACCACTTCTATTCAACATAATGCTGGATGTTCTAACCAGAGCAATTAGGCAAGAAAAAAAAAAGACATCCAAATTGGAAAGGAAAAAGTAAAACTAAAACTCTGTTTGCAGATGACATGATCTTACATGTCAAAAACCCTAACGATTTCACACACACACACACACACAAAACCTGTTAGAACCAATAAACAAATTCAGTAATTGCAGGACAGAAAATAAACATATAAACAGTTTTATTTTTCAACACTAACAATGAACCATCTGAAAAGTAAAAGAAAGAAGGAAAAATCTCATTTACTATAGCATCAAAAAGAATACTTAATGGAATAAACATAACCAAGGAGGTGAAAGACTTGCACCTTATGAAACATTGCTGAAAGAAATTAAAGATGACACAAATAAATGGAAAAATATCCCATGTTCATAGATCAGAAAACCTAATATTATTAAAATGTCCATACTACCCACACGATCTACAGATGTGGTACAATCCCTACCAAAATCCCAATGGCACTATTTCAAGAAACGTAAAAACAATCCTAAAATCATATGTAATCTCAAAGGACCCCAAATAGCCAAAACAGTCTTGAGAATGAAAAACAAAGCTAGAGGCCTCACATGTCCTGATTTCCAAGCATATTACAAAGCTACAGTAACCATAACAGTATAATATTGGCATAAAGACAGATGTATAGACCAACACAACAAAACAGATAGCTCAGAAATTAACTCTCATGTATAAAGTTACATGGTATTTGGCAAGGGTGTCAAGACTACATAATGGGGAAATGATAGTCTCTTTAACAAATGGTGTTGGGGAAACTACAATATCCACATCTGGAAGAATGAAGTTGGACCTGATCTTACACTACATACAAAAATAAACTCAAAATGTATTAACACCTAAACAAAAGACCTGAAACTATAAAACTCCTAGGAGAAAACAAGAGGAAAAGGCTTCACATCCTTGGAACAAGCACTGATTTTTTGCATATGACACCAAAAGCACAGGTAACAAAAACAAAAAATAGAAAAATGGACCTACATCCCATTTTCTTGGGTTTTCTAAATAAATTATCATATCAACTGTATATGTACCTTTTCTAATTCTTACATCTAGAATTGATTTCTCGTCTATTTGCACTGATTAACACCTCTGATATGGTTTAAAAATTAACATCCTTAGGATTAAAAAAAGTCCTGCAAATATATAAGAAAAAACAAAGAACAAACACCCAATAAAAAAAAATAGGTCTAGGCAATGGACACGTAGTTTACAGAAGAAACACATATGGTCAATAAATATGCTCCAAAATATCCAACTGCATTAGTAATAAAAAAAAAAACACTTCAACCAACAAGGTAGGAAGAGTATCCAATTCCCCACATCTATAGACAACAATGGACCATTTTTTCATCTTTCCCAAAAAGATATGTCAAAAATGTTATTTTACAGTTTTAAAGTAGCTGCTCCTATTTTTAGATTGTTTTTATGAACTAGTTAAGACATGGAACATAAGCGGTACAGCTGGGCTTTAAAGACCAGGGGTGCAGATACCAAGTGCCCTTACCTGTTAGGATAAATAGACAGAAGAATGATAGAAAGACAGGTAGACAGACATAGACAGACTGAAAAGCAAATGTCTGGGTAGGTTGAGCTAATTAAGCAGAGATGTACAATTAAAGGAGCTACCTCCAAGCCTACAAGCAGTCACGCCATTTTTACCAACATGTAAGGTACCAACCACCTTAACATTTTTCAATATGGGAGAGACAGCAACTCTTAAGTTCTGGTAACACATTAATTTTGGCACTACCCTGTGTGCAGATGAGGAAAATTTAGTTTTGCATTTCACATTCTTCTGCCTTTACAAATTTTATTTCTTTAGCCAAAAATATCTCTGTAGCAAATAGCTATTCATTCCTCAAAATGGCTCAGACTTCACCATCTTCATGAAGCCTGCTCTTGACAGTACCAATGCCCAGGCTCCTTCCTGTCACCCACTCTTCCATGCTGTCACCACCTTACATATAAAGGATTCCTGTGTTTTATGTGTGTTGCATTAGCATCTAAATTGTGCTAAATTCATAGGAGGTCAACAAGAAATGCTTGCTGAACTGAACTGACATGAATCTATGTTCTATGGTACGAGGAAGAGTATTAATATAGAAATGAAATGATCGTGGCACACCAGTGACAGTCACCTTAACAAATGTCACTATACCATACTTAGACAGAAAAAATTCTCAATTAAAGTGACAGGCAGTTAGCACTATGTTTAGCTCCCAGCATTACATTAAAAAAAAACTCATACTTGGAGAATATATTCATAAATGACATATCTGATAAGGGGTTGACATCCAAAATATACGAAGAGTTCACACACTTCAACAAACAAAAAGCAAATAATCAAATTAAAAAATGGGCAGAGGATCTGAACAGACACTTCTCCAAATAAGAAATTCAGATGGCCAACAGGTGCATGAAAAGATGCTCCACATTGCTAATCATCAGAGAAATGCAAATTAAAACCACAATGAGATATCACCTCACACCAGTTAGGATGGCCAACATCCAAAAGACAAACAATAACAAATGCTGATGAGGATGTGGGAAAGTAGAACCCTCCTACACTGCTGGTGGGAATGTAAATTAGTTCAACCATTGTGGAAAGCAGTATGGAGGTTCCTCAAAAAACTCAAAATAGAAATACCATTTGACCCAGGAATTCTACTCCTATGAGTTTACCCTAAGAATGCGGCAGCCCAGTTTGAAAAAGACATATGCACCCCTATGTTTATTGCAGCACTATTTACAATAGCCAAGAAATGGAAGCAACCTAAGTGTCCATCAGTAGATGAATGGATAAAGAAGATGTGGTACATATACACAATGGAATATTATTCAGCCATAAGAAGAAAACAAATTCTACCATTTGCAACAACATGGACGGAGCTAGAGGGTATTATGCTCAGTGAAATAGGCCAAGTCGAAAAAGACAAGTATCAAATGATTTCACTCATATGTGGAGCATAAGAGTAAAGAAAAAACCGGAAAGAACAGAACAGCAGTCGACTCACAGAACCCAAGAATAGACTAACAGTTACCAAAGGGAATGGGACTGGGGAAGATGGGTGGGAAGGGAGGGATAGGTGGGAAAAAGGGGCATTATGATTAGCAGACATAATGTGGGGGGGCATGGGGAGGGCCGTAAAACTCAGAGTAGACAAGTAGTGATTCTATAGCATCTCACTACGCTGATGGACAGTGACTGTAGTGGGGTAGGTGGGGGGGACCTGATGAAGTGGGGAGTTTCGTAACCATAATGTTGCACATGTAATTATAGGTTAATGATACCAAAAAAAAAAGAGTAATTAAAGAGGACACTAACAAATGGAAACTGATCCCATGCTCTTGGGTAGAAAGAATTAATATTGTCAAAATGGCCATCCTGCCTAAAGCAATCTACAGATTTAATGCAATCCCTATCAAAGTACCAACAGCATTCTTCAACAAACTGGAACAAACCATTTTAAAATTCATGTGCAACCACAAAGACCTCGAATAGCCAAAGCAATCCTGAGAAGGAAGTTAATAAAGGAGGGGGATCTCGCTTCCCAACTTCAAGCTCTACTACAAAGCCACAGTAATCAAGAAAATTTGGTACTGGCACAAGAACAGACCCACAGACCAGTGGAACAGAACAGAAAGTCCAGATATTAACCCAAACATATATGGTCAATTAATATATGATAAAGGAGCCATGGATATACAATGGGGAAATGACAGCCTCTTCAACAGCTGGTGTTGGCAAAACTGGACAGCTACATGCAAGAGAATGAAATTGGATCATTGTCTAACCCCATACACAAAAGTAAACTCGACATAGACCAAAGACTTGAATGTAAGTCATGAAACCATAAAGCTCTTAGAAAAAAACGTAGGCAAAAATCTCTTGGACATAAACATGAGCAACTTCATGAACATATCTCCCTGGGCAAGGGAAACAAAAGCAAAAATGAACAAGTGGGACTATATCAACCTGAAAAGCTCTGTACAGCAAAGGACACCATCAATAGAACAAAAAGGCATCCTATAGTATGAGAGAAATATTCAAAAATGACATATCCGATAAAGGGTTGACATCCAAAATATATAAAGAACTCATGCATCTCAACAAACAAAAAGCAAATAAACCAATTAAAAAATGGGCAGAGGATATGAACAGACACTTCTCCAAAGAAGAAATTCAGATGGCCAATAGGCGCATGAAAAGATGCTCCACATCGCTAATCATCAGAGAAATGCAAATTAAAACCACAATGAGATATCACATCACACCAGTTAGGATTGCCGCCATCTAAAACACAAACAACAACAAATGTTGGCGAGGATGTGGAGAAAGGGGAACCCTCCTACACTGCTGGTAGGAATGTAAATTCGTTCAACCATTGTGGAAAGCAGTATGGAGGTTCCTCAAAAAACTCAAAATAGAAATAGCATTTGACCCAGGAATCCCACTCCCAGGAATTTACCCTAAGAATGCAGGAGCCCAGTTTGAAAAAGACAGATGCACCCCTATGTTTATCGCAGCACTATTTACAATAGCCAAGAAATGGAAGCAACCTAAGTGTCCATCAGTAGATGAATGGATAAAGAAAAGGTGGTACATATACACAATGGAATATTATTCAGCCATAAGAAGAAAACAAATCCTACCATTTGCAACAACATGGATGGAACTAGAGGGTATTAGGCTCAGTGAAATAAGCCAGGCGGAGAAAGACAAGTATCAAATGATTTCACTCATCTGTGGAGTATAAGAACAAAGAAAAAACCTGAAGGAACAAAACAGCAGCAGACTCGCAGACCCCAAGAATGGACTACCAGTTACCAAAGCTAAAGGGACTGGGGAGGATGGGCGGGAATGGAGGGATAAGGAGAAAAAAAGGGGGCATTACGATTAGCAGACATAATGTTTGTGGGGGAGCACAGGGAGGACTGTACAACACAGAGAAGACAAGTAGTGATTCTATAGCATCTTAGTATGCTGAGGGACAGTGACTGTAAAGGGGTATGTGGTAGGGACTTGATGATGGGGGAGACTAGTAAACATAATGTTGCTCATGTAATTGTAGATTAATTATACCAAAATAAAAAGATACTGCTGGACTGTTGTGCTGTTACTTTTAAGACCACAGTACAACTTACTTTTGGCTCTGAAATGGAATAATTTCATACTTCCTGTATTTTTATTATGCAATTTTAGTGTCCCTGAGGTTTATTTATTTGAAGTAAGACTGTCACATTTTACTGAACCTATGATGTCATCATATATTAGAACATATCCTTATTTCACATAGTTAAAATGTGGAACGTGTCCTTCTTATGTTACATGGAATTATGGTTCTTAGCTGTCTTGAAAACAAATGATTAACTGCTTATACTGAGGAAAAGCACTTTCTCAACAACAGAACAGCAGCAAATCAAATACTCACACTTATTGATCAAGAAATACTACATCTCCAAAAGTATTCTTGCATGACATATGAAACGTGATAGAAACCTTGCTAAACTAGGAAATTATTCGTGTTTAATCATGCTTTAGAAGGCCCATAACATTTGGATAATTAATAATTATGGAGCACGTCATGTTGTTCTTTGCCATAAGAATTCACAGCATCAGACCATAAAACTAATCAAACCACCCATCTATTTTCCAACACGATAAGCTCTGGCCCATGTCAAAAGGAGGTGTTCACAGTTACTGTATTGATAAGAACAGGCACCTCTCTTAACAGGATTTGACTCATTCACCAGCATACAATTCATCTTGATCTCTGACAAAGAAATCGCTTTGAAAGTTCAGTCCCCAGACACGGCTGACACTGGACATCTCTGCCGAAACACATGAAAGCTGGGTGTCATTTCCCAGCACTAATGTTTGAGCTGAGTAAAGTGATACAAATACTCCTTTTAAAAGTCCTGTTTTGTTTTTGTTGTTGTTTGAAGTAGCTAATTGCTCAAAAGATTAACATTAAAGGAGTTGTCAGAATGACTTATCATCAGTCAGATCACTTTCCAACTTAGGCATCAACTGTGTATTTTCTACAAATGTGACCATAACACTTGTGTGCAGAAAGGTACAGCATGACTTGATGTGCAGGAAAATGAGGTAATGAAAAAGTGTATTTGAAATGTCAGACATTCTTGGCTAAGCTCAAACAACAGAATCAGGTCAGATGATCTGAACTCTGAATAAATATAAATTCTTTGCACCGTGTCTGAAACATGAAACAATAAGCCTATTTAGAGTTGATTATGATTGGCTGAAATATCATAGGTGTTAATAACCCTCCACCAAGTAACGGAGAATTTTCCAGTTATACTCACTGACATCCATATTAAATCTTTTCTGTGTACCCATCACTTTATTCTGAATGCTTGTAATTTTTACTAAACATACCCTACATTCTTAATCTAGTTTTCATGTGACATGTAAACAGAACCCTTCCTGAAATGAATGGAATGGCAAAAAGGTGAAGTTCAACTTTCCTAAATTTCTCCAACTTATTTGCTCTACTCCTGCTACTATTGTTGGTTTCTTCTTATTTATGGAAGCTACAATTCTCAGAATGTGTTGAGCTTTCCTTTGCAACTGAGTCGAGCAATTCCTAATGTATTGAAAACTGATTTTTCACCCAAATCCATGCTTGCATGCCTCCTCTTTCATGTTCCCCCTCATGACAGTATTTCAACACTTGCATAGCTTTAAATATCTTTACAGTGTTTAAATCACCTTTTCTTCCTTACTTTTATCTCGGGCCTTTTTGCTACTACCCTAAAAAAAAAGTCCCAGTGAGATAAATATCCAAAACCCAACTATTAAACCTTCTTCAATACCCATGCAACCTAACCAAGAGAATCCAGTCTGATAAACAGTATCTGATTCACATATCAGATATGTGATATACTTTCTGCTATGTGGGTAAATCTGAAAGAATTAGTATAAAAGAACAGGGGCTGGATATCACAGTTGAGTTTTAGTAGATGAAGGTCAAAATTTCACACTACTGATTGAGCTCATAAAGCTTTATTCTGTATGTGGTAAACCTGGACCTAGGATGTAGAGAATCACCTTTTTGGTTCCTTCCTAATCCTTTGATTATATGCTGTAAAAACAAACAAACAAAAAAACAACTCCCAGAAGGCCAAAGATGAGAACTGTAGAGGCTTAAACCTCTCTGGACTACTTGGAACCTGATGCTGCTGTACCTGGACACCAGCCTCAAAAGGCAACACTACGTGCCAGGGAAATCGGGTTTAGGTCTTAGCAACAAATAGGAGCTCCTGATACACTTTTTCACATCTACCCTTGCCTCCCTGTAATTCATTTGTTAACAAATAAATTACATTTATTCCTTCCTTTCTCCAAAATACCTATTTACTTCTTATATATAGTAGGCCCAGTGGTAGGCACTAGGACATAGTAGTGGTAGTGTGGAGTCTGCAGTTGGAGCAAGTTCCTAGAACAAACTCAAATCGATGTTACTGCTCTGCCAAAAATCCTTCAGTGGTATTCAACATTCCTCAAGGTTTGGTCCCTGATAGTTTTTCCAGCCTCATCCGCCATATCTTTCTGGGCCATTGCATTCTAAGTTCTAGCCATAATGAACTCATTTCAGGTCTACTCTCTGATGCCATTTCCCTAACTCTGTCTGTCTGCCATGACATGGGTTAGCTGTCTTACTCTGTGGGAAAGCCTCCCCTGATCACATAAGACCAGGTTAAGTATAAAGGGGAAATTCTGGTATGCCATACAACTTTTTTTTTTTTTGATCAAACACTTCTCATTCTCTCCTTCCAACTTGTAAAAATATATATTTAATAAAATCAGCTCACAAAAAGGCTGACGCGGTTCTGCAGCCATGTCCTTTCTTCATATTCTCTAAAGTAGTTTCTGAGAAGATGTGATATACACTTTTCTATTCAGTGAAAGGTTAAGGTAACCTTGGCAAACACAAGGGAGTAGAAAATCTGGAGCAGTAAAATAGCATTCCAGTTAGTCTCCTGACTTAATTCTGCTACTTCTTAAAACAATAAATGTGTCATCCAGACTTAGTGCAGTGGACAGTAGATGGGCATGGGTCAGGCTTTCTATACTACACATCCTCCTGAGGGTCTGTAATTTGTTTCTCTGCTCATCAGTCCCGGCCAGGGTATGGCAAGAGCATGCTCCCTTTGCCAGCCACTGCATGTTGCCTGTCCCTTCCCAGGGGGACACTTTGGGCCTGAAGAAACAAAGTTTAAGGGTTTACTAATTTGAAATTTCATTGTTGAGTTTTTGTTCCAGTACCAAGAAACTAGTTTATCAACAGCTCTGGAAAATACACAGAAAGACCAGCCTCTTCCAACAGTGTCCACTGAGCTCCTCCCAGTACCGCCCTTTCTTTCTTAGTTGTGCACATTGCCTTTGTACTTGTCTGGCTCCCCTTCTGTCCTTGTGGGCAGAAATCTCTTAATTGCTGATATATCCCAAGCAAATATTGAGTATCTACTACATCTGGCACATCACAGATACTCAATAAATGGCTGATGAATCAATTACTATAGACCTGTTGGCACTTCAAACACTGGAAGTTCTCTGGATACACAGTTCACACTACAGGTCAGTAGAAACTATTCCATTGGTAATTTTCAGTTCCTTCTCACCTGATCGATATCGCTCATCCCTGGCTCCCCCAGATCGAGTTCGGTGGTACTTAGAAGGAGCGGAAGTCTGAGCTGCAGATGGAGCAGGTGTCTGGTTTCTATGTTCTTTCTGTACTGCTGAATCAGTTTCTAAAAAAGAAAGTTTGGAAGATGGTTATCCAATAAAAGTAATAGCTAATGTTTTCTGAGCACTTTCCAGCATTCCCATACTTTGAGGTAGGTACTATTACCCCTATCTATAGTAAAGGGTTACAGAACTTTAATATACATGCAAAGATATCCAGGCTAAAAAAAAAATCACCTTAGAACCATGACTGTCAACAGGTGATAGGAGAGAAACAGCAAGATTTATGTAAAGTGAAAAGGCCCTTCCAGAGACTGCAAGAACGGGCAGCAAGGGGAATGGGGGTGGATTTGATCCCCTAATCCTACACAGTGGTACAAAGAATAGTTTGGGCAGTTTTAGCCTCCCAACCATAAGTTATTCCAAATAAGCATATCATTTCAGCAGAACTAGTATGCTTCTTACGAAACACAGCATCAAGTAGAGTCTATGAGCCCTCTTCTAACTGGAACTGCCCCTGAACCTGTCCTTGTCCAGTCCCTGGCAAGCCCCCCTATTCTGCCCTCTCCAAAATTCAGTTTTCTCAAGAATACGGGAAAGGGGTAAATAAGCAGAAGAAAGACCCCTGATATTTTAGCCTTTTTTTCCAAATGGTGATAGCTCCTAAGTCATTTTTTTTAACTGTAATAACATTTAACATGAAATATACCCTTTAAACAAAATTTTAAGTGTATAATACAGTATTGTAAATTATAGGCATGATGTTGTACAGCAGAGCTCTAGAATGTACTCAACTTGCAACTAAAACTTTTTACACTTTGAGTAGCAACTCCCCATTTTCCGCTTCTCCCAGCCTCTGGCAATCAGCATTCTACTCTCTGCTACTCTGAGTATGACTATTTTAGATTCCACATATAAATGGAATCATACAGGATTTGTGCTGTGACTTATTTCACTGAGCATCATATCCTCCAGATTTGTCCATGTTGTCACATCCATATTGCAGGATTTTCTTCTTTTTTAAGGAGTATTTTGTTTCTCAAATAGCACTTAGTTGTGCCAAGCAAGGCAGTTTACACACACCAAATTAAGTGCCTGCTGTAGTAAGATGTCACCTATCCAGCAAATGCACTGCTCCAGACCACAGCTGACAATCAGCTTATAAAGCCAGAAAGTTAAAAAGCAGACTGAAAGCACAGTGGTTTGGGGAGTGCAAGCAATAGTCCAATAATGGCTGAGGACATCACAGTACTATAGGAACTGAGACTCATCATGACATTAGAGCATTCAGAAAATGGTCAGCATGCTGGAGAGTCCATGACTAAGAGCTCCAGTCCACAGTCCCTGCTGAGTCCTGCACCTGCCAAGGCATCAGACTGACGCCATCCTGCACCCTTTGCACCAGCCCATCCACCAGGTGAAGAGCACTTGATGAGTCCGGTTGGCACCAGGTGGAGTGTAAGAATCTCCCAACAGAGCCCTGCCAAATGCCTGACCCCTCAAAATCATGACACAATTTAAAAGGCTGTTTCTTTTTAGTGGTTAGGTTATTTTTTATCTACTGTTTTTAAGAAAGCAAGGAAGAGTGTATTTTAGGACACTCTCCACTGAAGAGTTTTTACGGATCTAGAAATGTTTGTTTTTGAGGGTTTTGGTAACTGATATTTTTCTTATAAAATATATTAACTAAGCAGAACATTTTAACACAGAGACTTTGAAATGTAATGTCTGGAATTATAAATGGAAGTCTTTAATCAACTTGATTCTCTTGATAATCATTTTCACAGAAGAGGTATACTGAATTCTTAATATTTTCATACCTTGCTCCATTTGTTAGTTTTACTACTGTAAAACAGGAATCAACAAACTATAGCCCGTATCTTATTAGAACACAGCCACGCTCATCTGTTTACATATTGTGTATGGGAACTTTCACACTACAGAGGCAGAGCTCAGTAGTTCCAACACAGACTGTATGGTCCTCCAAACCTAAAATAATTACTATGTGGCCCTGTACAGAAAAAGCTTACCAACCCAACCGTAATTATAAAAGCTAACATTTAAGTGTTTGCTTTGTGCTGGGCACTGTGCATATAGAAGTTTTCACATTTTTTTAAAATAATTTATTTTATTATCATTAATCTACAATTACATGTGCAATATTACGGTTATTAAACTACCCCTTCATCAGGTCCCCCCCACCAACCCCATTGCAGTCACTGTCCATCAGCGTAGTGAGATGCTATAGAATCACTACTTGTCTTCTCTGAGTTGTACTGCCCTCACCGTGCCCCCCCCAACATTATATCTGCTAATTGTAATGCCCCTTTTTCCCTCTTATCCCTCCCTTCCCGCCCATTTTCCCCAGTCCCTTTCCCTTTGGTAACTATTAGTCCGTTCTTGGGTTCTGTGAGTCTGCTGCTGTTTTGTTCCTTCAGTATTTTTTCTTTGTTCTTATACTCCACATATGAGTGAAATCATTTGATACTTGTCTTTTCGGCTTGGCTTATTTCACTGAGCATAATACCCTCTAGCTCCATCCATGTTGTTGCAAATGGTAGGATTTGTTTTCTTCTTATGGCTGAATAATATTCCATTGTGTATATGTACCACATCTTCTTTATCCATTCATCTACTGATGGACACTTAGGTTGCTTCCATTGCTTGGCTATTGTAAATAGTGCTGCAATAAACATAGGGGTGCATCTGTCTTTTTCAAATTGGGCTGCTGCATTCTTAGGGTAAATTCCTAGGAGTGGAATTCCTGGGTCAAATGGTATTTCTATTTTGAGTTTTTTGAGGAACCTCCATACTGCTTTCCACAATGGTTGAACTAATTTGCAGTCCCACCAGCAGTGTAGGAGGGTTCCCTTTTCTCCACATCCTCGCCAACATTTGTTGTTGTTTGTGTTTTGGATGTTGGCCATCCTCACTGGTGTGAGGTGATATCTCATTGTGGTTTTAATCTGCATTTCTCTGATGATTAGCGATGTGGAGCATCTTTTCATGTGCCTGTTGGCCATCTGAATTTCTTCTTTGGAGAAGTGTCTATTCATGTCCTCTGCCCATTTCTTAATTGGATTATTTGCTTTCTGTTTGTTAAGGTGCATGAGGTCTTTATATATTTTGGATGTCAACCCTTTATCAGATACGTTTTTTATAAATATATTCTCCCATACTGTAGGATGTCTTTTTGTTCTACGGATGGTGTCCTTTGCTGTACAGAAGCTTTTCAGCTTGATATAGTCCCACTTGTTCATTTTTGCTTTTGTTTCCCTTGCCCGGGGAGATATGTTCATGAAGAAGTTGCTCATGTTTATGTCCAAGAGATTTTTGCCTATGTTTTTTTCTAAGAGTTTTATGGTTTCATGACTACATTCAGGTCTTTGATCCACCTTGAGTTTACCTTTGTGTATGGGGCTAGGCAGTAGTCCAGTTTCATTCTCTTACATGTAGCTGTCCACTTTTTCCAACACCAGCTGCTGAAGAGGCTGTCATCTCCCCATTGTATATCCAAGGCACTTTTATCAAATATTAATTGACTGTATATGTTTGGGTTAATGTTTGGATTTTTCTATTCTGTTCCACTGGTCTGTGGGTCTGCTCTTGTGCCAGTACCAAATTGTCTTGATTACTGTGGCTTTGTAGTAGAGCTTGAAGTCAGGGAGCGTAATTCCCCCTGCTTTATTCCTCTTTCTCAGGATTGTTTTGGCTATTTTGGGTCTTTTGTGGTTCCATATGAATTTTAGAATTATTTGTTCCAGTTCGTTGAAGAAGGCTGTTGGTATTTTGATAGACATTGCACTGAATCTGTAGATTGCTTTAGGTAGTATAGCCATTTTGACAATATTTATTCTTCCTAGCCAAGAGCATGGATGAGTTTCCATTTGTCCTCTTTAATTTCTCTTAGGAGTGCCTTGTAGTTTTCAGGGTATAGGTCTTTCACCTCCTTCGTTAGGTTTATTCCTAGGTATTTTATTCTTTTTGATGCAATTGTGAATGGAATTGTTTTTCTGATTTCTCTTTCTGTTAGTTCATCATTAGTGTATAGGAAAGCAACAGATTTCTGTGTCTTAATTTTGTATCCTGCAACGTTGCTGACTTCAGATATTAGTTCCAGTAGTTTTGGAATGGAGTCTTTAGCGTTTTTTATGTACAGTATCATGTCATCTGCAAATAGTGACAATTTGACTTCTTCTTTACCAATCTGGATGCCTTGTATGTCTTTGTTTTGTCTGATTGCCGTGGCGAGGACCTCCAGTACTGTGTTGAATAACAGTGGAGAGAGTGGGCATCCCTGTCTTGTTCCCGATCTTAGATGAAAAGCTTTCAGCGTCTCACCGTTAAGTATGATGTTAGCTGTGGGTTTGTCATATATGGCCTTTATGATGTTGAGGTACTTGCCGTCTATACCCATTTTGTTGAGAGTTTTTATCATGAATGGATGTTGAATTTTGTCAAATGCTTTTCAGCATCTATGGAGATGATCATGTGGTTTTTGTTCTTCTTTTGTTGATGTGGTGGATGATGTTGATGGATTTTCGAATGTTGTACCATCCTTGCATCCCTGGGATGAATCCCACTTGATCATGGTGTATGATCCTCTTGATGTATTTTTGAATTCGGCTTGCTAATATTTTGTTGAGTATTTTTGCATCTATGTTCATCAGGGATATTGGTCTGTAATTTTCTCTTTTGGTGAGGTCTTTGCCCGGTTTTGGTATTAGAGTGATGCTGGCTTCATAGAATGAGTTTGGAAGTATTCCCTCCTCTTCTATTTTTTGGAAAACTGTAAGGAGAATCGGTGTTATTTCTTCTCTATATGTCTGGTAGAATTCAGAGGTGAATCCATCAGGCCCAGGGGTTTTGTTCTTGGGTAGTTTTTTGATTACCAATTCGATTTCGTCACTGGTGATTGGTCTGTTTAGTTTTGCTGTTTCTTGCTTGGTCAGTCTTGGAAGGTTGTATTTTTCTAAGAAGTTGTCCATTTCTTCTATGTTTTCCAGCTTGTTAGCATATAGGTTCTCATAATATTCTCTTATGATTCTTTGTATTTCTGTGGGGTCCGTCGTGATTTTTCCTTTCTCATTGCTGATTGTGTTTATGTGTGTAGATTCTCTTTTTCTCTTAATGAGTCTGGCTAGGGGTTTATCTATTTTGTTTATTTTTTCAAAGAACCAGCTCTTGGTTTTACTGATTTTTTTCTATTGTTTTATTCTTCTCAATTTTATTTATTTCTTCTCTCATCTTTATTATGTCCCTCCTTCTGGTGACTTTGGGCCTCATTTGTTCTTCTTTTTCCAATTTCAGTAATTGTGTCTTTAGACTATTCATTTGGGAATGTTCTTCCTTCTTCAAATAGGCCTGGATTGCAATATACTTTCCTCTTAGAACTGCCTTTGCTGCGTCCACAGAAGTTGTGGCTTTGTGTTGTTGTTGTCATTAGTCTCCATATATTCTTTGATTTCTGTTTTGATTTGGTCGTTAACCCATTGATTAATTAGGAGAGTGTTGTTAAGTCTCCATGTATTTGTGAGCCTTTTTGATTTCTTTCTAAAATTTATTTCTAGTTTTATACCTTGGTGATCTGAGAAGTTGGTTGGTAGGATTTCAATATTTTTGAAATTACAGAGGTTCTTTTTGTGGCCTAGTATGTGGTCTATTCTGGAAAATGTTCCATGTGCACTTGAGAAGAATGTGTATCCTGTTGCTTTTGGGTGTAGAGTTCTGTAGATGTCTGTTAGGTCCATCTGTTCTAGTGTGTTGTTCAGTGCCTCTGTGTCTTTACTTATTTTCTGTCTGGTTGATCTGTCCTCTGGAGTGAGTGGTGTGTTGAAGTCTCCTAAGATGTATGCATTGCTGTCTATTTCCTCCTTTAATTCTGTTAGTATTTGCCTCACATATGCTGGCGCTCCTGTGTTGGGTGCATATATATTTATAATGGTTATATCTTCCTGTTGGACGGACCCCTTTATCATTTTGTAATGTCCTTCTTTATCTTTTGCTACTTTCTTCGTTTTGAAGTCTATTTTGTCTGATACAAGTACTGCAACACCTGCTTTTTTCTCTTTGTTGTTTGCATGAAATATCTTTTTCCATCCCCTCACTTTTAGTCTGTGTATATCTTTGGATTTGAGGTGAGTTTCTTGTAGGCAGCATATAGATGGGTCTTGCTTTTTTATCCATTCTGTTACTCTGGGTCTTTTGATTGGTGCATTCCGTCCATTTACATTTAGGGTGATTATTGATAGGTATGTACTTATTGCCATTGCTGGCTTTAGATTCGTGGTTACCAAGGGTTCAAGGGTTGCTTCTTTACTATCTAACAATCTAACTTAACTTTCTTGCTAAGTTATTGTAAACACAGTCTGATGTTTCTTTATTTCTCTCCCTTCTTATTCCCCCTCCTCCATTCTTTCTATAATAGGTGTTTTATTCTTTGCCTTTAGTTAGTATTTGGATGGTCTGCTTTCTTTGCTATGATTTTATTTTCTCTGGTGACATCTTTTTAGCCTTAGGTGTACTTCCATCAGAGCAGTCCATTTAAGATATCCTGTAGTAGTGGTTTATGAGAGGCAAACTCTCTCAACTTTCGTTTGTCTGAAAATTGTTTAATCCCTCCATCATATTTAAATGATAATCGTGCTGGATACAATATTCTTGGTTCGAGGCCCTTCCGTTTCATAACGTTAAATATATCATGCCATTCTCTTCTGGCCTGTTAGGTTTCTGTTGAGAAGTCTGATGATAGTCTGATGGGTTTTCCTTTGTAGGTGATCTTTTTTCTCTCTCTAGCTGCCTTTAATACCCTGTCTTTATCTTTGATCTTTGCCATCTTAATTATTATGTGTCTTGGTGTTGTCTTCCTTGGGTCCCTTGTGTTGGGAGATCTATGAGCTTCGGTGGACTGCGAGACTACTTCCTTCCCCAGCGAGGGAAAGTTTTCAGCAATTATTTCTTCAAAGACACTTTCTATCCCTTTTCTCTCTCTTCTTCCTCTGGTACTCCTATAATGCGAATATTGTTCCGTTTGGATTGGTCACACAGTTCTCTTAATATTCTTTCATTCCTAGAAATCCTTTTATCTCTCTCTGCCTCAGCTGCTCTGTACTCCTGTTCTCTGATTTCTATTCCATTAACAGTCTCTTGCATCTCATCCATTCTGCTGTTAAGCCCGTTGATCGCTTGTCTGATTTCTGCATTGCCTTTCCTCAGTTCCCTCACTTCCTCCCTCAGCTCTTGCACATTTCTCTGTAGGTCCATCAGCATGGTTATGACTTTTCTTCTGAATTCTTTTTCAGGAAGACTGTGCATTTCCATCCCTTCAGACTCCCTCTCTGGGGTTGTCTGGTTGATTTTGGTCTGAACCATATTCCTCTGTCTTTTCACGGCTATAGGATTGGGCACTGATAGTTGCCACGTATGTCAGCTGGGCTCTTTAAGGAAGTTTTCACATTTTATCTCACTTATTTCTTACAACAACTCTACAAGTCAGCACTGTCATTAACAACTTAATACAGAAAAGGAATCAGAAACATGCGTTACTTTATCCAAAGTCACAGAGCCAGGGAATGACAGAGCCACAATTTTCACCCAGGTCTGTCTAACTTCACCAGTTCTCAACCTGAAAAAAATTCTCCCAAGACTTTTAAGAAGAAAGCAGTCAGAATTAATAAGTTAGTTTAGGAGTTTCTAAATGCTTTAGGATTTACAGTGAACAGATAAGTTTTAAAAAAAACCACCTGCCTTCATGTGAAAGATTCTTCAAAAAGCCCCTCCAAATAAAGTTGTCAGCCATTCAGCCATTATTTAAAACATATTCCAATTAACTTTCAATAGAGAACAAAAAATAGAAAGAGGCTATTTTTATTTGCACGGTCAGATGATAAATACAGGAAGGAAATCAGATTAGCACACATGAGCTACTTTGCTTGTAACTATGCGCAGAGAAAATGGTTTGACTTAGTACCAAGTTTAAAACATTAGCACTATATTCCTTGTGTGTGTGTGTGGGGGGGGGATATAATGAATATATAACTGAATTATCCATCACTGATTATTTTTTAATTAAAGAAGCAGATTTGCTAGGATAGACCAAACCACCCTAAGAAACATGGTTCTTCTGAATTAGCTAGCTAGTAATCCAAAGGATGAAAAGAATGAATATGGATTCTCATTTCACATAATATGGACACAAAAGGTTTACATATGCTTTACCATTCCTCTCTCATTTATGCTTTTATTTTGTATTTTTCAATGTAATTAATTAAGAGAAAGAAGATAACGTAGGCTAAAGAATTAAAGTGGTTACAATGACATGACAGGGAGCAGGGGAACTGGGAGTTGACACATTTGTTTGAGGAAGAATTAGAGAAAATGAACATTTCTACTCAGGATTACCTAGAGGTTATCAGAGATCAAGCCAAAAGGCAATGTTAACACAAATACAGACATCTGATGAGAATTAAGATTCAGACAAAAGCGAAGAGATCTACTGAACTGGTACTGAAGACAAAAAACAAAGAACGCCTCACTACACGCTATTCACCAAGCCACATTTATTTGCATGATGCCCTGCAGTGTTTCTCTCAGTCCCCTCAGGAATTTAGCTATCCAAGCAGACCAGGTCGCTTTGGGGTCTAAAATCATGACAAACATTTCACTGTGACTTGCCAGAAGTGAAAACAAAAGATTGATTTGCAGTTTCAGTAAGTGGCTGGCGACAGGTTTGTTCAGTGGACATTCCTCAGGCACCCAAAGAACAGTCCCGCAACAACACGGATTTATGAGAGGACAGCCTTGGTCCAAATGTGCAGTATACCTGCTTCTGATTCAAGAGTCTGTCTAAAAGATATGTAAAAAGAAAAAAAGTAAAATGAATTCTTAGGAATTAAATCACTTTAAGTGGAATTGGAGGGGATGTTCTTAAAAGTGAAACCCTGTAGATTATTTTTTTGAATGTGAATAATCACTCTCCAATTCATATGAATTCTATAAATTTTTATTTCCATGTATTAGAGTTTATGTTTTAAGAGATAAGATTTACAAATACATTTTATATGTGCACTGAGAAAAACTGGAAGCAATACAGTAAAATGTAAAATGTTAATAACAACCATCTCTAAGTGATCAGATTTTAGATGTTTCATGTTTTTCCATAGGCTTTACTGGGTTTCCATAATTTAGAAAGTTCTATTTTCAGAATATAAAAATAATACATGTTCATTACAGAACACCAAGGAAATAGTTAAATGTAAAGAAGAAAATAAAAATGATACTGGATTTTCTTACTTTGAAGGTCATACTACATAGAGCAGTTGCTTACCAAAATAAATTAAAATATTCAATTTTCAGCTCCCTAAATAAACTATGACTTGATGACCAGGATTTCCCAATCTTCTAAAATCAATTGTCTTCTTTTTCTTTGACCAAAAGCAATTGGCACATCAATGCATATCTGGAGGTGAGAGGGAGAAAACTATGTCCTGGATGGATTAAAAGAATTTTGGAACGCTATTTCCACCTTAGCTTACTTGCCAGGCAAGGCAATTCGTCATGGAAAAGGGCAGGAAACAATGTACCCCAAGTCTCCTCAAAGAAAGGAGGGCATGGTATGGGGACATAGGAGCACAGCAGGACATTATTTAACAGCATGTCCAATGTCAGATGGGCAGGCAAGATGCTGCTTAAAGATGAATCATTCCCTGGCCAGGGTTTCACACTCCAACCAGATCTCAGGAATCACCTGGAGCCCCAAAAGAGATTTCTATATTCTGAGTAGATATGCAGTTTTATTACCAAGAAACTAAAAGCAAAGACAGAATTAATATATGTACCAACATGAGATACTACATGCCACAAAAAATGAAAAATATGTTGACTATGCAGACACATGAAACAGTCTAAATGAAATGTCAAGTGATAAAAGAATAAAATATTATGCACATAATGACTGCAACTATATATATAAAAACTGTTTACATACAATGACAAGGATCAAATGGAACATAAAATCCCTTAAGTAGCTGGAATGAGGTAATGACGAGGTATTCTGTAGTTCTTTACTATTTCTTTTGTCTGTAGAAAGAGTTACGCATTAATCAAAGTAATCTTAAAAGACACTAAATACAGGTAACTGCTGGAATGAGCACTGCTAACCTCACAAATCAAGTCATCGTCAAAACTTCTACATTCTAGTGTGAAACATACTTGAGATCCAAAGAAAATGATTACTTGCTGATTATTACACAGTGACAGCGCCAGTTTGGGGGTTCCTGATCTTCTGGTCTGTTGTACAGAATATCCACTAGGGGTCACTATTATGTTTAAATAGTGATGATGCTACAGGTTTATAACCAGTAAGTTTAAGACAAACCACAACTTTTAATTTCTTCTACAACACAAAGTCTTCCTTCTCAATGATCTAAATGTACATACAGATAAAGACATCAGAGTCTTCTATGATTCTACTGTTTGAACACAATAACAATGATTACCTGAAAAGGCTGATATTTGGTAGTATAAAGCTATGCAAAACTTCCATTCAGGAAGATGGAAGAGAGCCAGGCTTTCAACTCTGCCTATGATTTAACAGACAGTCTCACCTGTAAGAGCATTAGAGTGAAACAGGAAGTGCTCTGAGAATCAAGTAACATAATAACTCAACTTTTAGAGTGAGCAGAGCAGACATGCTCACAAGTCTTGGTGCTGGTGTCCAGAGAAGAAATACATTAAATAAGTGATCACCAGCTCATGTAGATCTTTCACATTGGAAGAAGGCAGGAAACAATGTACCCCAAGTCTCCTCAAAGGAACAAGCCCTCAGTCCAAATAATGGGGAATTCAATTTGTATGTGAGTTTCAGGGAAGGTTTGTTCAAGGTAGACATTGATGTAGGCTTTAGCCAGACAGAGAGGGGGGAAAAGCCACTTTACACAAAAGCATGGTATTTGTAGAAGTCCAATGAGGGGGGAAAAACCTTGACAAGTCCAAGAAAGACTGGTGGGGTTAAAGCACAGTGGAGAGAGGGAGTGATACAAAATGAAGCTGGAGAAGAAAAGTGGGGTCAGGTCACTTGTCTTAAGCCAAAGGAGCAGCCTTTGAAGGGATTTAAACAGGAAAATGACAGAGTAACAATGATAATAGCATTTCTAGGCTCTTTAAACTTTCATAACACCATCTCTTTCTTTCTTCACACTAACACTATTTGATAGATACAATTAAGGAAGCAGGACATCACAGGTTAACTCTGCTTTTCTATAGTGAGACTATGTCAATAATCACCTTGAATCACTATAAACAGAACCTCTACTCTTACTCCCGCCCCATGGAAGGGTATTTTGAATCACTTGGGGAATTTCCATGGGAGCTAAAGTCAAGGAGTCACTGAGGACAGCCATCCTTAGAAGGAAAGGTGATTAACCTCACTGCTTGGGGAGAAGGAGGAATGACGGTGTTTACATTTGGTGCCAGGAAAGGAGCCACCTGCTTGATTGCTAGAGGTGCATCTGGGAGTTAGGAGCTCTGGTTCTGAAACGGTGGGTGTGTGAGCAGACCCTGACCCAGAGCTTCCCAAGAAAATTGCTGTATGTGACACTGAAGAGCACAGTACGAACTCTGTCCTGCAAATCCAATGCGATACCTTTGCTGAATTGAACAGAATGGGTTCCTCCACCAGCGTGGCTTACCTGTAGGTCAGCATTACTGGTCACAAGGCAAGAATCAGTTTTCAGTAACCCCCCATAAAGCACTGAGAACCAGCAGCAGTCTATGGGCTTTTCTCTTTTGGGTGTGGAAGCTGCACTGAACACCTCTCCTTCTGCACTACCTATTTCCCAGGAGGTTCTTGGACAATTCAAGAGGAAAGAGAAGCCCCAAGAGAAAGATAACGGACTTCTTTCTGATAAGGTTTGTGGGGATAGATTTAACTGCAGGGTGTGCTCCAGTTCACAGTAATAGAAATACTATCCAAACCTAGGAAATGAAAGAGCAGAACTGGGACTGGAGTAAAAAATACCATGTTCTTTCCATTATGCTGTGATCCTCACGTGGGAAGGAACTTTTAAATCAAAATGCGGTAGATAAAGTAGATCCCACCTCCCTCCTCACTATACCCTTACATAGAGAGGCATACTGCCTATTTCATATTTATATAGTTGGAAATGTTCTATAGCATTCCTGATTTCAATAGCTGGTTTTATATTCACATCCCTTTGAATTTCCACAGTACTTTGTTTAGAACTCTCTTGTAGTGCTTATTTAACTCTGTTATGATCCTCATTTGTGTATCTGTCTTATCCTCTTCTACTACAGCATATATATAACTTGAAATCAGAGTCTGTTCTTAATGCATCTTGTATTTCCTGCAGTAATTGGCTCTGAGTCTCATACACTGCAGGCACCCAATTTTGGTTAAAATAAATAAATGAGATCTTGTCACCTCCACTAATGATAGTGAATGGCTGCAAAAAACAAAGACAAAAATGAAGAGATACCAATTTAAAGGATATGGTTTAATATTAATTTGAAAAGCCTGCTTATTTCTGTATCTCTAATCCATACAGTTTTATATGAAACTGTGTGCCTTTGCCTTTCATGATTTTCATACATCTACACAAGGTCATTAAGAAAAATAGGGTCATAGGCTATCCTCAAGAGGAGTTATCAGAGGTTTTAAAGAGCAGATAAAACCCAAGGTTTTCTTTTGTTTCATTTTAGCTCAGTCATATACACTTGTCCAATCTCATTTGCATATATATACCTGCACAAGCTCAAAGGCATGACTGAGCTTAGAAGAACTATGACGACAGGGTTGTGGAGCAGCTGGCGCATGCAGTGTATGTATCGCTACTGGAATACTGGGGAGCAAATACCCTCTAGCAAAATAAGCAGCAATTACAAAAGAAACCCAAGTCTGGGAAAAGCCTTTGGGTTACCACAACTTCTTACCATGACAAGGTGGAGAAGGTCAACACATAACCATATTCATAAACTAATAGGTCTTATCCCTAGAAGGGCAGTAGGTGAGGGTCTGGGGAAAATTAATATGGAAACCTAGGCCAAGAGGGAATACATGAAAGGTAAGATCCTATTCTGAAGCAGGAGACAAAAAGAATTAAACGTAGAGAAAGCAGAACAAAATCAAAGGATGAAGGAAGGAAAACAAATACACAAAGGTCACAAATAATCTCAAATACACGAAGGCAGAATGGAATGTTTATACCAATGCTATCAAAAACAGAGGTTGTAATAATGTCCTAAAGCAAAAGATGTGGGTCCAAGAAAAGATGGCACTACTGACCTCTAAGGGAACTTTTAAAGAGTGGAGAGTTGCCAACAGAGCTGAGGCAGAGCTCTTCCCAGACACACCAAGAGGAAGGAGGCCTCAAGTTTCAATATTTCATGAGGCTGTTGTGGGGACCATACGAGCAGCTTGCTGGTGAAAAGCCAAAATGAAGTACTAGGGTCTGAGATCTTTTAGATTCATAGAAATTATCTTCGTACAAATTTGGAAAAACCCTTAAATAGAAAAGTTAGGATAAAAAATTCTGATTAAGCATGGCAGGATAAACACTTCTATCTATCCCCAGAACTTCCCAAAATGCCACTAGAATGATAATGAAGGCATGTGGCAGGACAAGAAAATAGTCAACTCAGATATATGCAGGAAGACAGATGACATCAAGATTTGTCTCTACAAAAATAAAATTGATGGATTAACTATGAAAAAAAACAAATGGCTTCACTGGAAACAATATTTACATAATCATAATAATGTAAGCACTGAATGCTGACTTAGCAACACAAAAGTAATACATGAAGCATACAGTCCCAAATGTATGAGATAGGAGATGTGAATGATGGGGCAAAGGGGAGGAGAGAGAGTGTGGTGACCATATGGTTAAGGGAGGAATACGTAAGAGAAAAAGTCTAATCTTTTACAGTAGAAAAATCAAGAAATGATGTCTCAAATTGAAAAAAGATCAAGAGACAGCATTAAAATGTTAATTAGAAATACAGAGGGTAACTG